>CM031239.1:234152638-234641628 GCA_018340775.1 Taxus wallichiana var. yunnanensis | reverse complement strand
CCTTCCTCTTTCTCCATCTTCCTTCTCTCCCATTTGTAATTCTTTGTTGAGTGTAATCATTGTATTTTATCTCATTCACTTAAGTGATTTTCTAAATTGGAATTGTAAAAGTCCCTTTAATTTATAAAAGCAGAACTCATTTCTCACTACCTAAGAAGGTGAAAATTAATGAGTTAAATGAGACCATGACTATCCATGTGGGGGTAAGTGAAAGGTCAATTCACATTAATATATATTGGGATGGCCTATCCATTCCAAAGGATCTTGAAAATTATAGATTTTGATAGCATCTATGTTGTAGCAATTTTGTATTGTGATTTGGGTGTTGAGAATTGTATCACCATCACATTAAATAAAGATACATTACTTTGACTCCCCTTTTCCTATGTGTTCCTCTATTTTATCAATTATATGCACTTTTTAAGTATAGTGATCAAAAAGAGCTTTGTATCTTTGATGAATGGGCCTCAGAGAACTATGTATCTCTGTGGGTTTTTGTTTTTTTACTAATAGCTTCATTTTTCTTTCCTCTATATTGAATGGTGAACTACTTTAGTTATTGGGTGTGAATTATACTTGTGCCTAATCACAACAATAACCTTCCTTTATATATTTTCTCTCCTTCACCCCTCATTGTTGTAATTTCCTCTCTTTTACCCCATAAAATCACTTTTCCATAGGTTCAGTAGAGTGTACTTGAGTGATCCCTATCCTATTTGGCCAACCCAAATCATTTATATAGAAATAAATTAGTTTAGATTCAATAATGGAGTTTCACCATTCAATGCAGAGGGTTTTAGCCCCATCAACATTGGTGGAAACACCTAATTTTCCATACCGATAAATTATTTCACCAACATGATTGTTGTAGTATATGTCGATGATATATTAATCACTAGAGGATTTTTGAAGATGATTGAGTCATCAAATAAAGATCTAACATGATCATTTGACATGACCTATCTTAGGCTACTACATTATTATCTTGAACTTGAATTTTGGAAAAGACAAAATCATATATTTGTATCATAATATAAATATGTCAAGAACATGCTTGAAATTTCAATATGATGAATTGTAAACCAATTACCACAACTATGGAGAAAAGACTTGAATAGTCTGGAATAGATCCATCACCACAAGTAAATGCAACTCTCTATTGGAATTTGATAGGAGTCTCATCTACTAGACACACACTTGGCCATAAATCAGCTATGCATGAAAATATATCTCACATTTCATGTAAGAACCAAGGGTTTCTTATGTTAAAAAATAAAAGAGGTTATTGAGGTAAATCAAAGGAACTATGGACTATGACCTAGAATAAATGAAGAATGTTAAGATATTCTTGACATGATATTTAGATTAAAATCATACAGAAATGTAAATGATAGGAAATCCACTTCAATATTTGTATTCTTTTTTTTATTTGGACTGATATCATGGAGTAAGAAATAGAATTATGTTTCAAGGTCCTCCATGGAATCATAATATCGCGTAGTACATGGAATTATCTATAAAGCGATATGGCTCCAATGTATACTTAAAGGATTAAGAATACCACAAAAGATCTGATTATCCTACAAGTTGATAATGAAGGAGTAATATAACTTGTTTGGAATCCATTTTCATGAGAGAACCAAACACATTGAGGTATAAATACATTTAATTCATAGACATTTTTAGAACAACAACATCAAGCTCCTATATTTCGAAAAATATATGCAGTATGTATACGTCTTCACAAAGTCACTTGCTTGACACAAATTTGAGGTATATATATAATTTATCTCCTCTTCACTTGATACCATGTTGAATTAAGGGAGGGAATGTCAAAAATAAAACTTAGCATAATTCATCATTAGTAGATATTTGAATAAATGTAATAAGTTAATTTTTTTTTTTACTTTAACTTAATTAAATAGGTGTTAGTTGTCATTAGTTGTCACTTAACTAAGTGATAGGGTTTAATCCCTATGTTTTTGGGAAGATTATATGATGTATGTATCTAGATATCTCCTAGTAGTAATTTCAAGTATAAGTTAGGGGAAATATTATATTTCTACATATTTATTAGTTTAGATTATTTGATCCATTTTTCATGGACATGATAGAGGCTATTCAATGCATATACCCATTGCATCTCTCTATATTGTTTTGTAATATTCATATTTACATATCAATAAAATTATTAGGCTCTTCCTTGTTTGATCAATAACAATTGTCACTGATCTATCCCATGACCCCAATCTCCATATGTCCCATGTCTCATGTTGATGCACTCACCTTGCCTAAGCCCACTTTACCTTAGACCCACATTAGCCTATCTGCTTGGATCTATTTAGGAAACCCATGAATTAGGGTCCTTTCCTTATCTCATAAGAAAATTAGGATCCATATTCATTGCTCTCTCCCAACTTGGTTCTCCTCATTCTTCCCTATCATGCATTCCTAACTTTTCGGCTTGAGCTTCCCTTTTTCTGTCGTATTGATCTTGTCCCTCCAGTGAAATTTCACACCAAACATCCCAACTCTTCTACTTGAGCCCTCCTCGTCACATCATGCCAAGACCCACCACAATCGAGTCAAGATCTACCTCCCCACTATGGAAATCCTATAACTCGGATCGATGATCCCTAGCCCATTCACCCTCACCCTTCCCTAAAAACAGTATTTTTTTTTAGAATTTCACCTTTTTCACAATTTTTAATTAGGTCAAAATTATTAAACTTAGGTAAGCTTTAGTGTAATTTATTTTATGCTAACCTTTTATTATTTCCTTTCTTTAATTAAATTAATCAGTTTTTTAATTAGTTAAGCTCTACTGAGGTTTTTTTAAATCAATTAATTCATTCTTAATTAACTAAGGTTTGTTTAACACTTAAGACCTAGTGTAATTATTTTTCACATTAGACGTATTAAGAAAAATTTTCAACCTTAAATTAGTGTCATTAATGTTTTATTTGACATTACCTCATTTTTTATGGATTAGTGTGACAATAATTAAAATAATTTGGGGGTTTTATTTATTTTGTTTTGGGAAATATTTTTTTGCAACTAACTTCAATTCCCATGTGTATGCTCTATTCTCACACTTTTCCAAGTGATCTTGAAAATCACAACTATGGGTTTATATTTTGTGTTTTCTATCGTGTTTTTACCACAGAAAAACTTCTAACTACTTGTTTGCATGACCATTATTACAAGGATTTATCTTAAAAACTACTAATTGTAGGCTACCATTTGTGGTTGATTCAAGAAACCACTTTTATTAACTTTTTATTAAATGTTTGAAACTTGATTTACTTAATTTTTGGCAACAAAATTATTCCCCGATACCCTGTAAATATAGGAATTGTATGGCCACCGGCTAGAAACCCATTTTGAGGAGTACCAAAGGAACCCCAAAGTAGTAAGCACGTTGAGTGAACTAGTTGATGAAATGGGAACCCCCACCACTTGACTAGTAAACCTTTATGACAAATTAGTGTCAAAATTATCCATATTTGTGGCCCAATTTTAATCCTTTGAGAAAAGTAAAATTATTTTTTATTGTATCGAGAGGGGTAAAGTAAAGTTGGGATACTCTAAGAGAAATTCCACTAGTGTACTCAGCTCGCTTAGGTAATTTCTGAAATTTATGAAGAAAACTATTTTAGAGGAAGCCACACCTTGACCAAGAAAACTATCTATAGCCTATACGGAGCCTCAAATTTACATCTAGAGATCAATACTTCTTTCATTGCATCCTTCCACTCACTGATGACTATGAATTTTAACATGTTCTCTACATTGAAAATCTTCCTCTCTAATCACATAAGTTTTTATATCTAATCAAAAAATTATCAAATCATACATCTATTGACTTGGATCTCATCTGCCCAAGTCTCATACTTTAGGACTTATCAAATCTTTTACTTCCCTCTTTTGAAGTAGACCTCATATTCCCAAGTCTTATACTTCAAGCCTCATCAAATCTTTGGATTATCTCCTTAACTTAGACCTCATCCACCCAATAGTTTTACTTCACGACTCATTAAATATTTCAATTCCCTCCTTTGAGTTAGATCTCATCTTCCCAGGTCCCAAAATTTAAGACTCATTGAATCTTTCAATTAACTCCTTTGACTTGCACCTCATCCACCAAATTCTTGTAAATTAATACTACTTCAGTCAATCATTCATTCAAAATATTTTAATTCCCTCTTTTGATTTAGATCTCATATTTCGACGTCTCATACATCATAACCATCCAACTTTCATAAACATGGATCTCTTTCCTGATGAGTCCATTACAAACCCTCATCTTCCAAAGTTATGAAAAATTAAAAATCATAAAAAGAGATTTAAAATCCATATCAAACCACTCATTAAAGCAATACATGAAAATCAAAAGTGAAAAAGTAAGAAATTCTTCCAAGGGTAATCTCCACACTAGGTGACATCACTCACATTTTCAACTCATCTAAAAAACAATTTTATTTATTTCATCAATTGGAAGAGTTCTCTATAATATTATTAGCATCAAATTTTCACTCTTCACCTATACAACACAAGTTAATATTGTTCATATTAGGCATTGTGTGTCTCATCCATGTTATGGTTTCTACCATTCCAGATATTTTTACCGTGGTTTTTTCTAGAAGCTTTCTAATAGAAAATCCTCCTTTAAAATAAGATCTCTTTTTAACATAAAGTAAAAAAACTAGGCATTTTGACAACCCACCTAGTCTACGACATTGAAGCCTTACATCTAACTAGTCACATGTGGTTGAGATTTTGGGGGAAAATTTCCATTCCCAATAAGCACAATATAGACATAAAAGGAAAAATCAATATAAAATTAAAAAAACATAAAAATCCATTATTAAATCTTTCATCCCTCACAGTCTTTAGTGATGAGACATTACTTCTTACTAGTAGAATGATACTTGAGATAGAAGTAGGTATGCTTACTCACCAAAATTTTATTTTCAGTTTTGATCCCTTTCCTCTTACTGGTGACATGGAGAAAGATGTAGGGGGTCCTTTCAAAAAATATAACAAAATAAATTCTTTGGAAAATATTTTTTATTAATGGAAAAAGTTTTTTTGATTGAGATCCTACCCAAGATACAAGAGGCCTAAGACCAGATATTTAGATACAAACACTAAAAAATAATGAGAAGAGAAAATAAGGGGCTTAACAAAGGAGTAAAAAGGAGTACTACACCACCATAGTAAAATAAAAACCAAACCCTAGCATTACCACAACAGTACCACAATAAAATAGCATAAAGTAGACCAACCTAGAATAGAACACACAACCTATAACGTCTCCATCCACTGCTTAGTGATATTAGAAATATTCTTCTTAAGGTTATACATATTTTATTTGATATCCTTAATGAAGGTGCTACGTGTATATTTTTATTTTCCCTTGCTAATTTCAAATACAATAGTGATGTTAAATAGGATGTCCATGTTTCCCTTAAGCAAGGAGAGTTGTCACATTATTTTTTTATGAGTTTATCTGGTTCCACTTTAATAGTTGTGATTATTTTTGCATCTATTCTATCATATTCTCATCATTATTTCCACTTTCAATAGAAATTTTACAGCCTCTAACTTGTTCTCTTAATACTTGACACTCCTTCCGAGCCAATTAATTATATCATTATGCAAATCTAATTTGTTTCTCATGCATTTGAAAAACTACTAAAATAAAAAGTGATTAATCGAAAACATCACAAGAAGTTACTTATGTTAAGAGATCCAACAATTCCTTCAACCAAATCTTGTCAATTAGTAGGCCATCTATGGATCTAAGTCTAGTCAAAACCTATAAAGTGGAATCATCTTGGAATTATTCAATTACTCTTGACTAGAGATGATTCACACTTTTCCGAAATGGATCATTACTACACCTTGTGTCTTGGAATCCATCATATTCATTTTGATATCACTATTATCTTAATTATTACATCCTTCTTGGCTCTTGGTGATGATCCCTCGTATCTTCCTAGTTTCCTAGAGTCACAAGTGGAGTGAGAAATTATATCATTGTATCATCTACATTCTGCCAATGGAATGAAATGATTATAATTGTTTGAACATGAGTTCAAATAGTGCACCTTTATGGAGTCAAAAATAAATAAATAAAAATATGTTTAAATTTCCAAACACATTCAAATATGTTTAAAATTTCAAAAACATTCAAATATGTTTAAAACACCCAAAACCTTCAAATATGTTCAAAAATCTAAAAACATTCAAATATGGTTAAAATTAAAAAACATTCAAATATGTTTCAAAAATAAAAAAGATTCAAATATGTTCAAAAAATAAAAACAATATAAAAATGGGAAAAGTAAAATATTGAGAACAATGTTTTACAAATATCAACAATTGAATTACACAGTTCAACAATTTCATTATTTGATGGTGCTCCTCATGATCATTCTAGATCATCTTTTGATAATCAGTTTTCTTTACCGTGGTGTATACCTATGCTTGAGGAAATAAATTTTTTACCCTTTCTTAATATAACTTTACTTGGGGTAAATTTGGATTTCACATTTTAATCCAATACATATCATACTCCATTGGGATCCGACAAGAGTTATTTTTGTAGTATCTAAGCATCACTCCACTCTTCATCCCGATCCAATCCTCTTGTGTTCTAATATATTTCATGGGGGAATTCACATTTTCTAATTATTTTCTAATTTAAATTAATGAAGTGAAACAAAAAAAATAAAATTGACCTCAAAAGATGAAAGGGTTTACCGATACTCATGGAGATGGATGTTGAAGTTGATGCTTGATTAGACCTTCCGAGTTTGAATGGTTGTGTTAGTCTATTTGTATTGCAGAAAAGAAACCTCCACTCTTAGACACTAAAAATAAATTATTAGATAAATGGATAGATGAGTTTAGAAAAACTTGATTCAAGGAATCCAAGGGGCTTCCTTAGAGGATGTCAGCTTGTTTTTAGACAATTAAGTAGGTAGATAAAATAAATTATGTGATTATGAAGTAAATATAGATAATTAGATAACATATAAATAATTTTAGAAATCAATATGGATAGGTAAGTCTTGAGCAGCTTTGAATGTGTCTGAGGAAAGTGTAGATGTGATTTGAACATGCTTAAAGTAATTGTACCACAAATCATTAGTATCTTGTTGGATATAATGGAGGAATTCAATCTGATCCTCAATGTCTTGTTCATCAATGAAAAATTGGATAATACAAAGTGTCAACTCATGTAGGATGTTGTATTGTTCCCAAAAGAAAGGGTGTTGGAATATATGAAGGTTGTAAATGCTTGTAATGGGATGTGAATGACTAGTAACCGCCATCTAACAAAGAGCCATACTTGGAAATAACATGTTAAATTCAGTTGTTTTGATATAAATGAGAAAAATCTGGTAAATTAATAAAGAAATCATTTTTATAGGAATCACCAGTGATTTAGGCCAATCACTAGAGATTATGGTGAATCACTAGCAATTTTTGTGATTATTGACATTTTTCAAAAATGATTTAAAGCTATGAAATTATATTTCTAATTAATGTGGGGGTTATTTATGGATTGAAAAATGAAATAAAGAGATATAGGAATAACTTTTGAGTAGATGTGTAGGTAAAAGATGCCTCAAATTCTCTATGGAAGAGATATGAGTTTATAAGTTGTCTTCTAACATTGCTGAAGAATGAGTGATTGTTGTAAAAAGTATAAAAATTCTTGAAAGTGCTTGAAGATGTCCTAGATGTTATTTTATTAGAAAAAAAGGTTAGGAGTGAAAATGGGGTCCGATATTTGAGATTGAAGATCCCTAAGGGAGAGAAAATATGTGTTATTTATAATCATTGGAAATTCAACTGAATCTCTGACAATCCACTTTTTATGGGGAAACAATTGCAAGAGTGGTTGAAACCACTTCTAATCATAGATTTTTGGTTCGAGTAGGTAAATTACTAAAGGGATGTTGGAGAATGAATTGAAGAGGTTAGGAAGGTTATAGGATTGTTGATAAATAGTTCATTTTTTTGTTTTTTATTTTATTTTAGTCTTTAAGCGGTTTTGAGAGGTAAAATGATATTTTTACTATTGTGAGATGGTGTGAGAGAGTATTTACATGGAGTAAATATTGTGGGGATTTTGGAATAGGATTAAGAGATTAAATAATGTCTTTTTTATTGATATGATAGTGTACATGATGAGGGAAATTCATGATGTGAATTTTATGTGTCTACATTTTCCCCTTTTTTCTGAGTAGTTTGGTGTAGGCAAAGTGTTAGACAAAATATATTTTCAATAGTTGAATTTATATGGGTGATCCCCCACAAAATGGGGTGGCTGCAGTGTAGTGTAAGGAACACTAGTTTGATAGGTTGGATTTGGGTTTGTTTGATATGCATTTCTTTAAAAATTACCTCAATGATGGGAATCAAAATCATGGGTGCTACTATGGAATAAAGGGATAGGGAGAACCAAAGGGTTTGTTTACCAATGGACATATGATTCGTAAGGGTATACTGGTAGGATAGGAAAGTTAAATGAGGGAGGGATAAAGGGCACATATCCCATAGATGTATGACATATCCATGGTTTGATTGATATAAAATTTTAAATTTTTGAAGATTGAGGGTCTTTGAAATGTGAAAATTTCTTGAAAATGTGAGGAAATGATGTTGATTTGGGAAAATAATTATGTTATGGTAAAGAAGGATGAATCGCTATTGATTCATGATGATCGCTGGCGATTGAGGTGAATCACCAATAATTAAAGGAATCATTGGTAATTTCTATGAAAGTTGGGGGAAGGCTATACATGTCTTAGGTCGGTGGTGAACAGTTCTTAGGTCTTTCACTTTTGTGACTTTTTTTGCAAATTAAAGAGCTTTGAGGGATTGAAAAGGGTTTTTTGGAGCATTGGTGTTGTCGAGCAGGCATAAGAAACCCACACAAGAAGACGTGAGTACTTATAATTGTTTTTTTGTTGGTTTTTAGCTATTTTTGATTTTTTTTGTTGTTTTTGTGCATACAGAGGGTTTATTTTTAAATCACTAGAATCATTAGCAATTGAGGTTGATTGTGAGAGATTTGTATGAATCATCGGTGACTTTTTTTTTTTTTGTATCAAACTTAGTTTTTGTGATCGATGTGTATGGTGAAGTTTTGATGATGTTTCAATGATGTATTAATTCTAATGTGTGTTTTGTATATTTTTGATTACAAGTGGATGCAAAATTTACTATGTCGGATAGGATTCCAATGATCCTATAAGAGGTATGGGAGGATATGTCAGATGATGATTAGCATCATGTAGAGGTAGTGGGATTTATTGGGATACATGATTATAGATGTATCCATAGATGTAGAGGATTATTGTTGGCATTGATGGAGAGTTGTGATCCAACAACCTATATATTTTGGTTATGGTCAAGTGAGGTTACAATCACTATGGTGGATGTCCATAGGATTATGAGACTATCTGTCTGTAGTGAGAGTATCTATTGTATTTATGAGACAAAGAGAGAGTATTTGATGAGGAGATTATATGGGGATGATGTAGATGATGTACGGTATATACTTGAGGTATATTTTATTATCATTCTTTATATTATATAGGGAGAGATGGTTGTTTGTGGATAACTATGTTAATGATGGGTATTTCATGTTTTTCTTTTCCTAATTCCAATGGGGGTAGGTTTCAATGGATGATGAATGGAATGGTTTCGGAAATGATTTAACATCAGACCATTTATTTTGGGCCCTTGCATTATTAACACATACATAGAGGGAGTTGTGGGCTTGGAAACTCCATAAGAGGTATGGGATAGATTTTTCATTTTTGCTACAAGTGATGGGATTTCAAGCATATTGACATAGCTCATTTGTAAGGTTTTCCATGGGGAGGTGTAGATATTATTTGTGGATAGAAGGATTTATGAGGGCGATGAGGAGATGTGGGTCAATCAAAGGGGAAGTGGAAGGTGGCTCATTATAAAGATATTTTTATAGGGTTATAGGTAGGAGATGTGTTGTGGAGACCATATCTTGAGTTTCAAAAGTGGTCGGGTGTGAGCATGAGCTTGATGGGATATAGTAAAATTACAAGGTGTAAGGGAGATGAGAGGGAGAGTGGGAGCTTGTCATATTTAGTTGTGTTAGATGATAGTTTTTTTGGTCCAAGATGTGCCTGAGGCTCTACTGATTTATAAACACAATGAGGGAGATATGGATACTCCCAAGGAAGTTGTGAGATGGACTCCTATTATAGTTGATGAGAGGGTAGCCATGGGTCTAGATGAGCATGGTTATTTAGTGCCACTTGATGATGTTGGAGTGACCACATGTTACATGAAGTAGTGGATTTGTGCTTATGCCAATTTTGAGAGGACTCGATTGATTTTGAAAGGGAGGAGGGTGCATGCTCAAGTGGAGGGAGCATATGAGATTGTTTATGTCAGTGATGATGAGGAGGGTGATGGAGATGAGGAGGATATTGAGCCCATCATTGAATAGTTGACAACCCGAAGGTCATTGTGGAGGAAAAGAGAGATATTTTGCAGAGGGAGAAAGATTATTTAATTAGGGTGAGGGCTAGTTTGATTAGTGAGATGGATGGTGTCATTATTGAGTAGTGAAGGGCTTGGAGCATAATCAACACATTCCATGATTGATCAAGATGATATAGGCTATAACGAGAGACCCGAAAAGGGCTCTTGGTATTACATGATCTTCGATATGAGGTGTAGAGTTGGTGGCTCGTGCACATGAGGCTAGTGGTCAGTGAGGACATAAGGCATGGTTATTTATGATCACTATCAATATTTGTAGGAAGTGTTATCTTATTATCAGGATATGGTGATACAATACTTTCCTAATGCAGTTCTCTATGTTGATCTCCTAACACGATGGGGGCAGGTCCTAGTGAAAGTGTGGATAGTGTGGGTCAGTCACCTCAAGGATTTGTTAGATGAGATGGTGGTATGCAAGTGGGTGATGGGAGTTATATTTTTTGCTAGTGGATTTATTAGTGATATCCATTTTACTTTATAGTTATATGATATGTGTTATATTGTATATAGCTCTTTTTATTAAGTGTTTGATGTATAGTTTTTGACATATGGAGTGGGGGACTCCTTTGATGATGTATCAAGGAATTTTATTATGATTATATATATATATATATACATTGTTTTATTTTGGCATATGTTTTATGTGTTGTGTATGGTGTTAGATGTTTTTAATGTTTTTAATTGATTCTTTTATGGGATTGGAATATGAAAAATATTATATGATGTTTATATGTATCGTTGGATATTTATGTGATGTGGATAGTGATTAATATGGTTGTGAATTTAAATATGATTTAAAAATGTATGTTATCTTTGTATAATAGGAGTAAAAGGTAATGATTACTTTAATATTGGATTTGATACATGCGTGATGGGAATAAAAAGTGAAAGAACTCGCACATTAGGAATTTTTTTAATGAATTTTAACATAAGACTATCAGTAGTTAGTTACATGTGTGATCTTTGGGTTGAAGTGATAAGATATACCTACTTAGGACATGGAAGGATTTTAGCATGTGTAAGTTGATGTGGGATAACAGGATTCTCCTTTGTAATGGTTTCATCAAGGTATGCCCCAACTATACATATTTTTGACGCAAAATGATCGATACGGGAAGTTTACTTTGACAAGAAATTTGATCAATGTGGTAAGCTTTCCTAAGATGCTTTTGAGGATTTTTCTTTTTAAATGTTCTTCGATGTGGGAATCCTTTTTACATAAGTAGCCATCCTTCAAGGGAGTGGTCTACAATTTCTATTTTTGAATTTTCTTTTTACAAAGATAGTCATCCTTCGAGGGATCGATCTATATTTGATAGGTAGCTATCCTTTTAGGGATAAGTCTACTTTTATCTTCTATTGACAAAATGATTTTGAATATTTGTCCTTCACGGGACCAGTCTATTATTATTTTTGAGTTTTTTTAATAAGAATCATTTATACATATTTGTGAATTTATTTTTAGCTGAAGGAAAAACCCTAATAGACCATTTTGAGGAGAGGAAAGAGATGCATACATGACCTACACATGCGTACCCCATGACATGCTTTTAGATGGGTTCCCTCCTAAGGAAGAACTTATCCAAGTCAAAAATGTGATGAAAAGATATGTGGTGCTCATCTTTACAGTTTTTAAGAAAAGTGACGGAAAACCACATGCTTTCGAATCATTATGATGATAAAATGGTTGGTTGATGGTGGATAAAGATCTTTAATGTGAATATTTTTCTAATGATCGAAAGGTTAAAAATAGAAATTCCTTAAGTGCAGAATTCAAAGATTCATTTTTAGGTATAGCATCAAGGAGGTGAAGCAATACACTCTTGACCCCTACTTGTGAGTAATAATGTATGGACCAATCGATCGGGGAAAACTTTCAATGTTTAGACCATTCTAAAGTAGTGAAATTTTGATTTTATTTGAGAATGAGATCACCTATTTTGAAGTCACATTATTTTACATGTTTATTGTATGCACATTTGATGCATTCTTGGTAAACTTGATGATTTTTAAAGGCATTTAAATATTTTTCATCTAAAAATTCTAATTGTGCTAGACGATCTTGTTAATATTCTTTTTCAGGGATAAAATGTTTGAGTGATATGTGGAGTGATGGGATTTGAATATAAAGGGTAATACTTCCTTGGAGCTAGAGACGAGTGAAATGGGCATATCACCTATAGGAGTATGGATGCTAGTTTGATAAGCCTAGAAAGCAAATAGGATTTGGAGATGCCAATTCCTTCTGCTTCGTCCACTATTTTCATGAGAATTTTGTTAGTGTTTTGTTATAGGATTCATCCTATCTATTTTCTTGGGGATATTAGGGTGATGAGAAGCTAAGATTTATATTGAAAGTGTGGAAAATTTCTTAACATCCTTGTTTTTGAAGGATTTTCCATTATCTGTGACAAGCTTATGAGGAACAAAAAATCTGCATATGATGTATTGATAGATGAAATTGATTATTTGATTTTCTTTAGTTGATGTTAAAGGAATGGTTTCGACCCATTTTATGAATTATTCAATGGTTTGATGATAGAATGATGTTTTTGAGATGAGTGAGGATTTATCATGCCAATGAGGTCTAGACCCCATTGTGAGAAAGGTCCTAAGTCATGAGAGGGTTGCAAAGCTTGACTATGGACATGGATGATTTTTGAATTTTTTTGACATTTAACACATTTCTTAAGATATGTGCAACAATCCTAATTAATAGTAGGCTATTAATAACTAGTCTTAAGACACATTTAGCGAAAACCTTACCATTAAAATGTCTGCCACATATACCGTCATGGAATTCTTGAAATGATTTGATGGATTCATGATATTTAAGACATCTTAATAAAATTCCATTAAATCCACATTTGCATAGGATACCATTGATAATGACAAAGCACATGGTGCATTGAAGAAATGATCTTTTAGCATTTCTAGATAAATCGAGATGGCATTTTAAATTATGAAATATAGTCCAATATTTGAGAGTATCATAGGTCATTTGGATGATTTTTGATGGTGTTGATGGAAGTGAGTTCATTTTTATGAGATCGTTCATCTAATTTGTGAGCGACAACGAAAATTTTAGAATTTTTAGTTAACTCTTGATTGATGGAGGAATGATGGATCCTAAAGAAGCCATGGTATAAATGAAATTATTAGAGGATCGTGGAACTTCTTGGATAGTATAATGATCGAATGCTTCAAGGATAAATTCAAATTTTCTTTTATTTTTGTAATAAATCACTTTTACATTCATATTCTCCTCTAATTTGATTAATGATGAGTTGTGAGTTTCCATAGTTTTATGAGATTTGAACCCTTAGTAGGATAGTTGTTCGAAGAAACATTATTAAAGCTTTGTATTCATACATGTTATTAGTGCATTTGAAGTTAATTTTTAATGATAAATGAATAGGAGACCCCCAAGGAGGTATAATAACGATACCGACCCCTCCCCCTTGTTGGAATTTAGATCTATTCAAGAAGAGAGTCATTTTGATATGATTGAATTTGTGTTCATATATATTATTGGTATATTCATCATGAAATTGTTGATGAGGAAGTTGAGTTTCGAGAAGGGGTGCTTCAAAAATAGGTCTACAATGGTCTAGCCCTTAATGGACTTCTATGGTAGGAATTCAAGATACAAATTGGGCATAAGCAAAATCCACCGAGTGATGCAGTCACTTTGATATGGTTTAAAGTGCATGGTTATGAGTGGATTGAAATTGGTGACAATGTAATTTTTTTGGTTGAGGAGATAGTGGAAAATCAGATGTTACAAATTATAAGGCACAATATATTTTTTTCTTCAAGGTAACGTGTTTTATATTGGTGGATTTTATGATTTATGTAGTAAATGAATTATTCACGACCTTGCTTGTCTCGATGAGAAAACATGGCCCCTAAGGAATGATCTATGGCCGATATGTAATATATAAAATGGTTCTCCCTCGAGAGGAGGTGTGATTACAGGTGGTAATAAGAGATAATTTTTGAGTTCATTGAATGATTTTTGACAATTAATATTCCATATGAAGTCAATGTCTTTATGGGAGATGATGGAATAGTCGAAAATGATAAGAAACTTGAGATATGAAACATCAAATATATTACACTTTAACTTGAAGGCTATGAAATTTCTTGAGAGTTGATGGAGGAGACATTTTGATAATTTCTTTTATTTAGGATGGGTCTTCTTCAATGCCTCGGATGGATATAATGAACCCCAAATTTTTTTCAATAGGTAGACCGAAAACAAAGTAAGCACGATTAAAATGAAGGAAATACTAAATGAGTTAGATGAAGACTAATTCAAGGACAATAAGATGTTATTTTTGTTATTTAGACTTCCCAAGGAGATCATCTATGTACTCTTTTATAGTTTTGTGGATAATTTCATGAAAGATATGTGTCATGGCGCATTAATATTTGGATTTAGTGTTTTTAAATTTGAAGGGTATAACATGGTAACAGAAGTTTACCTAACGAGTAATAAAGGATGTTTTATGTTGATCTTCAGTGGCGATGAGGATATGATTATAACCCAAAAATCCATCCATAAGGGAGAGCATTTTTGTTGGTTGTTAGATCAACAATTTGATCAATATTTGGAAGAGGGAAGTCATCTTTAAGGAAAGAAATATTGATATCTAATAAATATTTAGGTAAAGAAAGATTGATATCTCATAATTCGGTGAAAATGCATAACTTTCTTAAAGCTTTAGTTATGAGTACGATGTTAGAAACTAATTATGGGTAGTGAATGGGTATGATGAAATTAATGGAGAGTAAAATTGTAACTCTTCTTTGATGAGAAGAGCTATATAAGGGTGCATTCTATGGAGCTTCTGTTTGAATGGGTTAGCTCTGGGAGGAGTGATGATGTTGTGTATGATAATATTAGGATTGATACTTAGCATATAACTATATGAATAAGAAAATGATGGAATATGTTTGGATAAAAAGTTAGTTAAATCATTTAATTCTTGTGGATTTAGTGATTGGCCGACTTTAACTATATGAGGTTCTGAGGGGATCCTATGTTAATTTTGATACTAGATTCATTAAGAAGAGTTGATGTATCAGGTGGTAAGGTTATCTAAAGATGATTGTCTTCGAGTCCCATATGGGAGAGAATTTCTAGATTGTCATGGAATCGGAGGATATCAATGATGGGTGATTCCTCTTCAATAATTTTTGTCTAGATGAGAGGAAGTGTTTTGGTGACATGATTATATTGATAATTCAAAGGTCCTAAGGAAATATTCTTAACTAAAAATAAGTTAGGTGGGATAGAGATGGTCTCATCAATGTCTAAATGATTGGAGGATTATTCGGGGGATGATGGTTCTAATTTTTTGATATATAGGGATTTAGTGTGTGAAGATGGTTTGATAAAGAGTTCATATCATATCCCATACCTTTCATGTGGTTTTGAGGAATGTTGGATTATCAAATCATGTACTCCTTGTTCATAGCATCCAAATCCAAACCCCTTCCATGTACAATGATGGAGATACATTCGAATGAAAGTGGGATTATATAAGGAGCCACAGTAGGATTAGAAAGGAATGGCATGGTGTTGATGATTGTATTGCGAGGAAGGAAGATCAAATCCCCCATAAACAAGGATGGTTTCTAGATATGCGAGGCCATAAGAGATGACATCTCCAACATCCGGCTTGTAGAGGGGTTGTTTATCAGGTCTTCCATACATTTTAGGTGTAGGGAGTGAATTCAGCATGAGGAGGAAATACTCCCCAGTGAGATAAATTCCATAACATCAATGAGGAAGGATTAGTTGGGTAGCTCTGGATGATGGATTGGATGTGTTAGTAGATGTTTCATCGGAGGATTCATATTTTTACTTAGGTATAAATACATTGTTTAGATGATATGTCATATTGTAGTGGTAAAAGAATTTGGATCCCTAGGGACAATGAATGTTTAACTCTTGTGTTCATATTTAAGGCACCGATGAAGTGTTGAGGGGTGCAACACATGGTATGAATCCAAGGATGTCCTAACAATAGATTACACTAGAACTCTCCTTCTATTATATTGAAAAGTTATGGAAGGGTTTGGACATTGACTTTAAGAGGTTAAATGATAGAACCTAGTCTAGGTGCAATCGTATTGTTAAAATCTCAAAGCGAGAATGGTGTTTGGGTGATAATGGTATTTGGTAATCTAAGTTGATTGAATCTGATAGATGATATGATATTGATAGTGGCACCTCCATAAATCATGACACTTTTGAAAAAGATGTTATTGATTTGGGTGGTAATAAAGAGGGAAACGACATGATCTTCAGGCCAACGAGATGGTATTTCTGAGGATTCAAAGGAGATGGAAGTGGATGCTATGAGATAACCTACAAAGTTTATAAAGGAAAAACGGTCTTCTAAACACCATGATATATTGAAAGGCTTTGATCATGGCTTGTTAATGTGATGGTGATGTTTGGACAAGCTTGTAAAGTGAAATTTTAATAGGATCTTAGTGAAATTTTTTATGACAACCTTCTGCATATTGTAGTGGAATATGGTGGTGTAGAAAAGAAGGAGATTTTAGTCTTGGATTGTGATGTTGTCTCATAGGCAAGAGAAATGGAAACATTAGGTTTATCTTTGGATGAGGATGAGGTGAGTTCTAGAGGTGGTAGGATGGTGACAAAGGTCTTGGGTTTACTCTGTTCTGAAGGATTGGATTTGTGGGTACGTGCTTAGGTAGTAATGTGGACAAGATCGACTTTATGGGGGAGGATTTTACTCAAAAATTCCTCAATAGTGGTGGATGTAGATGTTGGATGGGATGTCTTTGATTTGTGTAACTCTGAAGGAAGAAGACCTTTACTTTCAAGTTTTTTAATGACTATGTGGAAAGCTTTACAAAGTATTCTAAAGACTATCTTGGTGTTTGATGATAATCACATAAAGCTTAAAAATAATACCAGGAAGGTTTCCAACCTCGAGAGATGGATTCTTTAAGAGAATGAAGAACTATGAGTGATTGTTGAAGGAGTTTCTCTAATATTGTTGCATAGTGTCCTTTTTATGTAGATGTCGAAGGTGATGATGTCTCATTTTTTAGCGATTATGGGATGCATTGTTTTTGGTGTAAGTTTTTAGTTTTTGATGAATTATGAGTGATTGTTGAAGGAGTTTCTCTAATATTACTACATAGTGTCCTTTTCACATGGATGTCGAAAGTGATGATGTCTCATTTTGTTTTATGATTATGTGACGATTATTTTTGGTGCAAGTTTTTATTTGTTTGTTGATGAGTAGCTTTTATTGTAAGGTGGTGGTATGTGGTTTAGATGTTGGATGTGGCCCTAGGATAGATGCCTAATGTTGTGATATTTGTATAGGCATAGTTGAACGGTTTATTTTTCCTGAAGTTTTTAGATTGGGTGGTATAATTTTTTGAAGGTTACAAGGGAAATATTGGGTGAAAAATTGATCATATGACCTTTTATGATTTGAATAATGATTTTTTTATATGTTTGAGAATACATTATAGATGAGATGGATGGAGAAGTGGTAGATGTGGTTAAAGATATATTGTCTTTTGTGGGTGTTTCTGATTTTTCCTTATGTGTTGGTTCAGGGGTGTTGTTAAAGGAATGTGTGGAGGTAGATTCAGTGATGGGATATGTTTTATTGATGGAATTTATGATATTATGATCTTGAACATTGATTTCTTATCGTTGATTACTTGATGGGGAATGATTTAGAAATGGTTTTTTAAAAACATCGAGATTTTGATTTTTGGGTGCATTAGGATTATCTAAATGTATTTCACCCTTGCCAATCAGATCCTGAAGCACATTACAGAATGAACGAAACCTCTCAATTTCATGACCTTTAACTCTATGTTATTTGACAAAAATTTTATCCATGTACTAAAAAGGATTTGAATAGAGGTGTTGATAGCATGGATAGGTGGAAAGGAGATCATATTAGTGGCGAGAAGTTAATGGAAGACCAAAGTATAAGTCTCTCCAATGGGGTTATAGTTTCCTTGGGGATGAGAGTCTCCGGTGGTCAAATGTTACTTGGGAGAAGACTTGACAACTATGGCATTAGCTCAGGATTTGGGTTTTTCTTGACTAGATGACAATTTGGAAGGGAATTCAGATTTTGGTTTCTTCAGTCTATGTTTGACTATGCCTTCTTCAAGATAACAAAGTTCAATCTTACGGGCCATGGTAAAGGCTTCATCAAACATCTGAAAGGATTGGATTTGTAGTGTAGAAGAGATGTGTTTGGCACATGAATGGGAAAATAGTTTGATTAATTCTATTTGTGGGAGTGATAATTATAGTTGATTGATTATACCCTATAGTGGGTGAATTTTTTTGCAATGGATTCATTTTCAAACTATTTGATTGCATAAAGGTCAATAATGGTGATTTTTCAAGTGATGTTGATTAAAACGTGTTCAAGAAAGAGTTTTGCAAGTTGTGTGAATGAGAAGAGGGAATATTATGCATTTTATTATAAAATTCTAAAGCAGGGTCTGCAAACCACATAGGGAACATTCTTAACATAAGGTCTAGTCATGAGATATAAGGTAACAAGCATGATGAAAATCTTAGATGTGTTGTTGGGTATCTTCCTTATTGTAGAATTTTATAAACTTCAGGATTTATCAGTGAGGAGGATAATATTTATATGGTATGGATGGGTGAATAGGTTCATTACATATTCATTCATACAAAAGTGTGTTTTTAGGGACCATGGAAGTGGCTTTAAGGATCGATATCCTATTCATTAAATCCTGAAGGGAGTAGGCTTGTGGTTTTTGTTCTTTATTGGATGAGAATGGAATAGGTTGATTGAATGCAAACCGACTCAGTTGTTGATATGATTGATATGGCTATGGGATATTTTGTTGAAAAAGGAATGATTTTTTTGAGGAATATTTATAGGGATGTTATAAGGGGGTTGTAAGGCTAACAATTATGATAGTTGGATATATTGATCGAGGAGGGATGGATATATTCAAAATAGGTTTTCATTGTTGTGGAACATGTTCAAAATGAATGGATGTGTGAATAAGGGGTTGTGAGCATTGAGATGCATGTTGAAAGTGTATGGAGGTGAAAACAAGGGGTTGCGATTGTTGTGGGAAGATTTGAAGAGGTATATAGGCATGGATAAGGGGTTGTGGTATATATTGAGAGGAAGAAATTGATAGAGACGATTGAGGTATTTGTTGTGAAATAATTAGGGTTATGGGCTGTTGTGAAACTAGATGGGTACTTGAAACACCACTAGTATTGATTAAGGTTAAAGATGTAGGGATGGTCACAATAATGTTTTTTGAGATGGTGTAGTTTGAGATGGTGGTGGTTGGGATACACTAATAGAAACAACGACAAAACCCATGGGAGGTGTTTGGATGACAGAGGATGATGGAGGGGTTTGTGTGGATGAAGAGACATTTGTGTTCTTTAGAGGTAGTGTGGAACCAGTTGAAGGGTCAAGATGTTAAGTGGTTATGTCCTGTGATGAAATAATGTTAAGGTAGAAAACAGGGAATGAAGACACAACATTACATGTGTCTAGTGTAGTGTTGGAAGGATAAGAGTATATTTATTGGATAACTCATTCATGATTTGGATCAATGAGATGGTCAAAACCACATGAAGGATCGGTTATATAAGGATGTGGTTTAGGTAATGACGGATGAAAATGAATACCTCATGTTGCAGTAAGATAGTCATTAATAGCAATGGGATTTGAATCCAAGATATCTGAAAAGACATGATCCCCACTATAAAAAAATGGACTAAAAGGATCAGGTGTCTCAGATGAGGCTAATTAGATACTAGGATAGTGGGGTTGTTCTTTATCTTTTGGTTGAGGTGTTGAATGGAATTTTGGTGTTCATCAATGATTCATTGATAATATTCTATACAAGCTTGAGCATGTTGTAAGGTTTGATGGGCATGTTGTGTAGATTATTGGAATGGACTAGACATGTTTTCAAAAGTTTGGATACGAGATTATTTTCTTGTGAGAAACATAGAATGAAACAAAACCAACCTCTGAAGACGAAATGGTTTACCGATACCCATAGAGATGGATGTTGAAGTTGATGCTTGATTTGAGATGCCAAGTCAAAATGAGTGTGTGAGTTTGCATGTCCTGCAAAGCAACTTGCACTCATAGACACTAAAGATAAAGGATTAGATAAATGGATAGACAAGATGCTCAAAAACATCTAATTCTAGGAATCTAACAGGACTTTCTTTGAGGATGTTAACATGTTTTTAGACAATTAAGTACGTTGATAAAAGTAATGACAAGAATCTATAGTAAATATACAAAAATAGATAACATATAAATATTTTTAGAACTCAAGATGGATAAGAGAGTCCTTAGCAGCTTCAAAGGTGGCCTAAGAAAGTGTAGATGTGAGATGAACATGTTCAAAGTAATCGTCAGAAATATTGAGTCTCTTGTTAGATATAATGAAGGAATTCGATTTGATCATCTATGTCTTGTTCGTCAAATGAAAACCAAATAGCAAAAAGTATCAATGCATGCATGATGTTGTATTGTTTCCATAAGAAAGGGTGTTGGACTATAAGAAGGATATAATTTCTTGTAATGGGATGTGAATGACCAGGAACTTCCTTCTAATAGAGAGTCATACTTGGAAATAACATGTTAAATGCATATTTTTAATGCAAATAACAAAAATATGATAAATTGATTAAAAAAATGATTTTGACAAGAATCATCAGTGTAATTTAGGCCAATCATTGGGCATTAGGGAGAATCGCTAGCGATTTTTGTGATTATTGATAGTTTTGCTAAAAACAAGATTTAAAGCTATGAAGTGATATTTATTATTAATGTGGGGTCCATTTATGGCTTGAAAGATGAAATTCAAAGATACATGAATACCTTTTGATTAGATGTGGAACTAAAGGATGCCTCAAATTCCTTGTGGATGAGATTGGAAATGATAAGTTGTCATATGACATTCTTTGAAGAGTGAGTGATGAAAATGAGTATAAAAATGCTTGAAAATGATTGATATTGATGTTTGAAATTTCTTGAAGATGTCCTAGATGTTGTTGTGTTGGAAAATGAAATATAGGAGTGAAAAGGAGGTCCAAGATTCAAGATTGAAGATCCCTAAGGAGATCACAAAAGTGTTATTTATAATCATTGGTGATTCAACTAAATTGTAGATGATTTTATTTTTATGGGGAAACAACTAAAAGAGTGGTTAAAACCACTTCTAATCATGGATTTTTTGTTCAAGGTGTGGGTAAATGACTAAAGGGATGTTGGAGAATGAATTGAAGAGGTTAATAAGGTTATAGGATTATTGATAAATAGTTAATTTGTTTGTGTTTTATTTGATTTTAGTCTTTAAGTGGTTTTGGGTGGTTTTGAGAGGTAAAATGATATTTTTACGATTGTGAGATGGTGTGAGAGGAATATTTACATGGAGTAAATATTGTGGGGATTTTGGACTTAGAATTAATAGATTAAATAATGTATTTATTTTGATTGATATGATAGTGTATATGATGAGGGAAATTAACAATGCAAATTTTATGTGTCTACACTCAAATGAATTTTCAATGTAACACTTATTTCAATAAATTTGGACTTATTCTAGTCTGAGTAGAAAATAAATACCGCTAATATAGGAATCCAAAATTACTAGTTTTGGATTCCAAAATGTTAAATATTTGAATTATCTGGACTCCAAAATCACACATATTGGATTTCAATATCACATATATTTGAATTTACTGCACTCCAAATTCCCATATACAGAATTTAAAAATCAGCATATTAGAATCTAACATTGATCTATAAAATAATACAAAAAATGTCTCTGTTTTGTATGGGCTAGCGATCACGTGAATTTAATTATTCCTTTGGAATAAAGGTTCTTATCAGTTTTAAACTTTATTTAAGATTAAATGATGTAATTGTTGGAAAATCATTTAATGATTTCAGGGAATCCAACATTGATCTACAAAACTGTAAATATAACATTTTTCTATTTTATACGGGCTGGAGGCTACTAGGTTTTAATTTTTCTTTAGAATAAAGTTATTATCAGTTCTAAAATTTCATTAACATTAAATGATGGAGATCTTGGGAAAATATTAAAATGATTTCATACAAGCCAACATTTTTCTACAAAATAATAAACTGACCATGTTTATTTTTTATATGGGCTAGCAACCATCAAGCTAATGACTTTCAAGAGATGTGAGAAACTTCCAGGTTCAATGTGATTGAACCTCAGTATAACTAGAGAATTACTAAAGATATTATAAAGAAACTAGCAAAGAGCATCAATCCAGAATATGAGAATATAATTAAATGTAATCCATCTTTTGATGCACATGGTAGTGGTGTGAACCACCATCTTTCCCCCGCTCATTAAACTTGTACTTGATGATATTCGGTGGTGGGTAAAAAAATATAGATCTTCATTATCCTCCTATTCAAGCTCCCCGCATCTCACTCTATTGGATGCCATCACTGTCATCCCTAACTCAAGAATAGGTAAAGTCGATAAATCCTCACACATCCAAAGTAAATTTTAGGGTTTCCAAACACACAAATCACCCTACAAAAAAATTAAACAAACATGTTTGTTAAAGTGGACACCTGTTGAGCTTAATCAATGATGAATAATCTTGATAGGTTTTATTTAGTGAAAACAAATAAATCATTATACTAAATAAGGAAAGTCAAAATAAAAGGAGAATCATTGCATTCAAGTGAAACACAATTGATCCTATCAACACTAAAAACCCTACAAAACCTAAAGCAGAAATAAGTAAATGACTCCATAAAAACAATGAAAGATATGTGATTTTAAGTTTTGCCTTGCTTCAATTTTTAAAAATAAAGTCTACCTTAGAGTGGCCCATTAAACCTTGAGAATAATATTTTCATAACCATAAACATTGAGCTTATTTTTAGCTCTCTGAGCATCCTCCCTATTGAGGAAATTAACAAAATCAAATCCCCTTCTAATCTATATTCTGATCCATGGCACATAGACACGTGATGTGTCCAAATGAATTTAAAATATCATACCGATTAACATCCCTCATGGTTCTCGAATAGAATGGTAACTCAAATAAAATTTTCATTGTTTATGTAGTGCATGTTGTTTCCAGATTCATCCATGTTGCCCCTGAGACTGGGAGGTGCCCAGCAGGAGAGGTAGAGGTAGTCTTGCTAGAAATTCTTTTGCCAGAGATGAGACCCTCGATGGCCTTGTCCCTTGTTAAGGTTTTTGTGGCACAAGTAGTGATGACATCCTTGTAAGGGAATTTTTTATGTGCAGTGATTGCCCTTATTACCGATGATATAACAAACTATAAGCACCACATTGACCTTAGGGTAATATAGATCAAAACAATAGATCTCCTCTAGACTTAGAATCCTTGGCCTTCGATCCTGGTGGGTGGGGTTTCTCCTAGTACAGTTCCAAGTTAGTAGTGACACCAAACTAGTGTCATTTACAACACTCGAGATCACACGTATTAAGGCACTCTTTGGCTACTTTGCGGATGCAGATTGTAGTGGTGTGATCCACCTTCTAGTTGTGATCATGGAACTTGTATTAGACGATCTTCTTTATTCAACTCAATGATATTCAAGGGTGGAAAAAGAAATTCCAGATCTTCATTATCCTCCTATTCAAGCTTCCCTTAACTTATTTTGTCAGACGCTATCATTTTTGTCGCTAACTAAAGAAATGGTCAAATTCAGGAAATCCTCACGCATCTGGAGGAAATATTAAGGGTTTGAGACACTCAAATCACCCTACAAATAAAAATAAACAAACATCACCATGATAAAAAATGTCAAAATGAATTTAAAAAAAGATTTGATAGGTTTTCTTTAGTGAAAACAAATAAATCATTATACTAAATGAGGAAAGTCAAAATAAAAGGAGAATCATTGCATTCAAGTGAAACAAAATGATCCTATTAACACTAAAAACCCTACAAAACCTAAGGTAGAAATAAGTAAAAGAATCCATAGAAAGAAGGAAAGATGTTTGCTTTTAAGTCTACCTTGCTTTAATTGTTTTTTAAAAGTCTAGCTTAGAGTGGCCCATTTGAATATGAGAATAAGATTATCATAACCATAGGCATTGAGCTTATTGATAGCTCTTTGAGTGTCCTCCCTGTTGAAAAAATTAACAAAACCAAATATCATGTTAATCCTTCTTCTAATCCATGGGCACGTAGACACATATGATGTGTACAAATGACTTGAAAATATTGTGCAAATTGACATCCCTCATGGTCCTCAGAGAGACTAGTAACTTGAAAAAAATCATTTCTACGGTGCATGTTCTTACAGGAGTGGTCCATTCTGCTGATTTGTAAACTATCTACTTTGGAATTCATTCACAAAATCACAATTATAGTATTGTTCCACTTTCAAATAGAAAATGACAGTTGAGCTAGTGATTGAATTTTTTATGCCTTAGAATTGAAATTTACAAAATGAAGTGAATTAACACACACACATACGCCAAGGATTTTTATCCTGGAAACATCTAAAGGAGGAGAACCATTTGGGAAGGGAAAATAACTCTTTCTTCCCTTTTAATATTATTGGCCAATAAAAATAATGAGATATAGAATTTACAATTAGTGAGAGAGGAAATCAACAATGTCTCACACTTCCTCCCAACTACTTAATTGCTATGTTATCAAACTCTTTCTTCTACAAAATCAATTCCAACACTTTAGAACTCTTTCACTTACTACCATGAATTCTCTTGCTTCCGATAATAAAAAATCTTCTTCCCACATGTATTTATAGTGTTTCTCATGTCCTCCTGTGCACTAGAGGATGGAAAAGTTCATACAAGAGATGAGACACAAACATCCTTTAATATTCTCGGGGCTATTTGTTTCAAAAGAATTTTCTGTCTGAAAGTGATAGGAATGCTACCCAATGTAGACCGGTTATCACAAGACTGCTTCCCTAGCTAGGTGGTGGTCACGGGACCTCCGCCCTATTTGGGCATCAATTTTTAATCCCCGATCTACATAGAGAAGAGGTTCTATTAACATATAGACATAACCTTTGTTTCTTCATTTTCCCTCTTTGGTGTTGACTGATCTGATGGATTAGATTTTTTTGTATCCCTATGGATCACACCTCCCCTACTTAGGAGGATTTTAGTCCCACAAAAGCATATCAAGGGAGTAGATGAGGAAATAATTCCCTCACTTGCTCCTTTGAGTACCACGGGGTATTCCTAGGTGTCTTCCTTTCAGTCCAACCTATCAAGAGTCGTGTGGACCTCTTCTAGTATCTTTGAACTTTTGCTACATCAATACATCCTCCTCCAATTCACCTCATGATTCTAAGTTGTAATCTTCAATAGAGGGTAGTAAATTTAATCCTTCATCTTCATCTAGCATGGATGACTCATATAGGTGGAAGTTCTCACCATTTAATACTAAGTATTGTTATCCCGTAAAATTGGCAAGGGAAATTTTATAGATAACCCTACCAAAATTTTGTTCCGATTCCTCGTCAGGGATTCCTTGCATTCGGAATGTTGCAAAATCCCTTTTCGGGAAATCTAGTTTTCCGAACTTAGCCGTTTTTGGTCTTTTTGGGCGGGCGCATATAATGACTGTGCAACATCAAATGTTCATGCGCCCCCTTTAAAGCCTTTGGCACATGTTTTCTTGTGTCAACAGGCATTTTGGTGCACCTCTCTATGTTGAGTCTTTCCTGCATGCGCCAAGGCACGTGCGCCTTCCTGTCAACATATCTTTTGTTGCGCCCCTTTTTGGTGCGCAAAGGCGCACATATTCCTCTATCGACACCACTTTTGGTGCGCCATAGGCACACATATTATCATGTTGACAAGCGTTTTGGTGCGCCAAAGGGTGCATGTTTTCTTGTGTCGACAACTCTTTTGGTGTGCCACTTAAAAAGTTGGTGGCGCATTTATTGCTTCCTCACCTATAAATAGGCGCATCTGCGCTGTCATTATCACCAACACAAATCACGTGATTTTCTCTGTACCTATCTGTGCACCAGCCCTGTCACTTTCAAATTGCTTTGTGGACCCATTTGCACATTTCTTCATTATAAATATCTGGGTAAGAGGTCCTCTTTCTTTTGTGCTTCGTGTTTGTGGTTTTTGGCTGCTTGTGGGTATGAATTGGATTGAAAAGAATGAAATCATGAACTTGCCCCCCCTTTGTCTTTCCACATGATCTTCCCCCTCTTTCCAGATCTGCTGGTAGAGGAAGCTCTGTCCTGAAATATTAGCTTGGAACCCTTTGTTTAAAGCCATTTCTATCACCCCAAACGACCCTGCAAAAGGAGGCTTAACCACATAGAAACCCCTCAGAGAGAGAACTGATGCTTGAAAAGAAAACTATATTTTTCTTCTCCTTTGGTGCATTGGCACACCCTGCAACATGAAGAACAGTTGTGCCAATGGTGCATCTATCACCCCTGTTACACAAAGAGCAGCCGCGCCAATGGCGCACATTCCCTGCCTGCTGCATCGTGAAAAGTTGCGCCCTCAAGGCGCACTGCCTTAGTTTGTTACAAACACTTTCCTCGCACCCCCTCATGATGCACCAAATTCATTTGTTGCATTGCTAAAACCTACGCCCTATGGCACACCCTGCATGTGTGCAACATAGAAATTATCTGCGCCAAGTGCAAAGCTTTAAACAACGTAGGCGCATCCATCATTGCAACAACAACATGTCATGCAGACCTTTCATGTGCTGCACCAAGTTCCCTTAAGCACACAAAAAGCATATGTTACACAAACCTTATATGCACCTTTGGTGCACCGAAGTTCCATGCAACATGAAAATTATATGCGCTTCTGGCACATCCTGTTCCCGTGCAACATAAAGAATCCATGCGCCCTTTACAAAACGCATACATATGGCGCAGGCGCACCTGTGCTTACAACAACAAAGAATGCACCCTGCAGTGTCCATGTGCCATGCGCCCTTTGGCGCTGATTTATCCCCTGCAATAGCCCTTTCCTGTGCACCTTACTATTTAGCCCTGTAACCTGCAGCATTCATGCGCCCTGCGCCCTGAAGCCTTAAAATTGCTAACTCTTTCTTCTGTCAGCATTTCAATGGAAAATCAAACAGCTGACACGGCTTTCTTCAATTGGGTTTCACTTCTTATTCTTGCAGATCAGCAACTAAGTTCAGAAGAACATATGTCAACATCAAGCAAGAAACCTATCAAATCTAAAGGCAAGGCCAAGCTCACAGAAGAAGAAATGAAGTATAAGTATCAGAGGGTCAGAATGCCCGAGTCCCAAGCGGCGTGAGACCTTTCAAAGAATGTTCGACTGTTCAGTCGAAGATCTGGTCAAGTTCGGTGTTTTCGGTCATCCCAGGGCCCTCAATAAAATCCTTTCCACTCTAGATTACTGGATGGATCAACTGGAATTCGTCCTTGAAAAGATCGATAAGGTAAAGGAAGAATCCCTGGACGTGATGCACCAAATGGAACAAATCGTTCTCAACATGTCTCCAGGGTTACTTACTCCTTCTTTCACCTTAAGGAAAGTTGATGAAACTATTCAGATCTTCAAGGAGATCGTTTCACAAGGGCTGGGGCAGAGGTCACTTTTGACGCAGAATCCATCAATAACCTGCTGGCCTATCGGGACTTCATCGGGTTCCTAATAGAAGCAGAGAAAGAATATTCCAAACTCCCAGAGAAGCTCATAGACGAGCGGGAGACTTGCGAGGTGATCAGCGAGCGACACAAGGATCCTTCCCAGGATCAACTAGAGCCCATGATCAGCAAGTTCATGGAATACCGTGCCCAATTCCACATCTCGTCACCTGAGTAGCAGAAGACAGGATACCCCTTTCGGCCGCAGGATGATGACGATGAATGAATTCTTTCTCTTCTCTCTCTCTCCTTCAACTTTCTTTTTGTAAAATGTCTAAAGTATGTTGGCACAAATGATGACATCATCCATGTTGCACCATGGGATGATGTCATCCATCAAGTTGTCAAAAGTCAACATGACTTTGAGATATTTTGTATATTTTATGTAAATAGGTGGTTGGTTCCTTTTTTCCTTCCTTCTTCTCCTTCTTCTATAAATACTCAAATACTTGTTGTATTTGGGGGATGGATACTTTTCAGATGAAAAATAGAAGTGAGAAGAAAAGACTTTGAGCTTTTTGTAACAGAAGGAAATCTTAATACAATATTTAGACTTTGTGTTGAATACATGTGTTATTTGCATTAGATCTTTCTTATGTCAGATCTGTGTGTTTATTCTATTGGATCTACTTCTGTTTTATTGTCATTTATTCATCAGTATTGCTTTGTTCATTTATGCAAGTAGGTTTGGCTCTGTTTACTACCAATCCCAAAACATAAACCCTCTGACCTTTCTGCTTTGGAATTCATTTCTTTTCTTTCTTCGGATCTGATCTTTCTTCATCCTCTCTTTCATTCCTTTCTTTCCAGTCGGAAATAACCCTACTGGGATGAGATCCCAAACCCCGAAGGTAGAATATTGTGAGACTTGCATAGATTCCTACTGGTAGAATAACAATAAACCAATTTCGCTTTGCTGACTCAAAGAGGGGCTATGCCCCACACACTGTTGACTCATCTATCCATAAATCTACCCAAGTGATGATTTTCGAACCAACAAGTACATCCTCATAAATGGTGGCGAATCAAGTTGAAATTCCTTTCTCCAACCTGCTCCAATATGGTGAGGGGTCCATATCATATGCGGCTTGAGCTTCCATGCTTGACCTTTTAGTGTCTCCTTGCTCAAGTAAAGCCAAAATATATCTCTAACATGAAGCTTATGCTCCCTCATGTGTTGATCATGTCTAGCATTGTACTTGGCTTTATAATTCTCTAAGTATTCTTTGAATTTAAAATGGATTTGGTGGATCCTCTCGATAAAAAAATTTCTCTCGGTCACCTCTGTGTCTCATGTCTCCTCTTCATCATGTTTCCCAATTACTATGTCTAGTGGATTTGTAGGTAAATAACCCAATCATGCTTTAAATGGTGACTTCATAGTGTATGTGTGTACCGCTTGGTTTTAGGAATTCTTAATGTAGGCTAAGGACTCATCCCAAGTCCTTGGGTATTTCTATTATATCCTACGATCAGCTATACCAAATTCCTATTCACCACCTCTATCTATCCATTTTTCGTGGAAGGAAATTTGTGCTCCTCCATAACCTAGTATCCATCTTGTCCCATATATTAGTCAAAAAATTCCCAAGAACCTAGAATCATTGTTAGAAACAATAGATTTTGACAAGACAAAATGTACCCATACACTAGTAAGGAAAAGATTTGCTACTTCATGTGCTTTTACTATCTTTTACATGCCATAAGAACACACATATTACTGAATCTATCAATAAAAACATAGATATAGTCATGACCATTTTTAGACACGGGTAATCCTCCTACAAGTTCCATAGAAATGTCCTCCCATTGACGAGTCGTGTACTTGAAAAAGGCATATACAAAACCTCCATCCTAGTCTTAGGCTTGCTAGTACAAAAAGTTTACATCCACGTATAAATTTTGATAATTCTTCTTGCATATTGGGCCAATATACGACCTTAGCCAAAGTGGGCTAGAGGTCTTACCAACAATGAAATGTCCCTCTATTTTTGAGGTATGTGTTTCCCTCATCAATAGAATCCTTTCTTCTTTCGGCACACAAATATTCCCGCACCGTTAGAGTAACCCATCTTTGAGATAACAATCTTTAATCCTCGTCCTTTCATCCCCTTGGGACTACAATCATGGAAATTTCACACCAAATTCCCTCTCCTAGGCATATGCCTCTCTATAAGATTCCTTCGTAAAGGGATTGATTTGAGAGATATTAGCCAAGAAGGATATATTCTCTTGTGTAGGTGCCCTATACAACATGTCTGCCACCAAGTTTGTACTATCCTTCTTGTATTTGATCACCAGATGGAATTTCTGAAGGAATCCCATCCATTTGTAGTGCCTTACCTGCTAGAATTTAGACCGTGGTTACAAACACTATAGAGGTTTTTAGTCGGTGTGAACAATAGTTTATTTACCCAACAAATAATGCTTCCATTTTTTAATTACGAACAAGTGCATACATTTCCATATAATGAGTATCCTTTAACTACTGAAGTAAAAGTTCCATAATGATAGCATACAAGTTTACCTCCCTAAAGCAACACTACGCCAATAACATAATCACTGGCATTTGTCTCTACTTCAAAGGGCTGATGTAAATTAGGAAGAGAAAGTACTGGTGCATGAATAATCTTGTATTTCAATAACTCACATGATTTATCTTGTTCCTTACCCCAATCAAAACCCTTACTCTTTATGGCCATTGTGTGTAGAGGTGTTGTAATCATGGATAATACCATAATGAACTTCTACATGTACTATAATTCTCCCAAAAAAATCCTAGTCTTGATGGCTCGGGTTGGTGTTTTATAGTTGGTGATGGCTTCCACCTTCTTCAGATCCACTCATAGCTCTCCTCCTCTAACCATGTGCCCACGATAGACAAGTGATTGTTTGGAAAGATCAAATTTCTTCATATTTCATAGTACCTACTTCTCCTTGAGAAATTACAAGAATTGTTTCAAATGAGTTATATATTCCTCCCATGTGGTACTAAAAATCAAGATATCATCTAGATTAATAATGGAACATGAATCTATGAAATCCCACAATACATCATTCATCAATCTCATAAATGTAGCGGGTGCATTGCATAAACCAAATGGAAGTACTAATCACTCATATAAACCTTGTTTTTCTTGAAGTTAGTCTTCCATATATCCTCCTCCTTCATTCTAACTTGGTGATAACCTACCTTGAGATCAAACTTCATGAAGAATATGGCATGCTAAATTGTGTCCAAGAGATCATCTATGCAAGGGAGTGGTTATATTTTCTTTAGGGTGATCTTGTTCAAAGTGTAGTAGTCTATGCAAATTCTCTAAGAACCATCCTTCTTTTGTACCATCGCAATAGGAAAACTACATGGTGAGTTGCTTGGAGGCATGACACCTGGTCTAGTAGTTCCTAGAGTTGTTTCTTTACTTCATTAGTACTCTCCGACAAGGATTGCCTATAAAACCAAATGTTTTGTAGAGGGAACTCGGCAATAGCCAAATCTCATGCTCTACTTCTCATTTTGGTGGTAACCCACTAGGATCTTGAAAAACTTCTGAAAAGAATGAATAATACTATCTGTTGGTGCTCAAATTAGTCTCACCCCATTTGTCATTGAAATTCCTCATTTTGCGGCCTCTATTATGTTTTCTATCTCCCGTATTGATGCATAAAAATCTATCCTCCATTTGGTTTCCATGATCAATCCCTTCCTTGGTTGAGGATCACTTAAAATTCTAGAATTTGTTTTTCGTTCCTCTGTCCGTGTGAAATAGTCTGTAACTTAGGCATAAAAATTTGGTTTTTCCTTTCCTTCTATTTTCCACAGTCACATTTTGTTGTCCCTATCATTTGTGTCCCAAATATCTATGGAAATATGATTGGATTTGGCTTAGCAGATCACATTTGGGTCTTATGACATTTCCAAACTCTTTGTCCATGAAGAAAGATTCATTTCTAGGCTCAAATAGTGATTTTCCTGCATTTTATGGTTTCATGGGTGTATTTTTTCTGTCAATTTTACTTCTCAGCATCAATGGAAATGTGGTCCTTTCTGGTTAGATGCGGCTCGGTCGGGCACTTTAAAAATTGTAAGGATCACTTCGACTCAAAATTTGTCCATGTAGAGAGCCAAAGCACTCATTTGAAAATTCACCCTTTGGTTTGGCCTTGGAGTTACGCTGGGCGGACACATGGAAGTTTCTGCTACTTTTCCCATACTTAGAAAAAAATTTCATGCAACCAGTACAATTTTGGTAGACCATGGACACGTGGAGGGTGACACTCATTTGAGGATCTCGCCTTAGGGTCCCACCTTAACAATTGTGATAAGGAGACATGTGGAGGCTTCCGTTAGCTCCACTTTGTACTTAAACTTTTCAAAGTAATTTTCTAAGGCACGGGGTATGTAGTAAGCCCGTTATTTTTAGGGTCTCTACCCTTTGGCACCATCTCAAATTTGTACCATGAAGACATGTGGAGGCTTCCACCAGGTCTTCCCATACTTATAATTTTCAAGCAACTTTCTAAAGGCATGGGACACATGGAGGGACCACACCTATTTGGGGACCAGCCCCTAAGTTTTATTTTGAAGAAGTGCTAGGAGGACACTTGGAGGCTTCCGATCACTCGCCCTTTTCTTGGACTTTTCAATGGCCAAAGGAAACTCTCGGACCCTAGACACATGGCGCCTTCCACTAAACCTTCAAAATTTTTAACAAACTCTTCCAGACTAAGACACATGTTAAGCCTGTGCTTGTTTGGGGTCTCTACTTTTGGGTACCATCTCAAAATGCGCCATTGAGACATGTGGAGGCTTACGAGACTCCTTTTACACTCAATATTTTCAATGGTGAAAAGGCATTTTCTTGGGCCCAAGGCATGTGGAAGGCCCGTACTTGTTTGGGACTTGCCTCTGTGCCTCTCATTTGTAGTTGCGCCAAGGAAACACGTGGACAGCTATGATATATAGTGGAAAAAGGGTAGAATCAATGGTTGTGTATTACATTTATTTTTATACCATTTTTTCTCCAAGACTCCTGGAGACGCGAATACGCACTATTTTTCATCATTCTTTGATGAAACTCCTTGTCGTCTCTATCTTTAAGGTGTCATTGAATGGATTTGAAACTTAAATTATGAGTGTAAGGATTGTTAATGGTCGATATTTTGAAGTTTGAATTTCTCAGGCACTCGTAAAAAGGGAATTACTAGAGGAAATGGATGTAGGGAAAATTTCAAATGAAAGAGAGGGAAAAGGGATGGAATGATGAAATTGTAGGTAAAAGAGATGAAAAAGGTGTTGCCTCAAGAGTGAAAAAATATTACCTATCATATCCAATTGTGCGAGTCTCCAGAAAATGATTAAAAAGGGGATTTCTCGCATGACAGAATTAGAATGATTAGAAGGATTTCCAAAAGGTTGTGGCATGACATCCTAGTCATTAGTCAAGGGCCCAAGAAATGTGATCAATTCACAATTGGTCGACATGGTATCTTTCGGATCTGAATTTGTTAAGCGTCACTGTCTGAAACAAATTGGTAACAAGAAAAGGTCCCTCGAATATTCTTACATTTTGGGGGGGAAATTCAGTGAGAAAAATGTATAAATGCAATGATAATACTCTTGTAAATGGTTAGATTTTGAATTCCTAAGAGAAAATTTGAAAACTCCATATTCTGAGAAACCTGTCTAAGATACCTAGTTAATTTCCTTTATGTTATATTTTCTATCATGTCAATTTGGTTACAGATGTATAGCCATTGAAGAGCACTAAGATTGCTCTGGAAGCTTTTCCCCTGCTGATGAATTTAAGCAATTTTTAAATTAATTTGTGTCTTCTTTTGTTTCAAAATATTTACAAATAATTTATTTTCATTCCTATTGCAATCTTACATTGAAATATTTGTGAAATCAAATAGGATCTTGTCCCTATGATAGTTTAATGGTATTTTTAATTTAAATTCAAGAATATCCTTCATATTGGATGAGATAAACAAATTTAAACTCAATTCACTATCATTTGTTGATAAATAATGTCTATAAGTCTTTGGGTGTACCTTAGGCATGATTGATCAGAGACTTTGGTGTTTAATTGAGTCTTTCAATTTGAGCCTTCGTGTTAGAGTCTCAAAGATTATGTGAAAACGTGTTGATCTGGGCCTTCATTGAAGCACACCTTTGATTGAAGGAATGTATTAACTGTTCCAAAGTATTCTATTGTTGATTTGTTCATTTTTATGAAGTCCCTTTGAAGATCTGGTGTAATCAACTTTACCCTGCATCATCCCCCACCAAAATCATTCAAAACCATTGATCCATCCCGAACTATCCCTTTTTTTCCCCGTATATCAACAAAGGAACAAAATCTACGTACTTTGAAAATATGCATAACACTCGGGATTTATTAATTTCTTTAGTAACTTTGAGCCTTGTGTTGAAAGTATCTCCATTGATTAGAAGTGACAACTCTTAAGAGTTAAATTATGGAGTATTGGCCATATTTTCCCAAGTTTTTCTTCATAAAATTTGTCCAAACAAAGGATATCTCCATCTCCTTCATCAAATAGAGGTTACACTAAGGGTCCTCTCACCCTGGTCGAAGAGGCACAACCTAAAGTAGTGAGGACAAGTCAAATCATCTTTAAGGTGCTATCCATCTCTCCATAAATCTGAGTAACAAAGGGCTAGTTAGATTGCATCCCTGGATTTAAAATGACACACACTATGATCTATCTATCTCTAAGCTCCATGCCCAATCTGTGTTGCTCCTCAGCTTGATAGGGAGATAAAATTTTGATACCAACACTCGTGGTGTTATTACCGGGGACTCTTTGAAGTATTTGATCAAAGGTGTACATGTACAGACCCTGGTAATGTTTTTTACAGATTTTAAGGTGAAATTACATTGTTGAAACATCATTATTTGTTTAGATCTATAAGAATTGTTCAAAGTTGTGATTTCTGAGTGCAATATTTCCAACTTATAAATTTATTGCACTAAATTTTGTATCATCATTGATAAATTTGGGTAGAAGAAGAGTATATCTTGTAAGCTTTACATGAATCGGTATTGAAAAACATTTTATAGGTCTTTTATAGTGTATTTGCACAAACTAAGGTGAAAATGCTTAGTGGCAACTGCGTGATATTTAAATTCTTTATAAATACCGAAAGTGTCTTAACATATATCAAGTAATATTTGTCACCGATATCTGAAAATCCCGAGGGAAGAAGATCTATCTTTGCGGGGACCCTAGTAGAAGGTTGTTTCAAGAGTTGAGAAATTCTAATTGAAGGAATAAGAATTTGGAAGGTTGTTAGAGATCAAGCATAAAAAAAAGAGATCTCCATTGGTGAATATGATCATCCTATGAGTGAAGATTGCAATACTTCCTCAAGTTCTTTCGAATCGTAGTCTCTTTGTAAATCGAATTCTCCAACCTGGAGAGGGTCCTTATTTTGTATTTGAAATATTTGAATTTCGTTTTGTCACAGTATTTTCAAAATCTAATAGAGTTTTCCAAGAAGCAGAGCCTTTAGAGGGTAGTCATTCTTAAAATTACATCCTTGTACCACATAGACCCCTCACTCCTCATCATTTTGTTTCTCCTGTAAGATCACCTCCTCAGAATAATATGGCTCAACCTCCACCTGACCCCCAATTTTTGTTAATACTTTTGGTCCCATTAGTTTTAGAGGTATGTGACTATCCAAATGTCATGCCACAATATGTAAGAAACAGATTGCCTAAGTTTCAAGGAAATAATGCAATAACTGGTGATCAACACTTGAAAATCTTTGCCAATATGATGGAGGACTTCGAAATAGATTTTGAGGATGTATACATTAAATTATTTATCCATACTCATGAAGAAGATGTAAGGGACTAGTATAAATCTCTACCATATAATTCCATTGACTCCTAGATAGAGATGAAGAATGATTTTAGAATGTAGTATGGTGATAAAATAGACCCTAGGTTTCTTTTATTAGAGTTTGAAAATATAAAAAATAATCCTAATGAATCAATGCATGCTTTCAATACTAGATTTAACAAAACATTGAGAAGATTGCCTGCTAATTTGAGGCCATGTGATGAATCATGTCTGATAAAGTATTCAAATGCATTTAATAAGAAATTTGCTTACTATTTGAGGGATAAGAACCCTAGGACTTTGAGGTAGGCCTTTACCATGGCTCTGCAAATTGATAACAACATCAAAGTAGTTGGAAAACCTCTTAAGAGGTAGGGTGTTAAATTGCAACCCTAAGAAGCCTCAATCAAGTAATGTTGTGGATCTTGAGGAAGTTGTAAAGACTTTGGCCGGGGCTATCAAGTAAACATCTTACAAGCTAGCCGGGGTAGAGAAAGTAATTGGACAAGGTTCTTCTAATCAACATAGACAAAAGGACAAGATAGACTTGCAAATCATCCTAGAAATGATCGGAGAGGTCTCGATGATTGAGGTAAAGGACCCATGGGAGCTAGATAACACAAAGCTAGGGAAAATAGAGTAGTGTCTCGATCCTCTAAATGTCGAGTTGCTATTATTGAGGAGACAAATCAAATGGATTGGTGTGACAAATGCTTCTTACCCCACCCACCATGTGAAATAGATCAAAAAGTTGAAGAAGATGATGATGATGACAACACTGATGATGATGCATGCATGGTGGACTTCTCTACAAGCTCATAACAAGGAGCAACTTCAACTGAGGTAATAAGTGCAAGAACTATTGTAAGTTTTGGGACCTGCATTCAGGGTATCTCTTCTTCGTCCCTCTCAAGATTTAAAATTAGATATGGTACAAGCATTTGAACTTCCTAATAATGATTTTGAGTACCTAAGAGCTCTAATGATTAAGAAGTATGATGGAGGAATCCCATCAAAAGAGGATAGGAAGCTGCTAATGAATGTTGTTGTGGCCCAAGAAAAAGAGTATAACACAAGAAGTAAAGCTGTCAAAGGGGCAGGGCCTCAAGCAAAACCAAAGACCCCAGTTCTCACCAATGTCCCAAAAGAAGAGGCTCTAAAGAAAGATGCATCTAAGAAAGGCCTTATTGTCCCAATTAGAACGGTATTCCCACCCATGCCCAAAATGTTAAAAACCTTGTGCCATCTGATGATTTTGTCAACCTTTCTCCAAGTTTTGTCTTGCCCAAATACATTCCCTATGACATTGCCCAAGTCTTGAGTTAGATCAATATTTATGTCCCAATTGTTGAACTGCTTAGGATTCTTGAGCACAAGAAGAGGGCCTTTGAGTATTTGGGGTTGGAAGAAGATAGGAGTGCCCAAGGTAGAAATATAAATAATGTAAACACCCCTCCTTCAACCATTGCAAACCTAGAAAAACCACCAGCATTAGAGGAGATAGGTGAACCACCTGAAGTATGCTTGGGGACATCTTTAGTTGATTCTCAGTTAAATTTTGATCCATTTTTTACAACACTGATTATTAAAGAAAGACTACTACACAATTTTATGTTTGACTCTAGAGCATCATGTAATGTTATGCCTCTAGAATTCATGAATTAATTAAACATTAAAGTGACAACAGCTTATGGAAATTGTATTGCAATAGATTCTAGAGAGGTGACTATTATAGGGTGTGTGAAAGGTTTGGTGATACAACTTATAGCTTATCCGGGTTAGAACTTGAAACTTGTTGTTTTCATTGTTGATTGCCCTTATAAATGGGGCATGTTGTTATCAAGAAAGTGGGATACAAGTGTTGGTGGAAGTGTTCATATGGATATGTCTTTTGCTACCATTCTAATTGAAGGCATCCTTGTAAAGCTGTATGGAGAGAAGAAAATGTTGCACCTCATTGAAGATCCAAATAATGCTTCTTATGAAGTGTTGTATGCTGATATAGATGTTGATAAATTTGTTGGGTTTGTTGATGGCAAAGAGCATTAGATTGATCAATGTAAATTTCTTGAACAAGTGGGTTTACCTTGGACCTTTTTATTTGATGGATCATGTTCCAAGTTTGGAAATGGTGTTGGCATTTTTTTATTTGTCCAGGCCAAAAAGATTTTTTATTTTTTTAAACTTAAATTTGAATGCACTAAAAACATATCTAGATTATGAAGCATTGTTATTAGGCTTGAGAATTGTATGGAAATATGGTATAAAGGATATCATTGTCAAAGGGGATTCAACATTGATTGTCAAGCAAACTAGAAAATTGTATGCTACTAAAAATCATATAATGAAACAATACAAGCATGCACTATGGGATTTGATTGAAACATTTGACTCTTTTAATATTGTGCACCATGACAGAAATTTTAATGTTATTGTAGACAAGTTAGCGAAAGTGCTAGGATCTAGATTTGGGAATTATATAGTGTCTCCATTTTGTGACTATAATGTTGAAATACTTACAAGGCAATTTGTCCCGATAACATTAAAAATTTGTAAGTGTTTGATGATAATGCCCATGTGAAATGGTTTCGTAGAACCAAGGTGAGTTTACTGACCCAAATATTGATTGGGAATGAATGGTGTGTGTTCTTTGAAGGAAAGGAAACTTTATTTGGCAAAGACATCATCTAATTGAATATAAACATGATTCCAAGAGGTTTGGTGGCTCTTGAATCAAACTTTGATAATGTTTATTGCATTATTAAAAGAAGTATGTTAGTTCCAAAAGACGTGGAAGAACATGACCTGGGAACAAAGGAAAAATCTTGCAAAATATGGTTAGAAAGCAATCTGAGAAAGGAAGAGAACCAGTCCTATGTTCAATTGTTGAAAAAATATCAAGACTGCCTAACTTGGTCTTACTCTGAGTTGAAGGCATATAGGGTAGATTTGTTCCAACATGAGATTCCTCTTGAATCTAATGCCAAGCCTTTCAGGCAAAAACAAAGGTCCAAGAATCTACTCCTTTCTTTAAAGATGCAAGAAGAACTGAGGAATTTGAGGGATGGAGGGATCATTCATTCCACTAGGTACTCATTTTGGGTTGCAAACCTAGTGCCTTTAAGAAAAAATAATGGTGATATAAGGTTATGTGTAGAGTTCGGGAACTGAACAAAGCATCATTGAAATATAATTACCCTCTACCAAACATGGAGAATATGCTACAATTGGTAACAAGTTTTGAACTGTTATCCACTTTGGATGGCTTCTTTGGATATAATCAAGTTGTTTGAAGGATTTAGAAAGAATAAACACTTCCTTTTCCACTCCTTAGGGAACTTATGTCTATGTCGGGATTCCTTTTGGCTTAATGAATCTTTGGAGAAACTTCCTAAAGAGCAATGGATGTAGCATTAGCTAGTTATAACAATGACTTCGTTGCTATTTATCAATATGATGTAACTATGTTTTCAAGAAAAATAAATGATCACTTACAACACTTGGAGATAATGTTGATAAGGTGTAGAGAATATGGCATATCATTGAATCTCAATAAGTGCCACTTTGGAGTAAAAATGCAAACCGCTGGTCACATTGTATCAAAATAAGGGGTCATGATTGATCTTGAGAGAGTGGAGGCCATTAGTAAGGTTCCAATTCCAAGAACTAAGAAGGGAATTCAATCCTTCTTTGGAAAAATAAAATTTATCAGAAGATTTTTGTCTAACTTTTTTGAGTTGACCATCCCCATTACTAGTATGCTAAAAAGGGACCAAGTTATCAAATGGGAAGAAGATTACATTCAATCTTTCAATGAGATCAAGGAAACAATAAAGCATGCCCCTGTTTTGGCAGCTCCAAATTACAAGAATCCTTTTCAAGTGTTTTCTTTTTCTTTAGAAAACAACATTGCATCTATTTTTTTATAGAAGGATGATGGAGGGTTGAGAGACCAATTGCCTTTTCTAGTAAGTCATTGCGGAGGACTTGAGTTGAAGTACACCATCATAGATAAGAAAGCATTTTTCTTGGTAAAAAAGAAAAAAAGGTTTTCAGACCCTACATCTTGAGCTCTAAAGTTGTTGCTTATGTTCCCCACACCATGGTGAAAGACATCTTATCAGAGATAAAGGTCTCAAGAAAAAGATGCAAATGGGTGAACAAGTTGCGAAGTATGACATGGATATCTAAACCATGAAATTGGTAAGAGGTTTGGGCCTAGCTAAGCTTATGGCTAAGAGAAACTTGCAAACTATTGAGGTGAATGAAGTAGAAGGAGAAAGGGAGGATGTCCTTGAAAAATTGGTAAGTTCTAAATGGTACAAAGATATAAACTTTTATCGTAGACATCTATGTTTCCCTGAATATTTGAGTAAAAATAAAAAAGAGCTCTTAAGTTAACCTCTAAAAAGTATGTCATTACTAATTTTGGGTTAGCTTGGAAGAACCTAGAGGTAGTGCTCTTAAGATGCATTGATGAGGATGAAGCCCCAATTGTAATTTTTGGTCTCCATGGAGGCGTTTGTGGGGGAAATTTTGCTAGAAGAGTTACAGCACATGAAATCTTGAGGGTTGTTTATTGGTGGCCAAATATCTTCAAGGATACAACTCTATTGATTACGAAATGTGAAAGTTACCAGTGTTTTTTTGGTAGAATGAAAGCTTCAAGATCCCTTCCTTACAACCTGTGTCATTTGAAGCCCCATTCGCAGACAATGGGAATGAATTTCATTGGGGAAATTTATGATCCTTCTAGTGCTTAGTCATAAATGGATTCTTGTAGCCACTGATTATTTCACTAAGTGGGTGGAATCAATCCCCACCAAGAAGGAAACACACCAAGTTATCATTGAATTCATGTTGAATCAAATCATATGCAGATTTGGAGTGCCAGCTAAAATTATTGCTAATAATGCCATGAATTTCGGATCCAAACCTTTGGTGGAAATGTGTAAGGAGTATGGAATCAATTTCACATATGCTTCTAACTACAATCCCTAAGAAAATGAAAAAGATGAGTCTAACAATAAAAACTTGTTGAAGATCATTATAAGAACCTTGGATCTAAACAAAAAGAAGTGGGGTGAGCAACTAAAGTTTGTTGTTTGGGATGACAAAATCACTATGAAATGAGCTACCGGTAAGTGCCCATTTGAGTTGGTATATGGAACTCAAGCTTTGCTGCCCCTTCATTTGCAATTTTCTTCATTTTAGTTCGTTCAACAAATTGAAGATCAAGAAGTTAGTCCATTTACTACTTAGATCAATCAAATTATTGAGTTGGATGAAGAAAGAAGGGCTTCCCATCGAGTGGCATGTGAAGTTCAGAGAAAAGTTGAAGAATTTATTTGAAAAAAGGTGACTCCCAGAGCTTTCAGCATTGGGGATCTTGTGCTTTATGGGATAACATGCATGAAGATAAGGGAAAGCATGGTAAATTTGATGCATTATGGATGTGCCCTTATTCCATTGATATTTGAATTGCTGAAAATACTTTCTTCCTAAACAAACTAGATGGGTAACTCCTTGAATTTCCTATTAATGGCAAGCATGTGAAACATTTCCTTGATTGATTTCTCATAATCAAGGTATACTCCATTTGTACAATGCATATTTCTTTGTTCTCATCTGCTTTTGTGTTTTTGTTCACTCTAGTCCTTGGTGACCTAGTTTTTTGGTAATTTTGTTCATTTTGGAGGATGATTATGGTTGTTCTTTCTCTGCAAGATTATTATTTGACTTTGTTTCCCAATGGTCTATTTTGGCACTTGGTATGTTATTTTTTCTTGTAGCATTGGTAGGGAGTTCCCATCCCAAGTTAGTCTCACCCTATTTTTCATTGAAATTCATCGGTTTGTGGCTTTGTCATGTTTTCTATCTCTCGTATTGATGCATAAAAACTTTTTCCTCCATTTGGTTGCCATGATCAGTCCCTTCCTTAGTTGAGGATCACTTAAAATTCCAGAATTTGTTTTTCATTCCTCTGTCCATGTGAAAGAGTTTATAACTTGGGCGTAAAACTCAAGTTTTTCCTTTCCTTCTATTTTCCACAGTCATGTTTTGTTGTCCCTATCATTTGTGTCCCAAATATCTGTGGAAACATGATTGGATGCAGCTTGGAGGATCACATTTGGGCCTTATATCATTTCCAAACTCTTTGTCCATGAAGAAAGATTCATTTTTGGGCTCAAATGGTGATTTTCCTACATTTTATGGTTTGACGGGTGTATTTTTCTAGTCAAATTTACTTCTCAACATCAATGGAAACGTGGCCCTTTCTAGTTAGATGCGACTCATCGGGAACTTTATAAAATTTAAGGCTCACTTCAACTCAAAAATTGTCCACGTGGAGGGCCGACGCTCATTTGAAAATTCACCTTTTAGTTTGGCCTTGGAGTTGTGTCGGGGGACACGTGGAGGGTTGCCCCTGCATTGCCCATACTTAGACAAATTTTTCATGCATCTAGTATAGTTTTAATGGACCATGGACATGTGGAGGGCTGACACTCATTTTAGGATCTTCCTCAAGATCCTACCTTAACAATTGCGATAAGGAGACATGTGGAGGTTTCGTTGGCTCTGCTTTTTACTTAAAATTTTCAAGGAAATTTTCTAAGGCCTAGGACACGTGGTGAACCCACACTTGTTCAAGGTCTCCACTCTTGGGCACCATCTCAAAGCTACACCATGATGACACGTGGAGGCTTCCAGCTGGGTCTTCTCATACTTAGAATTTTCAAGCAACTTTCTAAAGTCTGGGACACATGAAGGACTGCACCTATTTGCGGACCAGCCCCTAAGTTTTATTTTTAAGAAGCTATAGGAGGAGACTTGGAGGCTTCTTCTCACTCTGCCCTTTTCTTGGAATTTTCAATGTCCAAAGGAAACTATGTCACACCCTAGACACATGACACCTTTATTTGAACCTTCAAATTTTTTAACAAACTCTGCGACCGAGACAAGTTTTGAGCCCGCACTTTTTTGGGTCTCTACTTTTGGGAGCATCTCAAAATGTGCCATTGAGACACGTGGAGACTCTGTTAGCTCCCTTTTACAGGTTATTTTCAAAGGCCAAAGCCATTTTTCTTGGGCCTGGGGCACGTGGAAGGCCCGCACTTGTTTGGGACTTTCCTTTTTGTCTCTCCTTTGCATTCATGCCAATGAAACACATGGATGACTATGATGTAAAGTGGAAAAAGGGTAGAATCAACAATTGTTGTGTATTGCATCTATTTTTCGCCATTTTTACTCCAAGACTCCTCGAAGACAAGAATACGCACTATTTTTCATCATTCCTCGATGAAATTCCTTGTCATCTCTGCCTATAAGGTGTCATTCAATGGATTTGAAACTTAAATTGTGAGTCCAAGGATTGTTAATGGTCGATATTTTGAAGTGGGAATTTCTCAGGTACTCAAAAAAATAGGAATTACCATAGGAAATGGATGCAAGGTAGAACTGTAGTGGAAAGAGAGGGAAAAGGGATGAAATGATGAAAGTGCAGGCATAAAAGATGAAAAAGGTGTTGCCTCGAGAGAGAAAAAGATTACATGTCATATCCAGTTGTGCAGAGTCTCTAGAAAATGATTAAAAAGGGGATTTCTCACATGAAAAAATCAGAATTATTGGGACGATTTGCAAAAGGTTGTGGCATGGCATCCGATAGTCATTAGTCAAGGGCCCAAGAAATGTGATCAGTTCATAATTGGTCCACCTAGTAGCTTTCAGATCTAAATTTGTTAAACATCATTGTCTGAAACAAATTGGTAACAAGAAAAGGTCCCTTGAATATTCTTCTCTTTTGGGGAAAAATTGAGTGAGAAAAATGTATAAATACAATGAGAATAATCTTGCAAATGGTCAGAGTTTGAATTCCTAAGAGAAAATTTGAGAAAGTCATATTCTAAGAAACTTGTCTAAGATACCTGGTTAATTTCCTTTGTGTTAGTTTTTCTATCATTTCAAGTTGGTTACAGATGTATAGCCATTGAAGAGAACTGAGATTACTTTGGAAACTTTCCCCTAATGATGAATTTAAAGAAATTTTGTAATTAATTTGTTTCTAATCTATAGCAATTTGTGTCTCGCTTTGTCTTAGAATGTCTACAAATAGTTTCTTTCATTTAATGGTATTCACAAATTCATTTCAAGAAGAGCCTTCATCTTAAATGAGATAAAAATTTTTAAAATCAATTCACCTGTCATTTATTGATAGAGATTGTATTTAATTCTTCAGTGTACCTTAGGCATGATTGATCAGAAACTTTGGTGTTTAATTGATTCTTTCAATTTGAGCCTTTATGTTAGAGTCTCAAATATTATGTGAAAACATGTTGATCGGCCTCCATTGAAGCACACATTCTAGTTGAATGGATGTCTTAACTATTCTAAAGTATTATGTTGTTGAGTTGTTCATTGTTGTGAAGTCCCTTCGAAGATCTGGTATAATCAACTTTATCTTGCTTCATCTCCCACCAAAATCATTCAAAAACCATTGATCCATCCTGAACTACCCTTGTTTTTCCCTATATATCAACAAAGGAACAAAATATACTTACTAAAATATGTAAAACACTCAGGATTTCTTAATGTCTTCAGTAACCTTAGCCTTGTGTTGAAAGTATCTCCATCGTTTAGAAGTGAAAACTCTTAAGAGTTAAATTATGGAGTATTGACCATATTTTCCCAAGGTTTTCTTCATAAAATTTGTCCAAACGAAGGATATCTCCATCTCCTTCATCAAATAGAGGTTACACTAAGGGTCCTCTCACCCTAGTTAAAGAGGCATGGCCTAAATTAGTGAGGACAGGTCAAATCCTCTTAAATATGTTATCCATCTCTCCACAAATTTGAGTAACAAAGGGCCAGTTAGATCTCATCCTGGCTACAAAACGACACACACTATGATCTATCTTCCTCTAATCTCCACATCCAATTTGTGTCGCTACTTGGATTGAAAGGGAGAACAAATTTGGATACCGACACTATCCAAATCCTATTTTCATAGGTTAGAAATCTCTATAACTTCTATCCCATCTTGTTTATCCTTTAAAAAAAGTAAACAAAATTGATTATGATTTTCTTGAATAATTCATTTTGTTTGGTTAGCACTCACCATAGTAACTCATTTCTTATGTTGGTGTGCCCATATGTTGTATTTGATCCCATCATTAACCCATCTCGTATCTGTTATCCCTTCTCATAAACATAGAATCCCTAATATACAAGTAAGGACTCCGAGAGTAAAACAACATTAAAATCATCAAGTGGAATAACATCAGCTTCCAATACATCAATATACTTGGAATTTATCCCAAAATTGACCTTACATATTTTTGTTACCTAGATTTCAGCACCCTTCTTCACCCAACCAAAATGATAATGGTGTGGATGGTCATAAGTCTCAAGACCAAGCTGATTTACAACAACTACATAAATCAAGTTAGACTAAGAACCGGTATCAACCAAAGAATTTACCTTAGTTCTCTTGATATGGATTTTGATCGGAATAGTCTACTCATCTCCTCTTCCTAGGTGTCCATGTTTGTGGTAGTGCATCCAAGCCTCTTTTCTACATCAAATTCATCTTCAATTTCCACCTCCCCTTATATCTTTATAGTTTTCATGGAATTCTTTAATTCCTTGGTTGGGTTCTTCGAATTTAAATCTGGATGCAACTTCCAAAGGTAGTTTCAAAGTATGACCATTGATATCACAGTTCTTACAAACATTATTGGGATATTTATAAGTATTTAAAGTAGTGGAATCTTGTTTACCTTTGTTAATTGTTTTCCAATGTTATTTCTTACGTTGATTTTTCAACTAATTTTCCCTTAGCTTTGCTAGTCCTTGCTTCCTTTCAACATCAATATAGTATGTATCCACACATGCCTCATTGATATCTTTGGGCTTCATGGAGATGAATTTTCTTCGAAGGTGAGTATGAATTCCTCCCAAGTACTTAGTCACAATATCCTCATCCTCCAAGTCCATGTTCAGCAATATGGCTTGCCTCCAAAACTTTGAAGTATAGTCCTACACACTTTGATCATTGCCTTGTATAAGATACGCCATTTAATCATTTGGTCAGTCTTGTGGCCAATAGGATAGAAGTTAGCTCTAATTAATTCTTTAACTAATTAATTGTGGTCATTGAATATTAGCAAGTGCAGTCCCGGGATGTACATATGGAAAGCTCTTCAAAAAGGCTTGAAGCTTTAGAGGCTGATATGAAATTGTTGAAGGATGAGGTTAAGAACTTGGCAAAAAGAAAGGGAAGAGGAAGGAGGAGGAGGTGGCCACCGATAATAGCTAAATTGATGATATCTACAAGAAGCTGAACTCCTTAGACTCCCGTTTAGGGAAGGCCAAAATCGTCATGATTACAATATGGTCATCTTTAGTGCGATTGAGGAGTTCATTGAGCAACATATCAAAAGTGTCTCCAATCTCAGCGGAGTTCCGGCAACACTTTGGGGCAATGACAAGGAAAACAAAAGGACCATTGATCAGCTGGATAAGACTAACGCTGCCCACATGACAACTTTGGGTATGTTCAAATCCTAGAAGAATATCAAGACCAGCATCGACAAAGCTGCCAAGAAGTAGTTGTAGATGCTTTAGTTGTTCTTGTCTATTTTTTTGTTGTTTTTTGCGGTCTCTCTACTACTTTTTTGCAGTGTTTTTGTTGTTTTGTCCTGTTTGGGTAGCTATTTTTGGCTACTTTGGGCTTCATTGTCACATTTGGATTCTGATCCTTTTTTCTCTGGTTTTCATTCCTATTCTAGCTCCTATGCCATCTTTTGTACTCAAGGGTATAGTCCCTTTCAAAAAACTATTTGCCAATAATAATAAAAAAAAATTCTTTAAGTTTTTGCCAAGATTTCACAAAAGGGAATTTATTCTTTTCACAAGTGGCTATATGGGTTTCCCACCAAACCGCAGTGTGTCCCTCCATATTGAAATGTGCAAAGGTGATCCTCTCTACCTCGGTGACATTATAGACACTAAATTAGGATTCTAATTGTTTTAACAATACATCAAGTAATTGTGCATCTACTTGTCCTTCAAAGATTTTAATTTCAACTTTTGTCTCAACTTTTAAAGGACCATGATCATATTTTAAATTCTCTCTTGATGTCTCATCTTCATGCTCTTCCCCATATTCTTCCTCGTCGATTGCTTCTCCCTATGCAAAAATTTTGGGCTAAGCCTCGAACCACCGATTCCATGGATTATTTCTTAATAGAAGTCATCTTTCGCAAATCTGCAAGTTCTTATTATTTTCTAAACATCCAATCCATCATGGTCTCTAGCATCTCGATTATATGAACCAAGTAATATTCCTCCATAGTTCCCCAAATTCTCTATTTCCACTTTCTTGTAGAAATATCTGGATCGTAAGGTAGAGCATCTTCGCCTTTAGATATCATCATTGTCATACAAATCCAAGAACGAATATCACAATCCTAGATACTTGTTGGCTTTGATATGAAAATTATTTGTAAACTATCTACTTTGAAATTCATTCACAAATCACAATTTTATGTTGTTCTACTTTTAAATAGAAAATGACAGTTGAGCTAGTGATTGAATTGATTATGCCTTAGAACTGAAATTTTCAAAGTAAAGTGAATTAATACACACACATACACCAAATCATTTTATCCTAGAAACCTCCAAAGGACTAAAGGAGGAAAACCAATTGAGAATGTAAAACAACTCTTTCTTCCCTTTTTATCTTATTTTTTATTAGATAAGGTAAAAATAGGGATCAACTCCTAGGGGCCATTACAAGATGAGGAACAAAACCCATGAACAATAAAGAAACGGAAAATTCCAGAAATGAGTTAAAAATGCTTAACTCTTACATTGAAGAACCAAACTTTGTACCAAAGTGAGAAAACCAGAGAGAAGGAGAAACAATCTCCAAAACTACAAAACAACAGAAGTTCACCAAAATTTTGCCAATAGTCTAGAAACACTAGTTAATTTTTGGAGATCCTTCACTGCTACCATCATGACTGTCTTTGATCTCATCACCCTCAGCACCTTTTTCATTAATATCTTCCTCCAGCTCATCCTCGAGCTACTGATGTGCAAGTTAAAGTTCCTTCTTTTAGTGCCCTCCTCCATCCCTTCCAGCCCTATCACTTAACTTTTTGACCTGGTCCTCCAGCTCCGAAACTTCTACTTGGACTTCACCTGAGCAGAGACAATTTTCTTAGAAGTGTTAATGACATCCAACATTGTTTCCCTTTGACCAACATTGGTTTCCTCCATCACCTGAAGCACCCCTTCTAAGTACTGGACCTTTCTACTCAAATCCTCGAAACCCTTTAAATTACCATCCCAATTTCTTTTTCTCGAGGTGCTCGCTTCCCCATGACCATCCTCACCCATTTCTTTACTAGAATCCTCCCCCATATTTTTGCATTCTCATCCTTCATCTTAGTAAGGCATTCTGTTAGAGTGAGGTCATCCTCATCCGCCTTATCTTTCAAGGAAGAGGAAAAAATAGGTTTCCCATTTTCAAATAGTAGAAGAATGAGCCCTTCATGTAGAGGCATCTTAGCTTTCTCTTCTGGAAATCCATCAAAGAGTTAGTCAAAGACATAAATAGAAAGAAGAGGATACTCACCATGACCTTGTGGTAGATCATATTCAGAAGGGTCATATGGTGGGTATATATTTTTCAATATTTTCCTTCCAAAGTGATGTAATTCATGATTTGAAGGCACACATCTCTCCATATACATGAAATACATGACTTAGTGATACCATCTATAAAGAAAGAGCATCTTTCCTTACCCATGAAGAACAACTCAATTTCATGTTCTCTGTGGGTTCTGTCCTTAAAATTTTAAGCCCGTCCATTTTCATGTTCATCATCAGGGCAATGGTGGACTCAAAAACCTCAATTTCCATACCTCTGACCTCAAAATTATCCTCTTTCCAAGATTTTCTGAAATCCTTAGACAAGGAGGGGTCGTGACCATGTAATTTGGCTATGAAATTATTAAAACCCCAATCCTAAGCTTGTTCCACAAAGGATGATTAAAATATTCAATGCTTTGGCTAGCAGGTTCAACTCTAATCCTATCATCCCCATCTTCACAAGTCTGAACTTCCTCTATTTGCTACTACTTCTCAAAAAAGACCCTCTTTCACACTAACATAAATCATGGAGAACAAGATATTAAGTAATTTTTCACCACCTCGGAGCTCACTCGTCCAACATCATCAAACTTAGTGCCCTCTATCTCTACTAATGGTTTCATTAATGTCCATGGGTAATTTATCAACTTTACACCAGATCTTGTAATCATTACAAATGATTCCATAATTGGCCATCTTATCTACACATTTGTTCCCTTGACGTAAGGTATGATTATAAGAAACGCTATAAAAATTTGAAGTTTCCTTCACATCATTGAGGATATTTCTTATGGCCCAATTAATGGAACCTTGATTATTGAGGGCATTAATTAAGAGGAGAGAATCACCTTCAATCTGGATGTCCTTGAAGCCTTTTTCTTTAGCCAACAAAACCCCCCAAAGAAGAGCTCTAGCTTCCGCCATGTTGTTGGTTTTTCAACCTAATGGGCCCATGTAGGAAAACAACCAATCTCCTTCATCTGTTTCTTAGAATTACCCTTCCCCAACAAGACCCAGATTCCCTTTTGAAGCTCCATCAAAATTTAACTTAACAACATTTTCCCTAGGCCTAATCCAACTGGAATTATTTTTAGGTATGTGTAATTCCATCAGTCAAGGGTGAACTTGTCAAGAACTGTCTGCTCACTTTTCGGGCAGGGTTTCTTGACTTTGCCTTTAAAGAGTTTAATGTTTTCCTTTATGGCATTCAAAAAATTTCTTCTAACTTTCAAGAGAAGAGCTTTCTATTCACGTAAGATACCAAAATTCCTAGCCTTCCATAAACCCGTAAAATGAGGGAGGGCAATATTCTAGGCCCAGATCAAAATGGGAAAACAGAAAGGACTCTCCCATTGAAAACAACAGTCTTCAATCATCAAGGGAAGGATCCATTGGATATTGAATAGATCTATAATGGAAGCAAAGACTTCATGGGAGAAGGAGCAATGAAGGAGGAGATGGTTGACATTTTCCTCCTCTTTCCTACAAAGAGAACATCTATTGGGAATCTTCATTCCCCTTTTCCTGAGATTGTCCACAGTTAGGATTTTATTTTGGGCAGCCAGCCAAAAAAAGATATTAATCTTTGGGGTAAGATCCTTCACCCAGAGTTTACCCCAATAGTCCTTGTGCAAATCAATCTTGAAATTTAACATATAGGCTGATTTAACTGAGAAAATTCCAAATTCTTCTTCTTTCCATTTGATGGAATCCTCCTTGGTTTGGAACATGGGGATGTGGAAATCCCAAAATGGTTATATGTCACCATCAAAATCTAGAGGAGGCTCAATGATTTCCCATCTGACAGAATCTTCCTGGATCCAAAAGTCCCGAATCCAAAATTTTCTTGTTTCCTTGTAGTACTGAGCAACTTCTTTCCAGATATCCAAGTTATCTAAGGGGGAATCATCAATCCAATTATCATACCAAAAACTGATTCTATAACCCTTGCCAATCTCCCATATAGTACCTTTGGTTAAGATTTCTTTGGAGGCCACAAAGGAATTCCATAAAGGAGACCCTCTAGGAGGTTATTTTGATTAAAAAGGATTCCATTCTGCCTATATTCCACAAGTATTTCATCTTTATAATTTTCACCCAAAGACCTTCCTCTCTAGCAATCCTCCAACCAACCTTGGAAATTAAGGCCTCATTCATAAGAGAAATATTTTTTAACCCCAATCCTCCACATAGCTTTGGTTTTGTGACTTTATCCCAAGCCACAAGAGGGAATTTGAACTTCTCACCAACTCCCATCTAGAGGAACCTCTTTTGGATTTTCTCTAAGGCTTCCTTAATTTTAGCAGGGAGCATGAAAAGAGACATCACATAAATGGGAATGCCTTGAAGGGATCTTTGGAGCAGTTGAATCTTACCAGCTTGAGAGAGAAAGAGACCCTTCCAAGATGAGAGTTTACTATTAACTCTTTCCAGTAGAGCATTCCAAACCATGAGATCAGGATTCTTATGGATCAGGGGCATACCCAGATAAGAATCTGGAAAATGCTTAATATTGCATCCCAAGATGCGAGCTAATATGGCTTGAACTTGATTCTCCACATTAATGAAAAAAACAACACTTTTATGGAAGTTAACCATCTATCCAGAAACATGTTCATAATCATTAAGAACTACCTTAAAATTTGAGTCATCATGGATAGAGGCCTTACACTGTTATAAAATTATCATCCACAAACTGATTGAGACAAATAGAGGGAAGACCATTAGATATTTTAATACCTTAGATACAGTTGGAAACCATGGCAAGTTGACAAATTCTACTCAAGGATTCAACCATTATGACATAAAGGAAAGGTGAAAGAGGATCACCTTGTCTCATCCCTCTACCAACTTGGAAGAAACCTTCAGTTTTCCATTGACTAGAACCAAGAAACTAACAGTGGATATGCAGGTCATAATCATATTAACCAAAAATTTATCAAAACCCACCTTTAACAAGATGGCCTAAAGGAAAGACCATTTTATCCTATCAAAGGCTTTATGCATATCCAACTTGAGAAACATAGCCAATCTTCTAGAGCTTTTAATGGAGTGGATGGCTTCTTGAATCACAATAATGTTATCAGTAATTTTCCTTCCAAGAAAAAAAGCCCCCTAATTCCCAGAGATAAAGTTAGGAAGAACCATCCGAATCCTCCCAGCTATGATTTTAGTTAGAATTTTATAGCTGGTGTTACATAGGCTTATAGGTCTAAAATCCTTAACCTCCTTAGCCCCAGAAATTTTTGGCACAGGACAAGAAAAGTGTTATTCATTTTCCTCAAGAGATGACCATTGTTGAAAAAATCTTGGACCATTTCAATGACCTCATATTTTATCACCTCCTAGAATTTTTGAAAGAAAAATAAGTGGAAGCCATCCGGCCCTAGAGATTTATCAGGTTCGATATCAAAGATTGCAAAATGGATTTCCTCCTCCAAACTCTTCCCCTTTTTATCTTATTGGCCAATACAAAATAAAGAGATATAGACTTTACAATAAATGAGAGAGGAAATCGACAATGTCTCACACTTCCTCGCAACTACTTGACTGCTATGTTCTTAAACTCTTTCTTCTAAAAACTCAATTCCAACACTTTAGAACTCTTACACTTACTTCCATGAAGTCTCTTACTTCTGATAATAAAAAATCTCCTTCCTACATGTCTTTATAGCCTTTCGCATGTCCTCCCATGCATTGGAGGATGGGAAAGGTCATACAAGAGAAGAGACACAAACAACCTTTCCAATTATGGGACTACCTCCAATCACACTTCCTCCTAACTACTTGAATTCTCTGTTGTCAAACTCTTTCTTCTACAAACTCAATGTCAAGCACTTTAGAACTCTTGCACTTACTCCCATGAAGTCTCTTGCTTATGATAATAAGAAAACTCTTTCCTACATGTATTTATAGCCTTTCTCATGTCCTCCCTTATACTAGAGGATGGGAAAGGTCATACAGAGAAGAGACATGGATAGCCCTTCCAATTCTTGGGCTATTCTTTTTGAATTTTATTTTCTTTCTGAAAGTGACAGGATTTCCACCCAATGTAGACCGATAGTCATAGGACCGTCACCCTAGGTGGGGGGTTGTTTCATGACCTCCACCCTAGTTGGGTGGTGGTTCGTAAATGTCACTATGTATAGAGTGGTAGTTGTGTTAAGATATTGAAAAAACCTTTGTTTCTTCATTTTACTTATTTGGTGTTTCTTGATCGATGAAGTAAAGTTATTTTAGATCCCTATGAATTATTCACCCCTAAGACATGGATGCTACGAGTAATGGAAGAATCAATTCTTCTATAATGGGTGAGGCCCTCGAATGTCTTATCCATTGTTAAGGTTTATGTGGCATCAAGTAGGGGCAAGATCCCTATAAGGGAATTTTTTATGTGAAGTAATCGACCTTCTTACTATAGATACAAAAAACTATGAGCATTGTACTACCCTTGGAGTGAGAGAGGGCATATAGCACATCTCGATTTGGACATGGGCTCATCACCCTTGGATCTAAGTAAGCAAGTTCATTCTAGTATGGTTCCTAGTTAGTAGTGATTCCTAACTTGTGTCACTCATAGTGCTAAAGAGCACACTTGTTAAGGCACTCTTTGGCCACTTTGGCGATGTGCATGGTAGTGGTGCAAACCACCTTCTAGTCCTTCTCGTTGAACTTGTATTATATGATATTGTTTTTCTAATGGATGATATTCGAAAGTGGTAGAAGAAATCTAGATCTTCATTATCCTCCTATTCAATCTCTTCATATCTCACTCTGTTTGATTCCATCATTGTCATCCCTAACTCAATAAAAAGGGAAATTTTAGGAAATCCTCATGCATCTAAAGTAAATATTAAGGGGTTGCATACACTCAAATCACCCTACAAATAAAAATAAACAAATGTCACCATGAGAAAAAATATCAAAATGAAATTAAAAAATTAATATTTGATAGGTTTTCTATAGTGAAAATAAATAAATCATTATACTAAATGAGGCAAGTCAAAATAAAAGAAGAATCATTGCATTCAAGTGAAACACAACTGATCCTATCAACACTTAAAACCCTACAAAACCTAAAGTGGAAATAAGTAAAAGAATCCATAGAAAGAAGGACGGATGCTTGATTTTACGTCTTCTTTTCTTCAATTAAAATGTTTTTTTCCTTGGAGTGGCCTATTCGACTATGAGAATAAGATTATCATAACCATAGGCATTGATCTTATTGATAACTCTCTAACCATCCTTCCTATTGATAAGATTAACAAAACCATATCCACTAATAATACGACTTATGATCTATGGCCAAGTAGCCATGTGTGATGTATCCAATCGACTTGAAAATATCATGAAAAATGATATCCCTCGTGTTCCTCGGATAGACTAGTAACTCAAACTAAATTTTCATTTTTTACAAGTGTATCCTATCATCAAAGTGGTCCGTGCCACCCCGAGACTTAGAGGTGTCAAGTAATAGAGGTAGTGGCGTCCACGCCGATGATTCTTGTGCCTGGTGAGGCCCTTAATATCCTTATCCCTTGTTAACATGTTTATGGCATGGTCATGGGCAAGATCCTTGTAATGACATTTTGAGTGTACTAATCACCCTTATTACTACAGATACAAAAAACTAAGAGAATTTCACTACCCATGGAGAAAAAGTGGCCGAAAGATAATCTCCTTCAAAATTGGAGTCATCGTCCTTAGATCTCGGTGGGCGGGGTCACTCCAATAGGGTTCCTAGTTTGTAGGGATATTAAACTTGCGTCACTCCCGGTGCTCAAGAGTGCACTTGTACGAGCTAGTGGCCACAAGGATTTTATTTTTCCTTTGGAATAAAGGTCCTTATGAGTTTTAAAATTTATTTAATATTAAACTACGAAGTTGTTGGAAAATTGTCCAATTATTTCAGTGGAATCTAACACTAATCGAAAAATCATAAATATAACATGTTTTGTTTTTATACCACTAAGTAAGAAATTGCTAGGATTTAATTTTTTTCTTTGGAATAAGGTCTTTATCAGTTTTAAAATGTCATTAACATTAAACCATGCAGATCTTGGGAAAATATTTTAATGATTTCATGGAAGCGACATTTGTCCATAAAATAATAAATCAACCATGTTTCCTTTTTATATAAGCTAGCGGTAATTTGCTAGGCTAATGCCTTTCAAGATATGTGAGACACTTCCAGGTTCATTTACTATGATGTGATTAAACCTTAGTGTATTAGGTAATTACTGAAGATATTTTGAATAAAATAATAGAGGGTGATGATTCAGACTATGATAATATAATTAAACGTAATATATCTTCTAATGCACATGGTAGTGGTGTGAACCACCATCTCTGGACTGTTTGTTGAACTTTTATTCAATGATCTTTTATTCCAGCTTTGATGATATTTGATAGTGATAGAAGAAATTCTAAATCTTTAGTATCTTCATATTCAAGCTCCCCACATCTCACTCTGTCAAAAACCATCACTGTCATACCTAACTCATGAAATGAAAAAATTGGGAAATCCTCATGCATCTAGAGTAAATTTTAAGGGTTTTTAGACACTCAAATCTCCCTAAAAATAAAATTAAACAAACGTGTTCGTTAAAGTGGATACCTATTGAACGTAATCAATGGAAGATAATCTTGTTTGTAAGAGATGATGTATGACATTGTAGGGGAAGTTGATCTCTGTGTACATGTCAACAAGAAACTCTTATGAGAACATGTTTCTTAAAAAAAGAAACCAACTCAAGTCCTTTATAGTGCATCTATGTATCTGTTGCATATTTTGGTACAACTTAATTTTAAAATCCAGTCATTTTATTATGGCATCATTATTGTTGGGGGAACCATATTATAACTCATAGAATAGGTAAATATCCTTCCACGTCACATTCCTTCAAAAATCATATATCTAAAACCTGCACTACTCACCATAGAGAGAAAATCAAATAATAATTGACTTTACAGTACTTTTTGCTTTCACATGATTTGATAAGAAGCATGTTAGAGCCAAAGCAATTTTGGTCTACATTGAAGTAATATTGAACTAAATGTGAGATAAAATCTTTATTTTCAAGTACTATGTTAAGAAAATTTTCTCAAGATATAAAATAATACTTGAGAGTAAACAAACACAAATTTTTTGTAAGTACACAAATGATTTCTCAATAGTAAAAGGTAAAATTAAAATTTTAACTTTCAATTTTCTAAAATATACCATGAGAAAAATGTCATGATGATTTTAAAAATTAATATTTGATAGGTTTTCTTTAGTGAAAACAAATAAATCATTATACTAAATGAGGAAAGTCAACATAAAAGGAGAATTGTTGCGTTCAAGTGAAACACAACTGATCCTATCAACACTAAAAACCCTACAAAACCTAAAGTGGAAATAAGTAAAAGACTCCATAGAAAGAAGGAAAGATGCTTGATTTTAAGTCTTCCTTGCTTCAATTTTTTTTAAATGTTTTCCCTAGAGTGGACCATTCGACTTTGAGAGTAATATTATCATAACCATAGGCATTGAGCTTATTTATAGCTCTCTGAGTGTCCTTCCCTATTAATGAAATTAACAAAACCAAATCCACTTGCTAATGCATCTTTTTGATCTATGAGCACATAGACACACGTGATGTGTATAAACAACTTTAAATTTTCATGTAGATTGACATCCCTCATGGTCCTCAGACAGACTGGTAACTTGAACATAATATTCAACATTATTTCGATGCATTCATTTTCAAGAGTGGTCCACACCACCCCTAAGACTAGGAGGCACCAAGTAGCAGAGAGGAAATGGAATCCCTTCTAATGATGCTTCTGCTAGAGGTGAGGCCCAAGATGAACTTATACATTGTTAAGGTGTATGTGGCACCGGTGGGGGTGATATATTTGTAAGGGAATTTTTATTTGCATTCATTTCCCTTATTATTGTAGATACCACAAAATATGAGCACTGCACCTTTGCCCTTAGAGCGAGAGAGGGAAAACAATGAACCTCCACTAGATTTGGAATCATTGGCCTTAGATCCTAGCAGGAAGGGTCACTCTAGTAGGGTTCCTAATTGACAGAGACACCAAACTTGCACCACTCATGGTGATCAAGAGCACACTTGTAAGGGAACAAGATAAAACCTAGATTCCAAGAGAGGAATAAATGTGCATTAACATCCCCTTAATAGTTATAAACCTAGATTCCAAGAGAGGAATAAACCTAGATTAAAAAAACATTACATCCCCTTAATAGTTATAAATGTGTGACGACATTCATCATTAACCCCACATCACCTTCCACCATCATTTTTTTCCTCGAAAGAAGGGACATGAAATCACTATGGAAATTTTCCTCCCACACTTGACACTTTAAATGAAAATTAAAATTATCCTTACTCCCTTTGTCAGGAGGATATCTTTTCATAATTAAATATAGATATGAAATAAATTAAAAATCCTTTTCTAAAGGTAGAATTTTGGTAAATAATTTTAAGAATTATTTGAATTTAATTTTAAAACTATTTGTCACACTAGAATCCCAAATTCACAGAATAAATCATAGCAAAATAAAATTATTTTCATGATATCTATTAACGCACTGATTGTTGAAGTGGCTGAGAATTTTTCAATTCCTTATATTCCTTGAACCAATGTGAAAAATTTGTGCAATGGACAATTTGAAGTCAAGAGGATAATATGACTTTAAAAAATAAAATTAAGAGAGTTAAAACTTAACGCTCGCTAGGTAATGCCAATGTAGCTTATCTAGGTAAATTAACATTAATCAAATAAGAATTCTTAGGAAATAAAATTTTTAAGTAAACATTTTTATATATTAACATATCTATTATCATTTAAATCCTTTATTTATTTATAAAATTACTAAATATAGTCACACATATTATACATATTAACATTATTAAGATAGTCACACACATTATACATAAACTTGTTCTTAAATAAATTTAGGGACAAATTACATAATTTTATTTTTTAGATAGTTAAATGCTTTTGACTGGATCTATGAACTGGAGGGTTGATGGGTCCTCACCCTACAAGTATTGAAATATTTGATCGATGAAGGGCTACATAGAAAAATGAAAAACCAATAGGAAAGATTGTAAATAACGAGGCCAAAATGTAACATGAATAACTAGGTTTGCAAAATACATAAAGTAGTGAACACAAAAAATAGAGGGGGATGATAGAGAAATCCTAGAGTTCTACCTCCAATTGGTCCACCGAGATAAGTGTTTCAATCTTCCTTAGAAATTAAAAGGACGAGCCATAAACAATATTTAACTACAACACGCAATTAGGAAGGGGCATGACAGGTTTTGTGAGCGCGACTAGGTCTAGGGATGGAACATTGGAGATATATGCCCCATCGGATCGATAGATACTTTGAAGCAGACTTGTCAAATTGATGGAGGGCCCTAAATTTCAATTGCAGGAATCACAAATCTTTTTGTCGGCTCATAAAGGAGATGGACAAGGATATAGATTGGAAAATAGAATAACATTTGTCAAAGAATTAGCCAAACCCACATAATGACGTGAGTAAATGAAATGGGACACAACCGCCATGACCACTTCCTTATCTGAACACAACACTAGACAATTGAATACGAAGATGCCTACAATCTCGTAGTAGACATGAGATCTCTCGATAATTTGGAGAAAATCAATGCCCAAAACTTTCTCAATCACTTTCAGAATAGGTGTGAAGCCTATGCGAGAAGACATTGTGAAGACAAGTGGAAGACACGGGAGAGAGAAAAGAAATTTCTAGCTTCTTTCCACACAAGAGGATGAAAGGAATTTAGGTATATGTCATGAGAGGGAAGGGAAAAAATGGAGAGAAACGTGAGAAAATGAGTGAGGGTAGGCGAAAGCACAACCCAATTAAGTATTCCCTATACATTTTTAGGCGAGGTTGACATAATAAAAAATGGATAAAGTCATCAGGATTTCTCCATGCATTGGCTAGATTATGAATTAAGACTTCCACTGATTGATAAACACAAATGATACAAAATAACATTAATAAAGATAGTCACACACACTATATAGAAAGTCATTATCAATTAAATCTAGGGACAAATTACATAATTGTAATTGGGTTATTGATTTAATGTCATTGTGTGTGTCTCCCCATCTTCTTCCACATCCTTTAATAGTTGTAAAATATATCATAATTCATCTATCAAGTATAATTGTAACATGAATTATAGGCCACAATTCATCCTTCAATAGATATATTTTTACAATTGTAATATGTATTACACTTGCTCTAAATGGTGATAATATTTTTGAGAAATATGTTTTGATTCTTGGTTCCTCGACAAATGGTACGTTTGGTCACAATGCAATCTTCTTGTGTGAATATAATCTTGAAGCTGCCAACATCCAAGACAAATTATGTATCATAGGAATGAGGGCATCATGTCATTAAAATTTTACATTCTTGGCGATGTCCACATAACAATAAACAGAAAATATTTAAAATAATGATCTGCAAAACATTAAACAGAAAATGTTTTTGTTCTATATGTGTTAGCGGCTGATAGGATTTATTTATTCTTTGGAACAAGATTTTATCATTCTTAAAATGTCATTAAGATTAACATATGAATATCTGGTAAAAATCATTTTATTATTTCAAGGAAGCCAACATGGATCTACAAATCAATAAACATAACATGTTTCTATTTTATATGGTCTAACGGCCGCTAGGATTATTTTTGGATTTGGAATAAGGTTCTTATCATTTTCAAAATGTCTTTAAGATTAAACCATGCATGATTGGGATTTTTTTTTGATTTCAGGGAAGCCAACATCGATCTTCCAAACAATAAACATTATATGTTTATGTTTTTACTATTTAGTGGCCACTAGGCTTAATTTTTATTTGGAATAAGGTTCTCACTAGTTTTGAAATGTGTTTAAGTTTAAACTATGTATATCTGGGAAAACTTGTTCTTTTATTGGTCCATGATCCACGATTGTCTCTTCACCCATAGAAAAAAATATTTTTTTAAAAAAGAATTGAAAAAATGATTGTGCACTATGAATCTTTAAGAACCTTAAGGTAGTTATTTTATTCCATAAAAATACACAATACATTATTGGATTTGGAAGAAAAGTATATAATTCAAACGCCAATGGTGCATTTGAACATTTTCAATGATCTACACATGTTCTTGTGTTCTCTTGCATGTTTCAACCATGTACATAATTCAATGTAAATTTTCGAATCAGTCTTATAGTTTCCATCAAATATTTAGTATGTTGGGGTTTTGAGAGTAATTTCTTCTTTGACCTTGGCGGAAAGAATATTGTGTCATCAATCATAAGTATATTTTTCTCATCATATAAATTACCATAAATTTCTACTATCTCATTGACTAGTAGTTTTTTTGAACTTACATTAATGGCATCCCTAAATGAACCTAGAGTGGGTATCTCACAACCAACTAAATGTTTTGATGAACATGTACTTGACCATTGATGAATCCATAAATGAAGACCATATTAAAGTGTCAGAATATTTTAATGTATTATTTATTAAGTCAGCACTAAATTCTAATTTAAAGTATTCAATATCCTCGTATCTAAAATTTGGAACCATATTACGAGGTATTTTATCGTCAATACAAGAAATTTCAAATAACAAACCTTCAACTCCCAAAATAGTAATTTATAAGGCTTCCCAATTAGATCTATAGAAAGAACTTGGAATTAATGTAAGCTTCCAAAAGTGATTAAACACAAGTCAACATAGTATTGTGATAATATTTTATTTGGCTAATTCACAAAAACAACTTATAAAACTATAATATCAACTCAATCACAGTGGAGATATAAATACTAGCAACTTTTAAATTTTGAATCTCAATATATAAAATAATGAGTGACCATATTGATTGTATGAAGGAATATCATTGTAAAAACCATTTTGAAATAATTAATAATTATATAATTTCTAATTGTAATTTTTTTATGCCCATGGCAACACTAAAACCCTGAGACAATATCTATGATATGTTTGTGTACAAATTGTTCATCAACCACCTATCTTTGAAACAATTTTCTTCATTGGATTTCCTCCCCACCATAAAATTTTCTAGAGGGTTTCCCTTTGGGCCTATTATAATACAAAATGTGTGTGAAGAGCCAAAAACAATATCCTCTCTACTCCAAATATTTTGGATATATTTTACTGTAATTTTGTCTTCTAAACAACAATGTTATTTACCCAAAAAGAAATTGTTTGAATTCAACCACTAATATTTTTTTCAAATCCTTAATCATCTTTTCAACTTTGGTAGAAGAGAGATAGCTAGACCAAAATCCCACTTCACATTTTGTTTCTAGTATCCTTAAAAATTCATTGAATCCACCTCACAAGTTGATAGTTTCCTTACCGAGCTTGATTGCCAAATCCTTATGGGATTGGTTTTTCTCATAGATAAAACTCTCCAAATCTAAAATAATTAAATAATCCTTTTTCCAACCACACATAAGTAATTTTTTTCTCAATTACTCGTAATTTGATATTAACAAATTCAAATAATCAAAATTTCAATATGTTAACACTTACTAATAGAAATTGGATTGGATTCCTTCGCAATCCCCCCGTAGGTTCTTGGGATGCACATTCTATTAAAAATAGTAATCAAATAAAACTAAATATTAATTTAAAGTAAAAAATACATGGTACAAATTTATTTTATACAATATTACATAGATGTAGTTGTATATGTATATGTATATTGCATAGATGTAGTTGGACTATGTTTGCGTTGACAGTCTTTGATGGGATTAGTGACTGCTAATGGCCAACTACATAGAGGTATTTGTTTTTTTCAATTCTAGACAATTTATTTTTAACCAATTTTAAAAACATTAATCAATTGAAAATAAATACCATGTCAACGTAATTAAATTTGTGATATAACTTGCTTCTATTCAATGAAAAAACCTTTGATGGACAATATTACATAGATATTGATGTATATTAGTGACCACTAGGCTAACCCATTATTTCTTGGACTATGGTTGGTATGACATTCTTTGATTAGCTTAGCGGCTGCACTGCAATAGACAAATCAGTGCAAAAGTGAAAAAATTTCAATTGTCTATAATTTAATATTAACTATTAAAACAAAAATTTACTCAATTCAAAATAAATCAAATTAAAATATGTATGTTATGACCACTACTTAGGGTAATACATATAACAAATAAACTACTTCGCTATAGGTTCCTACAATTATGAGGGGCTTATAAATGGTTTTGTTTATAATGTTACATGACTATCATATTATTTTATGTTGGTGAGTTCATGTGTCACATGCCAATAGCCTCCCATCTAGCATCAAATCTGAAAAAAATTGAAGTTTTATTAAAAATATAAAAACAATGACAATTAAAAACTTCTTGTAGTGATAAATTTATAAACGAGAATTTCACACTCACCATTTATAGATTCATTATATGGATGGTCGGTGACATCTAGGATAAAAATTTGAATTGGTTGCAATATGTTAAGAATGAAATCATCACCTTTATTTATATGGGGAGGGGAAGAGATGGTGTCTTCTCTATTATTTTTTTTTCTACATAAATATTATATGTATCATTTCAAATTCATTAAACTAATAGAATTGGTTAATGTGATCTTAATCAACGTACCTTTTTTAAATGAAAATAGAAATGTTTTAAATACAATTCTTGATCATTTTCAACAATAAAGAACGCAGTAGTCGCGAGTCAACAAAATCATGAAATACATCACTACCACCATAAAGCATTATAATCGAGATAATTTTTGAACCAATTCAAGTGAACGTATGAGACCAAAACTCATAAGATATCTTGTAAATAAAAGGACGTGTCTTTCCTTGTAGGTTGATTTTGCTTGCAGTCAAAAATTGATACAAAAGTTGATCCATCCAATCCATGGTGATGTTTTCTCCATCTCCATTGTCAACATCACAATTGTGCACATCGTTATTGTGTACATAAGACACAAGCCCTTAAATTTTCCATTTCTTTCATAAAATCTATAACAACCTTCCACAATTGATTCCCCCATGTCTTTAACTTTTTGCATGTATTTTTTACTATCTCTCTTAATATTTTTGAAGAAGAAATAGGTAAGAGCACAATAATAACACAATTTAGCATACTAGATCCGACAACTATAAGAAAATACATTATTGCATTGGAAGTTAGTACACTAGAAAAATTGTAGAAATTTGTGATCACACATTTTGTATTGAATGGATTAGTTGATAGAATAGATGATATTGTTGACTGGAGCTGGAAGGGATATGCACATTGACAAGTAAAATCATCGATGTCTTCCATCCTTTATGGAATTTTTTCTTCCATTGAAATCACATAGTTGTCTATAATTTTTTGAGTTGCCACTAGGAGAACCTCTGCCACTTCAGCATCAATTTTTATTTTTGCCAATTTTTCACTTCCTCTAGAATCATATTTTATTTTTCCTTTCTTCTCTTCTCCCAAGAGTACACATAACTAGTGGTAATGAGATTCATGTAGACCAAACTTTTGTACAATATTCTTTTCAGTGTGTTATTCCAATACAATATTAAGCTGGATATTGAATTTTCATATATTTTAGAAAATTTCCTCTCATTATTCTGTCATCTTTTACTCTTTGGTAGTAAGAATAAAAAGTCTCCGCTATGACACCTACTTTAATAGAGCCAATTAGCCATACTTTCCCTGATTGCACTTTATCTAGTAGAATTGATATCTCCTCATTGGTCATTCCTCTTGTAGGCCTAAAGGAATTCACCATGAACCTTGCCAATGAATTTTCTTGAAAGTTAGGTTGGTTATCCTTAAAAGGAGAAAAAAGCCCACCTGATTTAAATAACTCAATGGTTGTTGTCAATTTTGTCCATATGTCCTCGGAAAAAATAGAAATGTCATTTTTTCATAAAGGCTCTCTGTCTTAGCCACTTTGAAAATAGTAAGACATTGCTTCTCAAAACTCTGCATTGAAAGAGGAAAAAATATATTTACTCTCTACATATTATAAAAATTAAATTTTAAGTACAAATGCCATAAAATTAAGTTTCATTACCTTCAACTCATCTATCTTTGTGTTTCCCACTTCAGGCCTCTAAGGAGATTCTAGGGATATCCAAATTATTTGAGCCTTATACGAAGGTGCATGGAAAAGTCATTATTAATATTTGTAAGTAAAATAATGAGGTAAATAACAAGGTAAAGTAAATCCAATTTTTGTTTACCTCGTTATTTTGCTTGCAAATATTAATAATGACTTTTCCATGGGTGTTTAAAGACATAATGTGAGCCTTTCTAACCTACATCTTATTATGTAATGACTTTTATTTTATTTCAACTAATTTCTTTTGGCACAAATGGTATGTTGGCCATCAAGAATGTATAATTGTACATCATCTCTTTTTAGGTCGTCTGGATCCTCTAGTTGCACAAGTTCCTTTGTAGAATATAAAAAGGGAAGAAGAATTGCATCCCTAAGAGAAGGAATAACATTAATCAACATTGAATGTACAAGAAGGTCAACATTCTCATCATACACCTCACAGTATTGATATTGTGGAGGCACCACATGGCACCTAGAAAATTCAACTGGAAAAGCATCACCATTGAAAAAAACAATTTTAATTGTTCAACGGTTGAAGATTCTGCATTCTCAAATATATTGGTCACTTTCTTCAACAATAAATTTGATCTGTTATTATTTTTAATCCCTTACAAATTTGAATTAGAGGGATCTATCTCTAATTTAGACAAATAAGATCGCCTTAGTGTTGTAAATAGCTTTGCATGTTTTGGTGGAGAAAACAAATTTCTTCTATTCAAATAATGACAAATAAAAGAGGTATTATCGATTCTATATCATTTTTTTCAATACCAAAATCGTGCTATTATGAATTTCAAGTGCATTTTCACAGCCTTTTTTTCTAAGTGTATGAACTTCCCTAAATTCCTACCATATTTAGAAAAATAACATGCCCTAATTTCTCTAAAAGTTTTCATTTCTAGTTTCTTGAAAAAAAAACTTCCAACTCCCCTTTTGATGAAATTGCCAAACTGATAATGTCTTACATTACATTGGAAGGAAGATATAAAGTTATCTATGGCTACCATTTCCCAATGTTAAACCATATTCACAATTCCAAACCATATAAATTTCCTTTCTACTTATTCTCTTCTCTGGATAAATCTATAACTATGGTGAAGAAAGGCACTTTCATTTAGCCGAGCACTCCTGTGGGAAAAAATGATAAATTTGGGGCTTCGGCTTCAAACATCTTGTTGGGTAAAAGGATAGGGAGTATGGAACCTAAGGATGATAGCTGTGATGATTTTGGTCCTGGGAATCCGGTGGCCAAATGTACCAGGTCAAGCATGGGTAAAGGGGGAGATAAGATTCAGAACAAGAAAGTGCAGTATCCTGGTCAGGTGAGGAGGATAACATCACCTATGTTTTGGATGAATGCCCTAGTGAAACCCCTACCCAGAAGGAATCCTCTCATGAAAAAGCCGAAGGGGAAGCAGAGAGCAGTGAGGATGTGGCCAGCATAAAAGAATAGGAGTCTTCCGAGGACAAGCATTCCAAGAACACTGAGGAAGCTATCCACAGTCTACATAATCTTAAAATGGCTCAGATGGAGCTTTTCTCGGCCCAGGAATCACTGTTAAAACCCATGCCTTCATGAGAGAGTTTGAAAATTGCAAACTAAACACTGATATCAATAGGCACAAAATCAGCTTGATCACTATGGACCTTAAGGAGCTGCATGAAAAAGTGGATAAAATGTCTTCCCTTATCCTCAGTGAAAACCTCAAAAATACCAATGCCAGAAGCATGGAAATGGAAAATGAGTTGCTGAAAATGAAAGGAATTATTATGCAAATTAGAGATGCACATATCCTTAATGTGAAAAGTACTATTTACCACCTGAAACTATTGGCGAAATCATCCAGTCCATGGAATTGGAAAAAGAAAAGGAAAAGGATGGATACAGGGGTGAAGGTGGTGATCAAAGAACCTAACTACAAGTACTAGAAGGAGACTATAACAACTCTAGTCAAAGAATGGAATGATTGTATGGAGATGGTGGAAGATCTGGTCAAAGATTAATGAAATTCAATGGTTTGGAATCTGTTGTTTGTTTACCTTTATGCTGTTAGTTTCATCCTTCGATTATATATTGTAAATTCTATCTAACGGATATCATATACTGTTGTCTTTGTTTTTGAATTTTGGAACATGAATGGCCTTTTAAGGTAAATACTTTGGCCAATATGTAAGTATGTTGTAACTCTTTGTAAGGGGGTAGGGTCCCCTCAACCCTAACTTTTACCTCTAATAAAAAAATAAGGAACTTATTCATTTCAACATCAATGTGTCTAACCTAAATACATAATTTTTGTTGATTAATAAATTTTGAAGTTAGTACCATACTAAATTCACTGACAATGTCTTCATCAACAAAAAATAACCACAAATCACCATGGTAATTTTTTGGGGAATGCATTTCTACAAACCATTCATCATCTCTCTTTTTCATATCCTCTACTCCTTCAATCAAAGGAATTTGCATGAATGGAGTGTGACCAATTAAATACATATTACCTAAGAAAAGAATTAAAAAAATTAATAGTTCGTAAGTTATTGGGAAGGATAAATATTATTTTTCCATAGTGCAATAACAAGGAGATGTTATATCTTGATGTCATTATTTTCATAGAGTAAAATTCAATAGGAATGGATATTTATAGCTTAGCGGTCGATAGGAAAACTTCAACCCTCCTTTAGTAATAAAAAACAATAAATCATTAATAAAATGTTTTTATTATGTGTTGCACTAAGAAATTTAAACAATTAATCACTATTAATTTTTCTTTTTTCAAGTTGTCAATTTGTTGCTAGAAGTGAATACTATCGGTAATTTGTTACCATCTATATATTCTAGGATATCTTTTCGTCAATGTAAAAAAATCAATATAGATTTAGGATAGAGGAGCTAATAGTGGATTGATGGCTATCTTCCCATCACTATTAAAAACAAATTTGAGTTACACTACATCATTGTGGAAACTTGGAATCCAACATGGGTGATAATGGTCGATAATTGAATATTTAATAATAACAAATATTACATGTCGTGATGTGATTGGGTGTTATCATTAGGTTTCTTTTATAGTTATCATAAGATATATCATGAATATCACATAATTCAAATCGAGTCGTTAGTTTTATAAAATGCAGGATATAGTTAGTTTCGTATACTCAGCTGAAAAACTAACTATAAACCCCAAGATAGTCTTGTAAAATTTAAATATAATAATGGAGCATAGTTAGTTTTTCAGTCTTATTCTTTAGGATTTTCAACCCGCATGATGAAATTATCAAATGGATCCTAGGATTAAAATTTCATTTTTAATTATGTGTATTAAGAAAAGTCATAAATATTTTACTTGTCTTGGAATATTTGTTGTCTTCCCTTGTCTTAGAACATTAAAGAAATGTAGTAAGCATCCACCCTAGCAATCACTAGTTTTTGAATATAGTCTTGTAAAATTTAAATATAGTAATGGAGCATAGTTAGTTTTTCAGTTGAGTTGTTACTACTTGTCCTGTAAGCAAGACAACAAATATCCTAGCGGCCGCTAACCTCAAGATAGTCTTGTAAAATTTAAATATAATAATGGAGCATAGTCATTTTTCATTATTGTAGCAAACGTTAGGTTTTGAGCATCATGTCAGGATAAGAATATCATGTAATAGATTTTGAATAGCATGTTGAACTTAAGCGACCACTAGGCTTAAAATTTTGTTTGCTACTTGTCTTTTTGCAAGACAAAAAAATATCCTAATGGTGATAACCTCAAGTATTTGTGATTTTCCACTAGAGCTATGTAATTATCTTCGACATTAGTATCCGATGGGCTTCAAATATTGTGTTTGGATAGGAATATCATGTAATAAACTTTGAATAACATGTTGTTCTCAGGCTACTAGGCTTAAAATTTGGTGTTGGAGCTTAGTTCAGTTTTATTTTTAGTTTTCAGTAGATTCATTACACATTATCTTGAATGCAAGAAAACAATTATCCTAGTGGCCTCTAATCACAATTCTTTGTTATGTTACACCAACACAATGGAATAATCCATGGCCTTATTGAACTTAGACCTTAGCGACCACTAGGCATCAAATTTGTCACTAATTACGTGTCTTCTCTTGTCTTGGAACATTAAAGAAAGGTTATAAGCATCCACCCTAGTGGTCACTAGTCTTTGAAGATAGTTTTGTTAAATTTAAATAAAACAATGGAGCATAGTTAATTTTTTAGTCGATTCATTACTACTTATCCTATAAGCAAGACAACAAATATCCTATCGGTCGCTAACCTCAAGTCTTTGTGATTTCCCACGCGCATTATGCAATTATATTTGACCTTAGTGGCCACTAGGCTTCAAATATCCTGTTAGGCTAGGAATATCATGTAATATATTTCGAATAGCATGTTGAACTCAGTGGCCACTAGGCTTGAAATTTTGTTTGCTACTTATCTTGTTTGTAAGACAATAAATATACTAGTGACCGCTAACCTCAAGTCTTTGTGATTCTCCACCGTGAGCTATGACTATCATGTTGAATTCAGGACTCTTTAGGCTTAAAATTTCATTTTCTACTTGTCCTTAATGCAAGACGAAAAATATCCCTCGAATGCTAACCTTGAGTATTTATGATTTTCCACTTGTGTTATGCAATTATCTTCAACCTTAGTGGCCATTAGGCTTCAAATATTGTGTAAGCTAGGAATATCATGTAATAGATTTCAAATAGCATGTTGAACTCAATGGCTACAAGGCTTAGAATTTCATTTGATACTTATCATGTTTACAAAACAAAAATATCCTAGCAGCCGCTAACCTCAAGTCTTTGTGATTTTCCACCAGAGCTATGAATATCATGTTAGCCTAGAAATATCATGTAATAGATTTTGAATAGCATGTTGAACTCAACAGCCACTAGGATTAAAATTTTGTTTTTAATTATGTGTCTTCTCTTGTCTTGGAACATTAAAGAAAGGTAGTAATATCATGTTAGGCTAGGAATATCATGTAATAGATTTCAAATAACATGTTGAACTCAGTGACTTCTAGGCTTAAAATAAAAATTCTACTTATTTTGTATAAAATATAGAAAAAATCTTCTAGTGGCCACTAACCTCAAGACTTTTTGATTTTCCACCCATGTTATGAAATTATCTTCAACCTTAGCAGCCACTAGGCTTCGAATATCATGTTAGACTAGGAATATCATGTAATATATTTTGAATTGCAAGTTGAACTCAACAACCACTAGGATTAAAATTTTGTTTTTAATTACGTGTCTTCTCTTGTCTTGGAACATTAAAGAAAGGTAGTAAGCATCCACCCTAGCGGTCGCTAGTCTTTGAAGATAGTCTTGTAAAATTTAAATAAAATAATGGAGCATAGTTATTTTTTTGGTCAAGTCATTACTACTTGTCATGTATGCAAGAAATAAAATATCCTACCAGCTCGCTAACCTCAAGTATTTGTGATTTTCCACAAGCGTTTTTTCATGGTATAGTCACTAATATATTTACCAATCTGCTCTCCCATATTTTCAAACTTTTTAGGTATATTTCAATGGCTTTCATTTCATCTTTCATGGCCTTTATAATGTTTCCTTTCATGCAATTTTCCATATCAGTGCATGAAATGGGATTTTATACCAAAATTTCACATCTTCATTTGAAATCCATTTTTTGGATTGAATCAGAGCAAGACATGGTTTCTATTAAGGGAGTTCTTGGAGATGATTATATTTCTCTAGAGGAGGTTTTATGGTAAATGTGGAAGTTTATTTGATATTCATTCATCATATTTTTATCAAACATCCAAAGTGAAAGATTGGGATTTGGAGATGGGTTGTCACTCCATCAAGCCAACTTATAAGGTTGGCATGGGAGAAAAAATGGACAAAACGTCGAGTGCGTTGTGGCCCTTGCTTTCGTGATCATTATATATAGGATGGTTTGATGGACGTGGCCATTTTTTTATAGTTGTATAATTGGTTTGGAATCTTAATGTTTTTCGTGTTTTGTGTGTCAAAATGGGGTGAGAGATCGAGGCAAGACCTAGTTCATTCTAATTTTTAGACATGGATGATATTTTCACTCCGTTCGCAATGAAACAAAAAAATTGGGATATTCTTCACGAGATAAGGTGGTGAGGCATACGATTGGTTAAAGAGTCGGCATACAATTTACAAAATGCTCTACAAAAAAATGGAACGACTTGTTAAAACTAATATGACTAGACATGATTTCATATTGTATAGATTATCAAACAACAAATTAGAAAGTAATATCTTATTATAATTTCTTTATTAACACATCTATTTGTTACATTTAGGTTCTCCAAGGTTGGTCATACTACACATTAACATGGCTCTTTACATGTATGATGACATAATGAAAATCACAAAAAATCTAAACGAGAAATATGTAATTGGCTATGGTGCTAGAAGCACTATTTATAAATGTGATCTAAAGAATTCTAATCCAATTTCTATAAAGACAATGTACTGAGTCTCACCCCTAAGCTTAGTTACATTTGAAATTGATGTGGAAACATTTGGAAGCATCAAAATTGAAATCTTGAGAGTCTAGATGGGTATTCATTTTCTCAACTAGAAAACTTGTTGTTATATGATTACGAGGGTAAACAGAGTCTGTGGGACATCCTACATGGTGAGTAAAATTAGTTTGTAATGAAGAAAAATGGATATGTGCATTGTAGATTCATAGTTTGAAATAAAAGCATCCAATTAATCTATATCCTTCATATTCAAATGAATTGTTGGAAAATCTAAAAAGCGTTTTATTAATTATTATTTTTCATATAGGATCATAAAAGAAGATTAAGCTATCTTTGGAACATGGCTAAATATTGCTCATGGTGCTGAAGAGGGATATTCATATATTCATTATGACGGTAATCCACACATTGTTCATAGGGATGTGAAGACTTCTAACCATATTTTCAATTATAATTTTGAGTCACATTTATAAGAATTAGGCATTTCCAAGTGCATTCTCTCAACCAAAACCACGCCTCTACCTATGTTATGGGTACCATTGGTTATATTTACCTAGAATATGTAAGAAAAACAAAGCTTAATGAGAAATCTGATGTATATAGTTATAAAATTTCTCTTCTAGAGTTGTTGACTTGAAGGAAGTTGTAGCCAATAAATCAAATCTACAAGGGCATGTAACTTTTACAAGGCTAAGAGAATGGGCTACAAGAGGGATACTTGTGAAAACAAATAGAAGAAAATTGTTATACCACATTAAGGGGTGTGATGCAAATGTAGCTCATTCACATGGACCAACATTGGGAAAAAGGTGTTGGCATTTCTTGACTCACAAAGAATATAATTGTGGCACAACAAGTCTTTTGATTGATGTAAACTATAAAATATTGGTTCAATGTATCCCTAAGGGTGAAATATTTTTTTATCACAAACATTTTTCTTGTATTGTGTCTTAGGATTATTTTATTTTCTTTCTCATGGAAGTGACTCATCGTTTATATGGAGAATGGAACAATTTACAAGCATAAATTCTACTATCTTTCACAATAATATTATTTTTGATATACGTAAACTCCCAACTATATTTTTTTCTTTTAATTATTACTCAGATATATAGTTTATAATAATAAACACTAGTGAACTTAATTTTTGTACAATATAAGAAAATAATACTTTGATTGTCACAAGGTATATTTTGGGGTGAGAACGTAAATTTATTATAAGTTCCACTAGAAATAAAAATAACACCACTAGCATTTAAGGCCAGTGTCAAATTTAAGGATACATATAATAAACATTGAAAGTGCAAACATTTTACTCGAAAATGTTGTCATGCAAATGTGCAATAGGAAAATTGACAATTTTCGAGCATGACAATGATACCCTGTGTCAAAACTTTCAATTTTTAACTTTCGACACCCCAGTCTACCTAATCGGTCCTGTGACCTCCAAATGGATGTTAAATCAATTTTATAGGTGAATTATGAAATTCAAGTCAACCCCCTTGGTGATTTTAGGAGTTCTTGAAAACTACTTTTTGGGAAATATTGGGAAGGGCCACCACATGCCTTCCCAAGACCTATGCAACCCCTTGGAGTAAGACAGATGAGCCAAATCCAACACAGAGGTGAACTAAAGACTGAGTAACACCATATAATTGATTTAGGAAGATTAAAGAAGGATTTGGAGGAGTTGGGGTAGTTTCATCAAAAATAGGGTTCACAGGCCTAAGCAGTTCACAAGGCCAAAATAGCTACTGAGCTTTGGGAAGTGATTTTAGAAGCTCTGGATGGATTTAGGAGCCAAACAAGACATCATCAAAAATGGAATTCAAATATCTACAAGATTGTGAAATCATATTTTTCACAACACTTTGGTGTAATAGGTTTATATTTTGTTTTTTTGAGGCTCAGTGGGGTCCGAGATAAAAAGTCCACTTTTTCGGGCTTAAATGGAGTAATAAATATTTGAGGCCCCCACCATTGGATTTACAAGGACATTTTAAGTCGATTTCATATACAATGTCACTAAAACATATCATCAGGACCTCAAGATATCATTGTTTTAAGTTGCCCTCAAAGTAAGTTTCTCGGAGTTAGTCAAATTTCGGTGAAAAAATGTGTAATCTCCAGGATCCCGACACAATTTCGTGTCCCTTTTTTCCCTCAACCTAAGGGATATGAGGGAAATAAATATTTTCCCAACCTAATTAATCACTCGATCACACATGGAACCTCTTTGATTACCGGTTCAGCCCCAGTGCTTACTTAGAGCTCATTCGATTAATCGGCCAGATCGTGACAAGTGGTGGATTTTGGCATGATGTGCAAATTGATGTCCCTTATATCCATTTTTCAAATGGAAATGAGGGACATGGAAATTCTCCCAGCCCCAAGAATCCTTATAATCATCCATGTGACCCTCTCCAATGTAATTTCACCTTCAGGAGCTAATGGATCCAAATGGACAACTATCAGATCTTAAGGGACTTATGGGAAATGAAAATGTACCCAACCCAAGTAATGCCTCCTAGTTCCTCATGTGACCATTTTCTAGCCCCCAGGTGCTTCCAGCAAGCTTTTTGGCCAAATTACTCAGCCGTTGGATTTCCGCCAAGTGATGCGATGAGGCGTGACATGCAATTTTATGTTCCTTTAATCACTTAAGGATTAAGGGAAATGAGGGAAATAAAGATGTGCCCCACCCCTTGGCATGAATTTTTTAAATGCTTTAAAGCTTATACTTAGCTTTATTTTCCCACTTCTTACTCTTTCCAAATTCACCCTACCATTTCTCTTCTCATACCGGCACACAATTCGCCATGGATTCTCAGAACCAAATCCTAAAATCCATAAAAACATATAGGTCTTAGAATAAATATTGATCAAAAGAGCTGAAATATTGAAGAACAGAAGAGAAACAAATAAATTCATCAGAAAACTCTATTGTTATGAATCAAAGACTCAAATGTATCTTGTTAGTCGGTGCTAGAAATGAAAAAATTTTTGTTGTTATGTTCTTCACTCTCGAAGGACATTAAAACCTCACCTTCAAATCCACCTTTCATAGCACAAATAAATCATAGCAAAGAAATCTCACTCTTGGCTCAATGAAGACAATAACTTGATTTCTCATCAAACTGGAAGTTGCTTGAAAAGAAATTTCACCAATGGAATAAAAACAAAAACCCACATCACAAATGTGATTTTTTTCATGAACGAAGAAGAAAACTAGAATTGTATCTTTTAATCTCCATTAATGGTTGTTGTGTCCAATGCTGGCTTGAGATCAAAAATTTGAATTTTTAAAATCTCCCAAACTGGTGATCGAGAAAGTCTAAAATTTCAAGAGTACAATATTAGACAAAAACTCATATCATAAAACTTCATTCCACCGTGATCTGACCACCAAAAGATAACTTTCTAAAAATATCAAGTCTTCTACATAAGGGACTACTATTTTGGGAAAGTCACCAACTGAAGAAGTTTTGAAGGAGGTGGTGAACATAGAGGAGGTATTGCAGGTGAAAATCATCGAAATGGTCATCTTGGCTAAAACATGACACTAAAAGTAATAAGCTACTCCAGAGACCCCTACTATAAATGGCTAGTTAGTCCAGAAGGTGAGAGAAATGGAGTGTGAAGAAGGAATTCAAGCTACCATAATCATTTTAGGTATGGAAAAGATAATTTGTGTACTTTCCAAAAATAGTAAGTTTTCATGTTTTGCTTACTAAAAATAGTAAAAGTTGACTCCACAGTGCCCCTACTATAAATGTCCGGTTGGCCCGTAGAAGGTGAGATGAACATAGTGTGAAGAAGGAATTCAAGCTACCATAATAATTTTAGATCTTGAAAAGCTAATTTTTGCACTTGCCAATAATAGTAAGTTGTCTCATGATTCAATTAATACATATGTTACATCGGATTATGTCCAAATCATTCAAGCAATGTGGCAATGTTGCGAGGACTCACTATGGGATTTTTCGAGTCTTTAGTAGCTTTAGGGGATCTCCAAGAACAATGCTCATGATCATCGAGAGGTTACATTCACAATACTCGGTTTGAGGTGTCCATCAGTTGTCAAAAGGTATTTTATTGTCTACAACATGAGTAAATCATTCAAAACAAGAAATTCAAGGGAGTGGGGATCTTCTCATAAACACGGGACAGAGGATGATTCGGTGTTAAGTGCAAGTTTTAAGGATTTTTTAAGAGGCAATAGATTCAAAGATTTAGAGTTTCATCTCCTTGAAAGAATCAACAAACTTCATCAAGAGTGACATCCTTTCCTTTCCTCCTCTCTCTTCTTCCCCCCAACATTCTCTCTCTTCAATGTTCTAATTTAGCATTGGGGTTTGCACTTTTTGATATGTCTTTAAGTGAATTTAGAAACATGATGTAAAATTTAAGTCACCTTGTTTTTATAAAAGGGACTTAATATTTGAGTAGGAATATGAATGGTCTAAAGCTAAAAATGAGGCATGTGAAAGGTCTTCAAGGAGATGAGGAGTCAGGTCTTTTCTATAAATTGTAATGAGCTCCTCATTCCAAAGGGTTCTAATTCTAAGATTCTTCTAGCTGGTTGTATTCTTGTAAGTTCATGAGAGAGATTTTCTTACTTGTGAGTGAAAAGAGTTAGCCATTTTTCCTTTCAAATTTCTTCATTTCTCCACTATGTACAACTTTTGTTTGAGAAATCAATACAAGAAGGAGTTTCTAGCTTTCTTTGACTAAGGGATTTCTTGATACTTTGTGATCATAAATTCTATTTGGTCTTGTTGCTACTTGTAGAGTTTTTTCCTCTTAATTTTAATGCATGTGATGAAATTTCTAACTAATGTATGCAAGACTTGATTTTCTACTTGCAGCATTAGTTTCCCTACCTCATATTCTCACTCCCTTTCCCACTCTTAAAAGAAATTCTTCCCTAGAAAATGATTGTTAGCTTAGCCATAGGACAACAGAGAGTGCCCCTATTGGATCCTTTGTCGCAAGACCACAATTAAAATCCACCTTTTCACTTGCATGAAAATATGGAAGTTGTACCGGTTATATAGAGGGACTTAGATTCCCAAAGCGTTGGCAAGAAATCCACCAATTTGTCCCCAAAAAAATTTTCTCACCAACAATTTTGGCACCCACTGTGGGGTAGACTTGGTAGCATCTCGCACTGTAATATGACCACAAGATACAAAAATTATATATATATATATATATATATATATATATATATATATATATCTAGAACAAAAAATTAAAAATTAAAAATTGGATTTGATAAAAAGTCTATTGGTGAAAAGAACATTTTTGATTCTTGCATGTGTCCTTTCACATTCCACAATGTCCTTTTGTATTCCCACTGCAATAATTTCCAAAAGTTGGCTAAAAGGAGATACACCAGGTTGAATAGATCGAGAGGAATTGTCGACCCCACTTTTGAGGCTTTATAAAACCAGAAAGAATGAGTTAGAGACAATCCCTACTACTTTTCTCAAGCCTCATCCCCATCCGGTCATAAATTATTTCACTGGAAATCCCATCCAAACTCCTATTGATACCCCCTTCAAATTATCCCATTTTAAACCACTGTTGAGCATTGAGTTCCTGGAGGAAGAAGAATTTGAAGAATAATTTGTAGAAGCAAGAGATAAAACAAAAACAATAATGGTGGCCAAAGCGAGAAAGACCTCAATCCATTATTCCATGGGGAAGAAATACAGTCTGCTCGCTCTTAAACAACCTCTTCATGATCTACCAATAGGTTCCCATAATAATTTTACAAAGTTTAAAGGTGATGGCACACATATACCTAAAGAACACATCGTTGCTTTCACCACATCATGTGAGATTCTTGAAGTCACACATGAATACGTTGCCATAAGATTATTTGTGGAATCTCTGCGAGAAAAAGTAGCATAATGCTTCTATCTCTTAACTACCAGATTAATAACTCATTGGAATGATATCAAAACCAAGTTTGAGGAAATAGTTAAACCAATTGAATACTCTAAAGACCTCTTGGTGCAGTTGGCTCAAATGAAGAAAGGATAAAGTGAAACTATGAGAGACTTCATGGCTCATTTTGATCGGTTTCTTTGCAGGATACTAGAAGAGGATTCATCATCTGAAAATAATGTCAAGAGATACTTCATTAATGCTCAATCACTAGAGGAAGGATTTTTCTAATGAAGTGTTCAACAAAAGAATACTATATAAGCATAAAGAATGGCCACCAAACTTGTTGATGATCTCATCCTCTTTGGAAAGATAAAAAATCCCTCAAAGGGTAAAGCCCAAAATTTGGAGATGAAAGAAGAGATCTGTTGATGAAAAAATTGGAAAATGAGATGGCGTTGAACAAGTATATTCTCGAAGAAACAATAGAAATAAAATTACAAGTATCACCCGAAGACTTTCCTTAGAGGCCCCACCCATCAATGCAAGTTGTATGATTCAAGAAAATGAAGAAGATATTGAACAAGAAAGTGAAGGTGTTAATTTCTAGAAGTTGATGAGATTAAGAACGATACACAAATCAAATTTTATGATTATTCTGGAGGTAATGATAATGATGAAAAAGATACACTAAGTTTCTCATGTGTGGTATTCACTCATTCTTAGTCTGAGAAAGGAACACCTCCCTCCACTACTACAAAGAAAAATAAGGTTGATGATCCTCTTATGGTGACTCAAAAAAAAATAATCAGTCAAGGATCTCCACTCCCACCTTATATGGAGTCTACATTGGAGAAACCTGATCCTATAACAAGCACGAGGTCACCTGCTACTCCAAGCAAGTCTTCCAATGTTTCTTCTAGTTCTAAATCTAAATGTGATCCTGTAGAGTCTAGTGCTTCAAAATTTTCTAGTGTGCCTTTCGAAATACCCTCTATTCTCCAAACATCTACCCCTACTTCCAAATCTATTCTAGCTCAAAATCAGTTCCTTCATCCCCCTTGTCCACATCTACTCCCTTTGACTTTGTAGAATATGTGAATAGATCCAAGGTGCAGATTACTACAAACTAAATATTTGCAGATTCACCCCAAACAATTTGAGATATTTTTTCCATATACTAGGAATGGTAGTTTAACACCCAATGCTATAACTCCTAGTCTTAAATGAATAATAATAAATCCACCTACACCTCCATCACAGAACATGCTTTCTTTGAGTGCATCCAAGACTGATAAGGTTGAACTTTTCTATGTCTCCCTTCTTGTTGGAGAATATGTATTGAACAACTATATAATTTATTCTCATTCCTCCAACAATGTAATGCCTCTAAAGGTCACCAATGATCTAAAACTAATCATGAATACACCCAATGGCTCTTTTTACTGCTTGGTGTGAAATATTTCCCACTTTTAGGGAAGGTCAAAGATGTATAGGTGGCTCTCACCAAATTTCCAAACAATAAGGTTTCAACAATGATCTTAGTAGCATACATTCTAGCCTCATTAGGAATGTTGTTGAGTAGAAGTTTCTGCCAACATTTGGGAGGTAAAATCCAGATGAACTAGTCTTCCACAACCATTCTGGTTAAGGGAGACATGGAAATATTTCTTCCAAAGAATAAAATGAGGTACATAGTGTAAAAAGTAGGAAATCCTAAAGCTAACATTTTGTACCAAGATAGCAGGAGGATGAATCTTTTCATAACGACTGAAGAAGAAGAGGATATTCCAATTTTATAGGACCAAACATTCCTTCCAAAAGGAGTATGAATAATGAAGAAGCATTAATGAACTTTGATTTCCACAAAGATATACCTAATTTATTGATTTTGAGATCCATGAAGAAGAGGAAATGGTTCTTGATGATTTACGAAATGGAGAAACCATCTTGTATGTTCATCCATGAAGAGGATATTTTCTCATTTCCATTTGGAGATGAAGATGATCTCAATAATTTCACCCATAGAGGTAGAATAATAGATCATGATGAGCTCATGAAAGGTTTGAAAGAATGGTTTATACAAGAACCTAAGATCCACGAGAACTAACGAGAAGACCATGAGCTCAGTCTCAAACTTTTGATGCAAGCCATGAATCTACAAGACAAGCATGAATCTAAAGTCTAAACCAGTGTGAAGGTTAGTAATGTTGAAATAAATCAAGATGATAAATCCAATGTCCCTCTCAAGCTAATATTTTATTGATACAACAAAGAAATGGACGTATTCCCTTTCCCATTTGAAGAAGAAGAAACTTTCCATGACAAAAAAATTTAAATAGAGATTGTTAAAGTCATTGAAGGTGAAGATCCCCTTTAAAAAGAAGTAGGGGAATGTAATAAGTTTTAGGTTGATGAATTAATCCATCCAAATAGTTTTCTTGAGATTTAAAATGACGATTCTTCAAGGTCATACAAATATGAACCGTAAGATGCAATAAATTATAAATCATGCAAGAAACCCTAGATGTGATAGAAAGTATGGAAGACCCTGAGCTAATTCTTTATCTCTTAGCTCATGTCATGGCTATATAGGACAAGTATGAGGTTACTTCTTATCCTCCATTCAATCTTCAAGCACCTCATAGTAGAGTAGAGATAAAAGATAAGTATGAGGTTTCTCACAAAAAGAGGTCAATAAGCATAGATCCTGGGAAAGAAAAGAACTCAAAATATTCAAGCAATTGGAATGAAAATCAGCCTTGGGGCAGTGATGGGATGCTCAATGAAGAATCAACTATGTGGATAAACACAAAATGTAACTAGCACTATGAAACCAATTTCAAAGGGAATGAAGGAAATGGAATTTCTAAGCAAAGGACTGAGCATCAAGAATCTCATGTAGACTCACTCCTACCAAGTACATAGACAATCATGAAAGCACCTAGCTTTCATAAACAGTTAAGGAGAGGAGGCTACTTTCTCGAACCGGTCAATGGCTTCATAGAACAACATCATTCAAGTGTTGCCTCTTCAGGGGTGAATCCTGAAAATTAATGTGATTCAATGAAAGTAGGTTGTCCCCTGCATTGTACCATAGGTGATTATTAGGTGTGTTTCCCTTTTTTTTGTGTGTCTTTTCTTTTCCATGTGTGTTATGTGTTTCCTTTCATCGTTTTTGGTGTGTGTGTGTTTCCTTCTTCGCTATCTCTCTCTTGTAAGTTGTACATGACTCCTTGAGGCCCAATGGATAAGACAACTTTGGTCTATGTTTGAAAATTTGAGATTCTAGGATTCTTAATCTCATTTCTTTGCTGTGCTCAATCCATACCATGTCTCCAAATTAGAGCCAGTTGTTGTCATGAAAATGTGAAACAGGAAAATCAATAATTTTTGAGAATGACAATGATACCAATGAGTCTTAATTTTCAATATTTACCCTTCCAAGGCACCCCAGGTCTACCCATTCAGTCTCGTGACCTCCCAATGGATCTTAACTCACTCCGATAGCTAAATTAGGAAATTCATTTCAACACCCCTAGGTGATTTTAGGAGTTCTTGAAAACTACTAATTTTGGGCAATATTGGGAAGGGCTACCACTGGCCTTCCCAAGACCTATGCAACCCCCTAGAGTGGGAAAGAGGATCCAAACCCAACATGGAGGTGAATTAAAGACCGATTAAAACCATGGAATTAATTTAGGAGGATTTCGGAAGGATTTGGAGGATTTGGGGTAGTTTCATCAAAAATAGGGTTCACATGCCTAAGAAGTGCAAAGGGCCAAAAGAGCTACTGAGCTTCGGGAAGTCATTGCGAGATCTCTGGATGGATTTAGGAACCAAATAATACATCATCATAAATGGAATGAAAATATATAAAATATGTGGTGAAATCATATTTTTCATAACACTTTTGTGAAATAGGTTTATATCTTGTTTTTTCCAGGCTCAATCAAGGGTCCGGATAAAAAAATCCTCTTTTCGGGGATTAAATGGAGGAATCAAGATCCGAGGCCCCCACCATTGGATTTAGAAGGAAATTTTTAGTCACCTTAATATACATTTTCACCAAAATTTCCATCATGAGCTCAAGATATCGCCGTTTCAAATTTCCCTCAAGGTAAGCTTCTTCCAATTAGTCAAAATTCAATGAGGACATGTGTCGGCTCCAAGAGCTAGGTGAAATTTCATTTCCCTTTCATCCCTCAAGCTAAGTGAAATAAGGGACATAAAAATTTTACCAGCCTTAATAATCCCTCTAGTCACACATGGAACCTCTCGTATTTCTAGCTCAATGCCCACGTGCTTGCTAAAGCTTATTCACTCAATCATCAAGATCGTGACAAATGGTGGCTTTACGGAGCGATGTGAAAATTGATGTCTATTATTTCCATTTGGAAAAGGGACATGAAAACTCACCCAACCCCAAAATCCTTCAGGTCATCCATGTGACCCCCTCTAGTGCAATTTCTCAGCCCCTAAGAGCTAGTGGGACCAAATAGACAACCTCTAGATCTTCGCCAAGTGCCAACACAAAGAACATGTGAAAATTGATTACCCTCATATCCATTAATTATTAAGGGACATAGGGAACATGAAAATGAACCAAGCCCAATGGATGCCTCTTGGTTCCTCATGTGACCATTTTCCAGCCCTCAGGGGCTTCTAACAAGATTTTTGGCCAAAGTACTCATTGTTAGATTTTGGCCAAGTGTTGCGATGTGAATTTTGATATCCCTTTCATACCTTAAGGCTTAAGGGACATCAAGGACATAAAAATTTACCCCAAACCTTGCATGCATTTTTCAAATGCTTTAAAGGTGATACTTTGCTTTATTTTCTCGTTTCTTAATCTTTCCACTTCACCTTGCCATTTCTCTACTCATACTTACACACGTTCACCATTTTTTCTCGTAACTAGCTCCATCATGGAAAAAAATCCTCAAATCCAAAAAAATACATGTCTCAAAATAAATATTGATCAAAATAGCCGAAATATCAAATAACAGAAGAGAGAAACAAAGAAATTCATTAGAAAAGTCAATTGTCGTGAATCAAACATTCAAACATATCTTGCTAACTAGCACATGAAATGAAGAAAAAAAAATTGTTGTGTTATTCACTCTAAAGGGCCATTAAAACATAACCTTCATATCCTCCTTCTACATTACAAATCACTCATAATGAAGAAATCTCCCTCTCAGCTCAACAAAGACAAAAACTTGATTTCTCGTTAAACCAAGAGTTGGTTAGAAGATAAATTTCACCGATGGAATAAAAAATAAAAACCCACATCAAATATTTTATTTTTATCACAAATGGAGAAGAAAACTATACCTACAAATTTCAAGCTTTGTTAATGGTTTCCATTTCTAGCGCTAGCATCAGGTCAAAAATTAGAATTTTTAAAATCTCCCAGACTGGTGATTGGGTAATTCTAAAATATCAAGACCGTGATATTAGACAAAAAACCATATTAGAAAATGAAATTCCACCATGATTTGACCACCAGAAGCTCACTTTCTAAAAAAATTAGGTCATCAACATAGGGGCTACTATTTCACGAAAGTTACCAATCAAGATGTTGTGAGGGAGGTAATGAACACAAAGGAGGTATCGCGGGATAAAATCATCAAAATGGTCATCTTGGCCAAAAATGACACTTACTAAAAATAGTAAATGGCTCCATAGGCCCCTACTATAAATGGCTAGTTGGTCCAGAAGGCAAGAGGAATGCAGTGTGAAGAAGGAATTCAAGCTACCATAATCATTTGAGGTCTGGAAAAGCTAATTTGTGTACTTTCCAAAATAGTAAGTTGTCATGTCTATACTTACTAAAAATAGCATGTTATTCCAAAGGGTGGATTCCATAGAGAGAGCACACTGAGAGTTGAACATTCAAGTAGAAATCACCATTTGAATACTAGAGAGGGAAAATTCTTGACACTTGCTAAAAATAGTTTCCTTTTCTAAATATAGTAGGTGTTAAGGAAAAATGAAGTTCTTCTTCGGAGGGGCGAAAATAGTGCAGTCTCTATCATTGGACTATGTGAGAGTAGGTGACAGTGAAGTCACTTGCATGGATATCAATAGTGTCTTTCGACACTCATATAATTCTTAAAGTAATATGTATGTTACATCAAGATCATGACCAAATCATCCAAGCAATGTGGTAATGTTGTAAGGAGTCATAACAGGATTTGTCCCGAAGCTTCAGTATCTTCAGAGGGTATCTTTAGGAGAACATCCACACTCACTAGAGGTTATATTCAAAAGTGTTTCTAAACACCCCGTTTAAGGTTTCCATAGGCCATCAAAAGGTAGTTTCTTTTCTTCATCATGAGTATATCATTCGTAACAACAAATTTGTGGGAGTGGGGATCTTATCATCAACACGGGATAGAGAATGAATCAAAGCGTCGAGTGAAAGTTTTTAGGAGTATTTTAGGAGGTAATGGATTCATATATTTAGAGTTTCATCTCTTTAAAAGAATCAATAGACTTCATCGGGAGTGACACCATTTCCTTTCCTCCTCTCTATTCTCCCGCCCAACATTCTCTCTCTTCAATGTTCTAATTTAGCATTGGGGTTTAAACATTATAGTTTCATCTCTTTGAAAGAATCACATGACTTCATCGGGAGTGACAACCTTTCCTTTTCCCCTCTCTCTTCTTCCCCAACATTCTCTCTCTTCAATTTTCTAATTTAGCATTGGGGTTTGCACTTTTCATATGTCTTTAAGTGACTTTAGAAACATGATGTAAAATATAATTCACCTTGTTTTTATAAAATTTACTTAATATTTCAGTTGAAATATGAATGGTGTAAATCCAAAAATTAGGAATGTGAAAGGTATTTAGGGAGATGAGGAGTCAGGTATTTTCTATAAATTGTAAGGAGATCCTAATTCTAAAGGGTTCTAATTATGATATTCTTATAGCTAGTTGTAATCTTGTAAGTTTGTGAAAGAGCTTTTGCTTACTTGTGAGTGAAAAGAGTTAGCCATATTTCCATTCAAATTTCTTCATTTATCCACTATGTACCAATTTTTTTGAATAATCAATATAAGAATGAGTTTATAGCTTTCTTTGACTAAGGGATTTCTTGATATTTTGTGATCATAAATTCTATTTGGTCTTGTTGCTTCGCAGAGTTTTTTCCTCTTAATTTTATTGCATGTGTTGAAAATTCTAACCGATGTATGCAAGAATTTAATTTTATACTTCGAATTAGTTCCCCTACCTCATATTATCACTCCCTTTCCCACTCTCAAGATGAAGTTTTCCCTAACGAATTATTGATAGCTTTTCCACAGGAGAGTGGAGTGCCCTTATTGGACCCAGCTCTACAAGGCTGCTAGGAAAATTCACCTTTTTCATGTGCTGCAAATACATAAGCTCTCTTGGTTAAGTAGAGGGACTTAGATTCCAAAAGAATTGGTAATAAATCCACAAATTGGTCCCCAAAATTTTTCTCGCAAAAAAATAATGAATTTCAATGTAATAATCATGAGGTCGCCCACTATTCCAAGTAAGTCTTCCAATGTTTCTTCTAATTCTAAATCTAAATTTACTCCTCTATAATCTACTTCTTCAAAAGTTCCCAGTGTGCCTTTTAAAATACCCTCTATTCTCAAAAGTTACCCCTGAGTGGGAAACACTGAGTGATGTTGTTCTGTGAAGCCATTGACTCGTTCCAAAAAGTATCCTCCTTTCCTCAAATTCCTATGAAAGTAAGTTTCTTTTGTGATTTTCTGTGTACCTCGTAGGAATGAGCTTAGATGAGATTTTTTTCATGTCTTCACCCTGAAATTCCCTTTCCTTTATGTATTTTGAGATCCTTTTCAAAATGTTGACTACCTTTCATGCTCATCCATAACACTGATTCATCATTCCAGAGCTGATCTTTGTTCAACTTGTTTAAATCTTCTAATCTCTTCTCATCACCATATTCATTCTCTACATTTGCAGAAAGTTCCAAAGTGATGTGATCAAGTTGATTTTGAACATATTCCCAATGCTCTTGCTATGGGTAACTCTCTTTCATGCGAGTCAGCTCAATATTTTCCTTATCATCTCTCACCATGATGAAAGTACTACCTTCAGAATTGATGATGTCTAAAGGAGTTCTATGGAATTTTATTCTTTTACATTCACAAACTTCCTCTTGCATTGTGGAAGAAGGGGAGATGTTTTCACTTTCACGCTCATCATTGAGGAATTCATCCAACCTATCAAGTTGTTTCATCTCCACATCGAACATTGGTGTATCAAAACAAGGAGCCCTCATTGATTCATCCTTGTCTTGTATCTCCATGGCTCAAGTCAAGAGTTCAAGGCTAAGCTGAGGATATTCAACTTCTTCTACAAATTTCAAAATATCTTGCACGGATGGCTCTTCCAAATTCATCATAAATTCATCTTTTTTTCAAAAGAGTTTATGTATTGTGACTCGGGAGCGGTAAAAATATGATCCATACCTTCCCATGATTCATTCAAGGAAACTTTGTTTTCTTCTTCTATTATTTTTATTCTGAAGGATCTCCTTCATATAGGCACAAACAATTTTGACTTATGAATCCTTCCGACAAGGAGAAGAGGTCCATGCTTTGCAGAAATGGCACACCTTTGAGTTCAAAATCCATATAGTCCTCATGATAACCACCCTAATCCTTAGTTTTGAGAATGAAATTGGCCTCTTCCATATGTTCATCCATGATTGAATTGTGAAGAGAATTTGATTCTTCAATCATCTCTTCTTCTTCACATATCTCCATCCCATCATTAATTGAAAAATCAAATTCTGAAAAGATATTACTCGTGAACACCCTAGACTCATCATTTTGTATTCCTTCATCATCAGTGGAGTCTTCAAAGAGCATAAAATCATCCATTATGTAATTAGGATCTTCCTCTATTGAATATGCCATTCCTCCAATGAGTTGTAAATATTGCATCTCATCTTCCATAAGACACATTTATTCTTCTTATTTTATGGTGAGGAAAGGTAGATTTTCATCTCTCACCAATGTGAGAAAATAGTTTCCTATCCCACCACCTTGGAATAAAATTTTTGATGAGGCCATAAATTGGCCATAAATTAACATTATTTTGTCCTTCCAAGTTACCTTTGAAATTGTATTTAAATGTAATCTAGGAACATATAGTTTTCTTAAGATAGAACATAGGATATATATCTTGTTCATTCTTTATAAATCTTTTGTTATCTATTTTGTTGACTAATCCTATTGATTATTTGGGAAAAGATGCAAAGCCTTGTGTATAAAGGCCATAAAGGAAAGATAATTCTAGTATTAGGAAAAGTGGAATTGATCATGAATGGTATATCTAAACTCAAATTTGATTTCATATTCAGATTCCTCTCAAAAAATTATGCAAGTTCAAAAAAAGAATCATCTCAATCCGAGATCATATGCAAAAGTTATAGCTATTTTAAGTTATCTTAGGAAATCGCAGGCTTAGTTATAGAACTCACAAATTTAGTTCCGGAACTCGCAGGATTAGTTCTCGAAACTCACAAAGTTAGTTCTAGAACTCACAAGCTTAGTTTCGGAACTCGTAGATTTTGACAGTTTTTGAGGAATTGTGAAAGATTAAAGAATCCAATGGAAAATATGAGAGAGGTTTTTGTTCATAGAAATTTGATTAACAAAAACCTCATTCATATTTTCTACATGTATTACCAATAAAGATAGATCTAACTTTTAGTGCACTTGTAGTTCGAGGAAATGTGTATCGACTAGCACTAAAACATTCTTAAACAAAAAGTAAAAAGTAAAACAGAAAATACGATCGAGGTTTTTGTTCATAGAATTGTTTTTAACAAAAATCTCATTCAAATTTGCTACAAGTTTTACTAATGATGATAAATATAAATTTTAGTGATCTGCAGTCTAAGGAAAGGTGTATCGACAAGCACTAAAAGTTCCATAAATGAAAAGAAAAAGTCAAATAGAAAATATGAGAGAGTTTTTGTTCATAGTAATGTGTTTAACAAAAACAACATTCAAATTTGCTACAAATTTTACCAATGAATATAAATCTAACTTTTAGCAAAGCGTAGTCCAAGGAAAAAATGTATCGCATACAAACATCAAAAGTTCCACACCAAAAAAAGCAAAGTCAAATGGAAAATCCGAGAAAGGTATTTGGTCAAAATCATATTTTGAGAAAAATACTCGTTCCAATAATGTAGAATAATAAAATTATTATGATTCTTGTTACCGAAAAGCAAGGAGAAGATTTGGGAGAAAATCTTCCTAAAATAAGTGAGATAAGACTTTGACTCCAATAATATATCTCTATCCATATTTTGTGGAGATGGAGATCTTAGTTGTTAGGATTAGAATAAAGATAAGATCAGATTATATCTCCCAAAATAAGGAATTGGTTGGATGCATAAATTATAAATACAACCTTCCACACTCATATATGTAATGTTTTTACCAGCAAGAAATGAATCCATTCTTTTCTCTCTAATATTCCAAAGTTTTCAGTTAATATCTTGAAGCATGGTTTAAATCTTCTTCCAAGGAATGAGTTGACCACTCATTCTAAGGAAGATGGATCTATATATTTGTGATTTTATTTTTTAATTATTTTTGTCTATTTATTTTTCTGTAATTATCATCTTGTTGTGTTGTTATTCTCTTTGTATTGCAAAAATACAATTTGTTGTAAACTTGTAGGTGTTTCATTTAAATTTCTTTATTTCCAATTCAGCAATTTCAATTTATGCAACCTGTGATTTCCTTTAAGTGTGTTTAAATTTTTGCTAGTGTGATTTTAAATTTTTGTATGTGTGATTTATATTATGCAAGTTTGGATTGTGTTTAAAGGATCCTCTTTCCGAGATCTTATTTTCTTAATGCATACGGTCTTTAGACACCAACCTAGATTGACATTATTAATGGATAGGATTCACGACCCTCATCAATGTTCACCCTTGGATCATCTTTTTTTTTTTTTTTGTACTATGTATTTCATCTTACACACCAAAAATAGCTTCTTCATCTCCCCTTTCATAGGTATGGTTGTAGATGACCAATCCATTTTTATTTCACCACCTAAATCCCTACAGAAGCTCCTACTTAAAAGCATGTTGAATGATGTTGGAATGTCGATACCAAGATAGTTAGTAAAACATTATTCTCTGGAAGTTTGACCAAAGAAACTTGAGCATCCTTTATCCTACCCACCAACAACACTTCTTTGGATTCTATGGAATAGAAAGATCCATTTGCACATGTCAAGGTGATTCCTAAGGAATTTGTGAATTTTATGTGCATCACATTTTTAGAAGCTTGAGAATCTATGATGCGTTTTTAAGTTGGTAGCCTTTGATACAAAGGGATAGGTAGAAGGGTTTTACCTTACTAGTTTTGGAAGCATGATGTTGGGAGTAGGCCTTTAGAATTTTAACTTGACACTTTAGCACTACCACCATGAACTACATTGACCAACCTATCAAATTGAGCAGGGTGTGTTTGTAAATATTCAAGCTTTGTGATCTAGAATTTGGTCTTTCTTATGTGTTCCACATAGTCAAATGGGGTCATGAAGGATGAATTTGAGGTCTTGGGGGTGATGAAATATTTACATGGTGAAGGTGTGGTTACCTTGGGAGTTTTATTTTATTTAATAGGCATGGTAACCAGCTTAGAATAAGATGGGGTCTATACTTTGGTGTTTCTATAGATGATTTCATAGGAGTAGAATTTGAAGAAGAACTATTCTTAAAAAATTTAGAACTAGAGGACAGACTAGAAGACTTACTTGATGTGGTAGTGGTATTCTTTCTAACCAGTGGGTCTAGTTTTTCTTTGGCTAAGTCTATTGATGGTGGTAGCAGTGATGCTCTACTGATGATCTTATTTTATGGAATTTAAATGGGACGATCTACTTTCTTCTTTTTGTTTTAGTTTCTTAAGATGAATTTTCTTTCTTGGATTGAGCTGTGTGAACACCGTACATGAGAATATTAGAGATTCATCATCATAAACATCATCATATTTGTCTCCTTCAACATACTCAATAAGGCTAAATTGATTTTCACCATTAACTTCTTCGACCTCAAGGTAGTTCTCATCATCATCACCTCCTCCTTCTTCTGGTTCATCTACGTCACACGTAGTATTGACTAGAGGTGCTTTGAGAGCAATCCTACGGGGAGGCGGGGTGATTCTTGGCTGGTTTGGAGGATTCAGCTCCCTTGGGGCATTCCACATGGAGATTTGAGATAGTTGTTTCTTCATGGAAACCAAGTCATTTGCCATTTTCTGAAACATTGGGTCCATGGTAATTGAGCTCAAACTTTGACCTTTTTTTTCCATTGGGGCCTTTCACTTTTCCAGATAGTATCAAATCATCTTTAGTCTCGGTTGTAAATTCTTGTGCTTCCTTCAAATCCCTAGGTTGGGCTCTCCTAAGGAAAAAACCAAATTCCGGTGGTAGAGAACTGATGAAGAACCTTTTCAAATTGTTGTCAAGAGGCACAACATCTTCTAGAGATCCTCCTAATTATTTGGTTATATTTGGAAATAAAATCTCTCATCAACTCAAAAACATCTTTCTTCATTTGTACCAACTAGACCAAGAGATCTTGGAAATCTTCTATGGTCTTGAACTTGTGCTTGAATATGCCTCTTATATCTTCCCAGCATGTGATAGATCTTGGAGGAAACATGTAAAACCATTTGGTAACTTTCTCTGAAGATATTCTACAAAGATTCGAATGGACACATCCTCATGTTCCAATCCCACTACACCATAAGAGGTGATGAATGCTGCTATGTGCTCTTTGGGGAGTTGTGAACCATCTCCTCTAAACTTTGGGAAGTTCTTCCTTGATCCTTTTGGTAGCTTGTGGAAAGGTTGTTGAAGCACAAGTGAGCTAGTTGTCATGCCCCATGGTACATTTGGTATGTGATCTTCATGATCATGATCTGTCATTCCATTCTGATTTAGGTTTCCAATTTTTCCAAGGTTACGATTCGGTTGTTATTCTTGTGTCTCTGCTTCATCTTGAGCTCTTGTTCTTACTTTAACTCTTTCTTCTCTTTTTCTATATTTTTCTTGGTCTATACATCAGTAAAATATTCAATATTCTCATTGATGTATGGAAACTCGACATCTAATGGATTGAAAAAACTTGCACTCCCAATGAGACTAGTTTCTTGACGAAGGGGAGACGTATTAATTCTAAGTAGATCTTGTCTTATTTTAATTTCTTCAAAATTGGGATTGGTTTTTCCTCCTTTTCTTTGTTGTTGGGTGTATCTTCAATCTGCCAACTTGGAAATCTATGCTCTTCTCTACGGAGCTTGAACTTGTCTTTTTCTTTCTAGTTAAGTGATGTGTTCTTCTTCAAGGTCCAATACTCTTGTGGTGATGAAGTATTGAGTGAAACTTTTTGGTAGAGCCGGATGGCTTCTCAAAAATATGAAACAATATCCTCTTGAATGTGGAAAAGTAAATCATGTCTTTTAACAGAGCATTACCTAGAAAATCCATGGTTTTAATACATAATGGTTAGGTGAATTTTAAAATTCCAATTTTTTATTTTCTTTATTTTGGATTTTTTTGTATTTTCTGGACCTTGTGGTTGTATTTTAGGTGAAAATGCTACCATGTTTGCCCCATGGTGGGCACCAAAACTATTGGAGAGAAAAAAATTGGGAAATATTTGTGGGTTTCTTTCCAACTCACGGGAATCTAAGTCTCTATACTTAATCGGTGTAGCTTCAATATATATATGCGTAAGTAAAGGTGGATTTTCCTAGTGGCCTTGTAACAAGGATCCAATAGGGGCACTTCGTTGACCTCTGCGACAAAGCTAAAAATTATTACAAGATAGGACTTTATAAAGAGAGTGGGAAAGGGAGTGAGAATATGAAGTAGGGGGAAATAATGCTGCAAGTAGGAAATCAGATGCTTACAAAAACTAGTTAGAAGTTTCATCACATGCATTAAAATCAAGAGGAAACAACTCTACAAGTAGCAACAAGACCAAATATAATTTATGATCACAAAGTATCAAGAAATCCCTTAGTCAAAGAAATCTAGAAAATCCTTCTTCTTGTATTGATTGCTCAAACAAAAGTTGTACATAGTGGAGAAATGAAGAAATTTGAAAGGAAAAATGGCTAACTCTTTTCACTCACAAGTGTTGTCACCAAATAATTGCACCCCCGATTGGCAGGACTATAATCAGGTCATTCGGTGTGATTGGGACACATGGGATCACCTCTCAAGCTATGGGAATTTGCTCGAGGTGAACTTCCGGAGAAGGTTGACTTTGTCTTCCTAAACTAAGTGTTGTACTACTCATAGTTTCATAAAATGACTATCTAGTCCTATTCTAACATTGTCATGGGTTTTAGGAAAGAGTTTTACAAAAAGGAAACTATACTAGGGATGGTGATGCACAAAATAAAGGGGTATTTTAATCTCAGGAAGGGTTAATGTGAGTAGGATGCTTGCACCATTAATCACCTTCACCTATTGTAACTTAGAAAGGATACAAAATACCACAAACCAAAAGCATACATTCCTTTGTTAAAACTTGAATCATACAGAATAGAGAGACCAAATTTGATTGATCACATAGTTAACTAACCACGAGGATAAAACACATGCACATGTCAAACATTCATTTCACTAATTATGGATAACGATAATATAAATTTTAATAATGAAGGAAAACACTCTTTCCACAACTGACATAAAAGACGGTTATATCAGTTATCCATAACATGAAACAAGATAATCTAAAATAAATGCAAGATAATCATCTACACTAAAGAATCATACATTCACAAAACATATACCAATCAACCATTTAGCACAATAAATCAGGTTCTTCAAGGAAAGATATTGCTCGAATATAATTAAAAGGTTTTAAATCCCTAAAGCACTCTTCCAAGATTGAAGAACAACTTCACTAAACAAATGATCTCGCTATATCCCAAATGACTCCATATACCTAACTATTTATAAGTTCTTTAGGCTGAGCCATTATAGTTGGGCCTTCAACTAACATTTTACTAATAATAGAAATGTCATTAATTCAAGGGAAAATGCTCCCATAAAAATAGCAAGTTTTTGCAAGGGTTTGACTTAGTCAACCCTACAACTCTGACCAATCTAGATCTTGGATCTGTTCTTTCATGGCCTCTCAAATTTGGCCTTGTTCCACAACACCTTCTTCTTCTCTACACTGGTTTTTGTTGTGTTTCATCCCATAGAGCCACTCGATGTTTATACTTGAGGAAGCACTTGATAAATCCCTAAATTTCTTCATCCTCGTGCCTACATGCTAGTGATTTACTACATCTACTGTCTCAATTTCTCTTGTGATCTTGGATGGAAGTCTCTGAAGTTTACCCATAACTTTATTTAGCCTTCCCATGAAATTTTGGCATAAGACTAATCTGTCAATGGAGTCACTGTTGAAAGTTTTAGTAACCTCATCATCACATTTTACCAAATTCTTGAAATTTTCCTTGATTTGATCTTCTAGGAGAGCATCGATATTTTCATTGAAGAATTTACAATTAACAATATCAAATTCTTCTAATATATCGTTCAAGGCATCCATAATTTCCACTTGTTTATCATCCAACTTCTTAATTAAATCTTGTAGCACTTGGAACCAGAATTCCATGGCCTTTTGATATTCAAACACCTTTGCAACATCGTGGTTTACATCTTCTTCAAGGAGCAAGTATGGATCTACTTCTCTTATTTTGCTCCATGTTTGCAAATTCAAGTTCAGGTTATTATTATCATTAGAAAACACTTCATCCATTTTGTGAATAGTATTCCTTCCAACCTGCAAATCATTATATATCTCGATAGCTTCTTTGATCAAAGGATTAGCTTATTCCAATATGCGCTCCATCCATTGATTTTCTTGATCTCCCCTTCAACCCTAGGTTCTCAATCTCATGATAAGAAATCTTGTTGATGGTAGACAAAACTACCATGGCTGTAGTAGTTGAGACTTCGGTAGATATATTTGGTTGTGTTACTTTTGTGTAGCAATGCGGTGATGTTGGACCCCTAGAATATTGACCAAGTATGAATGTGCATAGGTGTGCAAGGTCCCGATTATGGAAAGGCATGTAAGGAAAAGGTGTGTAAGAGAATGGTTTAAGGAATCACATATCATGTACGATGTGTGAAAAGAGGTTCGAGACTTAGCCAATTTGAGTGCCTAGGGTAGAACACATGAAAATCATGACCAATTGTGCATGGATAAGGTGCCAACCTAGCGATAGGTTGGCCCAGATAGGGGCATGCCTTAGATGGAATCTTCTAGAATAAAATCATGAGATAAAGTGGAAATCTCATGCCTAGAGAAGCATGCTCGCATGAAGGACCACATTCTACACTTTGCACCAGATCTAAGGGTGCTTTGGAAGCCAATTTGTCGGTGTAGGAAAGTGATAAATACAAGTGCCTATGGAGTAAAATATATATGAGTTTTGAGATATAACGGGTTAGAGAGAGCACGAGTTTGAGAGACAACATGGGTAGAGCTCTGTAGAATTACTGTGAGGACTCTGTTAGTGGATAGTTGCATTCGACGAGAGAATATACTAGGCATGGAGTTGTAAATTTTCTCTTGGTAGCTTAGTTACATAAGTCCAGTGAAATGCATGACTGCAATCTGCTTCTCTATGACACTCTGTAATGGTTTAATGAATGTAATGAGGCTACCTGATATAATATATACATGAATATCAATGGTTCTAATGGATATTTATCTCCTATGAGTTCTCTTTCCTTTCATTTTGAGTATGAATGCTTGTATATTTATTTTCGCCATAATACATGTCTGGATTCTCTTAAAGCACTTGGTTTGAAGTGAGTAGTGCAAGGATCTAGAGGTCGTTCTGAGCCCTATGGTTCTTGTATGTCTTAACTTCCCTCCTGGAAACTCTTACACTAGTCATAGATGGTGTTTCCCACTAAACTCACATAAAAGAGAGACTCGATACCTACGTGTGCCTCAGGTGAGTGCTCAAATTTCACTGGGTGATAGGCCGGCGCGCATGGGGTTCCTTGATTTTGTGATAGGAGTAAAAATGACTACATCTTGGTTCCGTTTCGGGACCTCTTTTTGAAGTTGTAGTGGGATTTAGCATACATCATGATCTGTGTAATGAGTAATGATAGAGTGGTTAACATTGGAAAATGTTGAATCGTGGTTCAAGAGCATGGAGGATGAATTTTCTCAGATATTCAACACTGGACCTAAGTTTAATACACGTAGATGGGTAGAAGAGAATCTCTACCACGATCTCGTACAAAAAAAAATTCTACTATTTCCTGTGGAACTATATAAATGGCTTTCACCTACGCATCTAGATCAAGTTGGCATTATGGATCGCATATGTGGACCAAAGAAGACTACCAAAGGCTGCATGATGTAGATCTGACATGGACCCATGTTGTAGATCATTAGTGGAGAGGAGTATTGGCTAGCTACACTCTGGAGTACACCATTTCTACGTATTCTTGTCTAGAGGTTACTAAGTTTGAGTTTCTAAGGGAGCCCAGAGGATCATTTATTCATGGTGTCCCTCTGGATTTGAAGATCTTGATTACTACCATGAGTTTAGAGGCTTTCCCAATGGTAGGCTAAACCACTCGAGTGTTGGGTGAGGAAGCTACGGTGGAGGACAATGGAAAATATTGTGGCGAGAGAAACAAAGGGAGGAGAGATGACTCAAGTATGGTGAAGCACATGAAAGGGAGATTGCTAGATGATGCAAGGTTACAAGTGTGATGGATGTATGGTGGAAGATGTTGTAAGAAGGATTTGAGGTTCATGCTGAGGACGTAGAGCCTAAGCAGTCTGTGTGACCCCATCTTGGCATGCGCGTGAGAGAAACCCCTTTGAGTTACGATGAGATTTCATCATGCGAGAGAAAGAAGAAACATTGGCACACATCCGAGCAGACAGTGACTGGACCACGGCAATTGGTTTTTTGATTAGGAAGATAATATTGTTAATCCAGTTGATTACATTGGAGGTGATCATTCTACGCCCATGAGGTATAATTTCTCATTTGGTACTTCTATGGTTGCAAACACCAGCCAAGTGTTAGGACTTTTCGGGAAAGGTATAGGCACACAAGCATTTGGTCTCATGTCTAGAAGTGGCATGGGGTATACTATTGGCAGTGGGGTATTGTCACAGACCATAGGTGTGTAGCTCAGTGGAACTATGGGAACCCTTGACATGACCACTTCAGGACTTGGTGAGCCTGGTGGATCTAGTGGTTCAGGCGGAGTAGGACCTAGTGGGTGCAGTGGATCAGTGGTTCGGGTGGGCTTGTTGGATCACGGTGGTTTAGGGATTTTGGACCTGATGGATTAGGTGGTGGAGGAAACATAGGTGAAAACCAAGGATCTGGCAGAGGAGGATTTGGACCTCAACCACCCCCATAAGATTTCTTTGAAATGTCTCTATATTTTCCCGATTATAGAAGTATTGAGGATGTTGTGGAACATGTTCACAAATGTGAACTGCTATGGCACGCTAAGGGTGTCATAACCCTCAAATGGAAGGGTAGTCGGTTTGCATGACCATGTTGCGAGGGCACACACATAGGTGGTATATGAAATATTATCGCATCAAATGGTGGTAGATTACACTAAGTCTCGGCTATGGAACTAGTGTATCACAATTGAATGCTTGCTCTCTTTCGAGTCCTTCTACACGGTCATACGGATATCTATCAAGGAAGTCTATAATTTGGCTAATTTAACCAAAACGTGTGTCCTTTGATGTCTTATATATTTAATCCTCTTAGTTGTGTGCTAACTTCTTGTAGGTCTATTGTTGTTCGGAAGACCTGAAATCTAAGATTTTGGTCTATGTTAGTTAATGCTACAAAAATATTTGGTTGAGGCATGATTGGCTCAAAAACATATTCCTTGGGATCCCTAGGTCCCGTGATTGTCATATAAGATCAATATAAACCTAACTAAAACAAAATAAACTAATTATGCAAGATATATCTACAACATATATATATTCCTCTATTTTTGTATTTTTGATAGAATTTTTAATAGAATTGAAAGAGCAACTAATCTAATATATTCAGAAAATGACAACTAATCTAATAACAAAATTAAAACAAGCAAGGTAGCTCGGTGTAGCTACTTGCCTGTGAAGTTGTGAGTTTATCCTAAATAACTAAATTGTTGATTAACTTAATTGAAAGACTCTCACTCCTACCTCGGGCGAGGAATGAATCATAGTTTCGAGAAAATATCAATCCCAATGACTTCCCTAGCAATATCGAAAGTGAAATTTAATCGAAATGAAATAATTCACTACTCTATTTCATATGTTTTAACTAATACTTTGTGAGATAAAACTTGGAAATTGCATAATAGTGGTGAATCTAGTAGTGTATGACTTTGTCCCCTCAGAATGATCTCCTCGTTCCTTCATGTTCACGTGAATCCAGAAGAGTGTGTATATGCTAGCATCAATAAAAGAAGGTATTTGAACAATGGCAGCTTTGGATATAGACTGAATATAATGTGAGTAGGAGAGGGATAATGCAAGTGACAGAGCTTGGTGTATGTAATTCCTAGTGGGATTTATTATGGGAATACAACACAAGTGTACCGAGAGATTCTAGAATCTACCTTTTGTGAAGAACACAACCTACAACTCTAATGGATTCAATCTACAAATGACACTACTTTGCTCTAAACTAATTTTTATGAACAGCAATGAACAAGACTAAAGCAAGAAGATCGAATGGCTTCTAACAGCAAAGGAAAAACTAGCATGGATGCAAAACATGAAAACAAAATGAATTATAAGTAATAAATTGAAAGACTAAACAATGGAAATGAGAAGTTGAGGGGCCATTTGCTTGAAAATAAATTTGGATATTTATAGATTTCACATTCACCCAAAGGTAATTCCTATTAGAACTCTTTTACCATTAAACAATGAAGAAACACTATTACAGGGAACATAAAACATTAATACGAGCTAAGGTAGTTGAGAAAAGCTGGTAAATGTTGAAAAATTATGCAAGTTTTGATCAAAAGAGCGTCTTTGGAGAATGCATAAAGGACCACCGCCCAGCGGTAGCGGTTTTGTCATCTTTGAAGGTCAAAAAGCTAGAAAAAGAAAGGTAGAGGATAAAGTGAAGTACACAAAGCTTAGAAAAGGTGCTTGGGATGCTAACATACAATTGGTGAGCTTTCCTAGATTTCGAACACCTGTATCATCATTGGGGCATGTGTAACATCATTCCGGTGGTACAGTACCCTACAATTTTGGGTACGTACATATTGCCCCCTCAGAGAAGTGTTTTAACCATGAAGAGGCATAAAACGGTGGGTCCGAGTATGGCGGTCCCAAAATGGGAAGCTAGAAATTATACGATATGCTGTGTGTCAAAATGTTACCACCCAAGTTCTCGCTACTTGCAAAAAGGAAAGTGGTCTCAAGTGCGAGATAGATAAAATAAATATTAAATTAGTATGAAATGAGGACTTACCATTTGCACGGGGATAAGAACTTACCTTCGTCGGCACTCTAAACCTACGAAAGGGGCATTCAAAATGAGTCAAAACACCATATATATATATATATATGGCTTATTTTCCTATTCATTTGTGCGTGTCGATTTGATAGTTTTGAGGTGCAGGACCCACGGTGATGGTTTTTGGCGAGAGTATAGTCAAAATGTTCATAGTGAGATAGTGATCATGCCCCCGCAAGCAGAACCTCAACCCACAAGATCTCAGGTTAGTTCTTCTCAATTTAACATTTTTGCACCAAAAATGTTAAAATGATGAAATCTTTGTTATGAGGGAGTTATTTTTAGAAATGGTAGTTTTAAATGTGTCTCTTAGGGGGGAGGCCTAATGTGTAGGCTTTCGTTTTAGCTAAAATGGTCAATTTTTACGTTTTTGAGCATTTTTAGGGCATGCGACCCATTTGTAGTTGCGGGATAGGACCGCCGCCCTAAGCAGGGTGGCGGTTATGGGACCACCACCTTTCAAGGCGGCGGTTATGGAACCGCTGCCTGCTCAGGGTGGTGGTCCTCTATAGAGTGTTAAAACAACACTATTTTGAATTTATTTTTACATTTTTAGTGTTCCTACTTGCTTTAATGATTTTTCCAATGCAATCTTGACACTAACTTGCTTCTTTTTGCGTGTTTTTGGGTGTTTTACAGAAGAAGGAAGAGTACATTAGATGGAGTCGAGAGAGGGAGTGTGATTGGATTCTAACAGTGTTAGATGCACTCTCTTAGGCTAAGCAGGATACTCTCCAGAGGGTAGGTATATTGAGGATCGCACGGGTCCCCCACGTTGCGCTTTGCCGATCACATACTATGTGACTTATTTTTTCTTCTTGGGATGTAGATCAGAAAACCTTCCAATTTCTAGGTGTTAGGGGTGAGCAGACCATCACCCTAGAGGATGTCTACTGCATTTTGGGAGTCCCGATTATTGGGAGGAGACTTTCATTTGACACAAGAAGATATCGAGAACTCGAGTGACTCAGTTGGCCACCTATATGGGAGACATAGTTGTCTCCACTGGTTCAAAGAAGGGGGTGAAGGTCCATTCTATTCCCATATTTCCCATCCCTCTGATCCACCAAGCCATTATGGGAATCCTTGCTTCAATATTGATTAGGGACAAAGGAGGGGATACTTTGCTCTACTGCTGGGACCCCATCATCGCATGATTTAGGAACATGGTTGGATTTATTCTGGGGATCGATATACTTGGAACCACCTATCACGACTTATACAGGGTGGTTCAATTACAGGGACAATCACTGAGCAATCTGACCTTAGTTATGAGTTGGGTCTATGAGTGCATTATCCCTTATGGGAGGGGCATACAGGCAACAGATTCCAGGGCCATCAGAGTAGCTAGATGGACAGGGATGATGGTGCCTAGGGCACCGCAACAGCTGGTGGCTTCATTGACCACTACAGATATGGAGGCCACACCTTATCAAGCCATGGCAGGGTTGTGGGGTGAGGAGGTACCCCTAGTTTCCTGCTCTACTATAGGGTAGCTTGTGGACATGATGGGGAAGGTAGAGATACACCCCTTCGTTTGAGTGCCTCAATAGTTTGACCTTATTTATATTGATATGCCTCCCCTAGTGGTGCATATGTTCAAATCATTTTGGGAGGCTAACGAGAGGTCCCTACAGGCCGGGGTTGGACTATTGTTACTCCTGGCATCCCTATTGCAGCCAGGAGGGTGGTACGCGCTCGAGAGAGAGATAGTGATACTCAGGCACCTTTACTTCGGATTGCCGCAAGTCCTATCCATAGCAGTAATGATCCCATTGATATAGACTCCAAGTCTAAGGAGTTCATAGGGGGAGAGACGGAGGAGGAGACCGAGGACATGGAGATCAGTGAGTTGGGTGGGGGAGAGGATAGTGATCCCGAGTGGCATGACACTCAGGAGATCCTATAGGCGAGAGGGTAGAGTAGAGCATGGAGAGGGTGACTCTAGTCTCAAAGGAGTTTCTTTCTTAGGACCTAGGTGGAGTGGACGAGTCTGTGGTAGGATGACATGTTTTCATAGATGTAGGAGGGGAACACCAGTCGGTGGCGGCGTCGTGGCGGCGTGGATCCTAGATATCCTTCTTGGAGGCCCGGAGATCCGAGTGAGTTGTCACTATTCTTTTTATATTTGTTTTAGCTAGAATTGCCTTAGTTGCTATCTCTCTTTTTGTTCATCCTTGGTTTCACCTTTTGATTATTTTCTAATTTGTTTTCTCCTTTGCTTGCAGAGACTGCTGATGAGTGGTGAGACTTGATTCGCTAGGTATGTACTGACACCCTGTTGCTCCCCATGGAGAAGACTCGTGCTGAGCTATCCATGGATGCAGGGGAGCCTTTAGTAGCTGGTAGGCATACCGATGTTTTTTCCCCTATCTGGCATGCGGCCAAGATCATGACTTCCCTTTGTGTCGAGGTATCCGGGTATAGGACTACAAAGCACCTAATGAGGAGGAGCCACTCTCATAGCAAGACTACAGCTATTGTTTGGGACCGCGAGCCCTCAATGCACTCAGAGCACCGACATAGCTGGAGTCCTAGATGTGATCGTGCACCTTCTGAGGGATCCCATAGGGATTGAGAGGCCACTTGGATCTTTTTGTAGTGACCTTGTTAGGTTGTTTATACAAGTATTTTTGTACTTTCGGGCTCATTGAGCATTTTGACCATGCCTAGTGCATGATGGCATTGTATACGAAACCTGATTTGTATATATATATATATATCTTTGGATCTAGACTCTTAGTATCTTGAATTTTGTGACTCATTTTCTAAATGTGTTTTTAGATGTTTTTAGAATATTTACTTTTCATGTTTCCAGAATGCATGCAATGGGAAACAAATGATAGTAAATAGAATGTTTTACTCTATATGTTTTTGTAGTGTTGATATGAGATGATACTAACATATGGCAGTACTGAACTTTTGAACTCTTTGGGAAATGTTTGTAATTCCTTCTTATATTGGAAAAATGTGATGAATGCATAGTGATAAAGAGATGAACTTGCCCCAATCCCAAATCCACGCAACTAGTAAGATGCAAGGGCTAAACACAAAGAATTAGGAAGGGCACAAGTTGTATGAGTTTAATTGAATGGAATGATGAGAGACAGACAACCAAGAACAAGAACCAAATTTTGACCTACACACCCACCCTACTCAGAACTACTACCAATCTTAGAAGGCCACTTACTTTTCAATTTATCTAGACTTAGATTCATAAATGGCAACTGGTTGATAAAATCTGGTTTTGAGGATTTGATCTCTTTAGAATTTGGATATTTGGAGATTTGCTTTCTCTTAACAACATTTGACTTGTGTTTTTAGCATACCAAGATTTGTTACTTTGTGTGACTAAACCCCCACACCCTGCCTCACGCCACTAGTAATAAGCATGGGTTTATCAACAAAGGCCGAGATACTGGCGAGTAAGGGAACTTCTTTCCTTTCCTTACCTCACATCACCACTAAAAGATGTGGTCTTATCACCGAAGGTTGATGGGGCAAAGAAGTGTGTAAAATAAAATATTTTATTTTCTTGGTGCTTTTGATTCCATTTGATTTTGACATTTCGATCTATGACTTTGGAATATGCTTTTGTTCCAAGATATTTTAAGAGGGATAGATGTTACACCAAGAAGCTTCTAGAAGCAGGACCATGGGCAAGGACACTTCACTGGTAGAAAGAAAGAGCAAAGCCAAATATGCAAGTCTTGGTATGGTTTCCGTCAATGTTTGTCTATCGAAATTGATGAGAATATTTGAAAATACTTGATGATGTTTGAAGAAATGTGATATGAATATCTTTGCTAATATCTTCAGAAATTTATAACAGATTGTTTTAAGAGTAAGCTCCTAGACTATCAGTTTTACAAAATGGATAGAATGAAGTAGCTAAAGTACTAATGCAATGTAGGTAGCTATAATGTCCTAGCAATGACTTTGATGTTTATGCATGAAACCGCTTAAGGTGCAAGGAATTAAAAGTTTCACCAAATTCCTCACCTTCTAGTGTGCACAAGAGATATGCACCCTTTCCGTAGTCCTTCATGACTCGGTATGGGCCCAACCATTTGGGTTGGAACTTTCTTCCTTTGTTGGTTTTCTTATCGATCATTGCCTAGTCTTAGAACTAGATCTCCTTCGTATATTTCTCGCTCATAGATTTTTTTGTTATACTGCTGGCACATCCGGTTAGCATAGGCTCTATGCCATTGTTTAGTGTTTAACCTAGCCTCATCAAGGCTTTCTAGTTGAGAGAGGCATGCCTCCTGTAAGCTTCTTCATCCGAATCCCTTGTAATGAGATGCGGAGACTAGGTATTTCAACCTCAAGAGGGAGAATTACTTCTGCTCCGAATACCAACAAGAAAGGAGTTTCTCCTGTTGGTGTTCTTATTGAGTTTTGGTGGGCCAACAAGGCCATATATAGTTTTAAATACCAATCTCATTTGTTCTCCTTGACTATTTTGAGGAGAATAGCTTTCAACATTTAGTTTATCGCTTCAACTCCTGCCCATTACCTTGAGGGTAGTAAAGAGAGGCCATGTGATGGTTTATCTTGAACTTGCTACATAACTCATGAACCTCCTCATTCTTAAAGGACGTGCCATTATCTGAGATAATGACTTGTGGGACACCATACCTATAGATAATTTAGTTTTAAATGAATTTGGAAATCACTGAACCTGATACAGTGGTGAGAGGCATGGCCTCCACCCATGTGGTAAAATATTCCATGGCTGTGATTATAAAATTATGGCCATTGGTTGATGAGGGAGAGAATTTCCCTATCAAATCTAGACCCCATGTGGAGAAGGGCCATGGAGTCACTATTGGTTGTAAGGATTGTGTTGGCATGTGAATCTCATGAGAGAATTCTTAGCATTTGTGGCACTTACGTATAAATTCTACTACGTCATGTTTGAGAGTGGGCCAAAAATAGCCCATCCGATGTATTTTACGAGTGGTGGCATGACCACCAAAGTGGCCCCCACATATCCCACTATGGGATTCATGAAGAATCCTCTTGGATTCTTCTATGTCGACGCATCTTAGAAGCATGTCGTCGAAGGATCTACGATAGAGTACTTGGTCTAAAACAACATATTTAGTGGTAATAATGCGTAACCACCTTCTTTGTTGTGATGTGGTACTTTTCGGTATGTATGGTCCATGATAAAATTGATGATATCAGTATACCAGGGACATGTAGAAATGGGGGTTTTGTTTGAAAAAGTATACACACTCATCGGGAAAGTCTAGATCTACCAGCTCACCTCCATCTAGTGGATTGTTAACTAACCAGTCTGTAATGATTTTTCCTTTAACGTATTTTTGGTTTACGAATGTTAACTCAAATTATCCCATTAGGGTTATGAAATGGCCAGCCTTTTTAGATAAAGATCCTTGTGTGAGAAATTTTCGTAAATGGTCTTTCTTTACAATGACCCTTGTTTCCTGGTTTAACATGTAATGTCTCAAACATTTTGTTGTAAAAATTATGGCAAGGCATTCTCTCTTTGCCTGTGTGTAACGTGTTTCATAATCGATCAATGTTAGGATAATGAAATAGATCATGCATTCTTGTTTGTCATCATCTTCTTGAGCCAGCATGTAGGCTAGCGATACATGAGTGGCTCGTGAGTATAGGATCAAAGGGCGATCGGCTTGGGAGGCATTAGCTTGGGTGGTGATAACAAGAAGTTACTAAGCTGCTTTGAATCCCTCATTGCAATCTTCATTCTAATCGGCGTTATAATCTTTCTTGAGTAGATTGTTGATTGGATGAATGGAAAATCTTAAATGGGATGAACCTTTGATTGCGGTGAGTTTCCCAAGAAATGACCTAATTCCAAACTCAGCCAAAGGTGGGATCATTTCAAGAACAACCCATATTTTTGGATGGATCAACATCAATCCCTCGTGAAGATATAATGTATCCTAGAATTTTTCCTCCTGTTACACCGAAAATGCACTTCTCTGGGTTTAATGTGACACCATACTCAATTAGTTGTGAGAGGATGATACGGAGCACTTCCAAATGATCACAGCTCATCCACATATGACTCCACAATTTTATGGATAAGATCATGGAATATATAAGTCATTTCCCATTGATACGTAGCGTACTGGCGTTCTTAAGACCAAATGGCATGACAACATAATAATAAGTTCCCCAAGGAGTTATAAATGTGGTTTTGTCTTGATGTTGTTCGAGATATTTGAATCTGATTGTACCCTAAGAACCCATCCATGAGGGACAACAGTTCAAATCCATCTGTTGCATCAATGATAACATCAATGGATGGTAACGATAAATCATCCTTGGGAAAATCTTTGTTAATATCCGAAAATCTATACAAATGTGCATCTTCCCATTCTTTTTAGGACAGAACGATATTAGATATCCATTGTGAATAGTCAATGGGCTTGATGAATCCTACTTGGAGAAGTTTTACTACTTCCTCTTTTACCATGAGAGCCACTTTTGGCTTCTTTGGTCTTGACTGCATTTAATTGGCTTCGCATTTAGTTTAGTGCGAGATTATGTACCATAACTTGTGGTACGATACCCGTCATTTATTTATGATTAAATGCAAAATCCTTTTGATGTTTTCGAGGATTTGGGTGTGTATTTCTATTTCTTCTAGAGTTAACGAGGATCCCAACTTAAAAATTATTGGTTCTTCCTTTGTTCCAATGTTTATGTCGACGATTTCTTTTATCAAAGAAGCATTACCTTCTTCAAATTCGGGTGGGGTGGAGGTAGTTCCAAGATTTCTCTCTTTTCTATCTCATAGATATTGAGATATTTCTATAGAGGAGACTCTACTGTGGGATTTCCAAAGTAGGAAGAGGAGTGTCATATTAGGGAAAAATCAACTATACGGTGAGCAAGGTGTAGCTCTACATAGGCATTTAGATATTCGAGAGTGACTTTATCACTGTCAACATGATGTAAGATAGAAGACTCATTCTCAGCTACATGTGTTAGAAGAGGGTTCATTGATATTTTCTTCACCAATGGTTCGAAGTGATACCCTGAAACTTGTATCTTCCAACTCATTACTTGGGGTAAAACGTGAAGCTAAGGTTGTTATTGAATCTGCGAGAAGGTTTTGTTCTCATGGGATTGCCTCAATGGATATGAAGTTGAATCCTTTGCTTAGATCTAATACCACTATTTTATAGAGCTGTAAGTGCTCAGCTCTAGTCTCATATACTTCAGAGACTTGGTTTGTAACTAATTATGAGTCTCCTAACACTCTGATGTCATTAACACCGATCCTTTTGGCTATGATGAGGCCAAGGAGGAGGGATTCATACTCAACGCCATTGTTTGTACATTCAAAGTTTAACTTAAAAGAAAAAGGTAGGATCTTTCCCTTAGGAGAAGTAAAGATCACACCTGCCCCGGTTCCATCGCATCATGTAGCTCCATCAAAATGGAGAGTCCAATATTTACTAGGAAAAATGGATGTTGGTACATTCTTTGCATCTATTTCGATTACTTCTACCATATAAAGTTCCTCTGTTCAAAGAGAACCAACTCCTAGGGTACATCCCATACTTGTGGAATAAAATGGTAGGAAAATTGGTAGATCTTGTTCCAATAATTCGACAATTTTTGTAGTAGTTCCTAATGACATTGTTTCTACAACATTAGCTTCATCCCTGAGGGTTGGGATTCCCTTGACTAGGTTCGTAATTTCTAGTTTTGTTGTAGGTATTAATTTTCTTCTAGTTTTGAGTAAATTAGTTTGTTAAGTTGGTTTGTTGGGAGTTCAAACTCGAGTGAACGCACGGTATTTTCTTGGTCTACTAGGTGTATGTCGAATGGTTTAGGGTCACCTTTTGCTATGAATATCTTTCCTAGGTGTAAGAATCTTATTTCCGGGAATAACGTAGAAGGGATTTATTTCATGCGATGTATCCATGGTCGACTAAGGATCATATTATAGTTGGTTTCCTGATCTATGATATAAAACTCAGTTAGGATTGTCTTGGGTCCTAAGGTGACTGGTAATATTATAGTCCCAATTGAAGTAGCCTTAAGGCTATCATAACCTCTTAGCGTATTTCTTGTTGTGGAAAAGTTTATTTCTCCATATCCTAGCTTTTGAAAGAAAGAGAAGGGGACAGTGTTAACTGCTACCCCATCATCAACCATTACATGTTTAACGTAATTATTGTAAACCCACACCTGTAAATGCAAGGTCGGATCACCTCTACGTGTAATTTCAGCATCTATTGGCATTTTGTTTATGTTGAATATAAACTCAGTATCCCTATCTGATTGCCCTGGAGGGTGGATATTGCAGTCTATATGGTTTACTTGTGTTTTAGGAGGTGGAGTAATGTTAATTAAATGACTTAGACCTAGTGCTTCAAAAAGAGCAACCCTATGGGCGGGGAGTTTTTCAACAAGTCCAAAAAGGAGATGTGAGAGAATGTCTTTGTTAATTCATTAATTAAATCATAAGCACCCATGGGTTTTACCAACATTTGTTAAATGTTATCTGGTTCTAGTGGATAGATTTGATTTGGTTGAGAAGAATATTCTCATGTTCTTGTTATGGCTTCTACATGCAGCTCAGTATCTAACTCCACTAGACCAACTATCTTAGTTCGTGGCTGATTTTCTAATTGTGGTGCGACAGGTGGATTTAGTGAAGTTGAGGCTTCATGATCATTGTTTCCTGTCATTACACCTTTGTTCGTCCCATTTGGATTTAATTTATTATTTTTATTGTGATTTGGAAGTGGATTATTGAAGATCTTAAGAGGTGTGTTTTGAGGGGAAACTTCCCATCTAAAAGTATTTGGCATAGGTGTCACAGAATATTTTAAGAACATATCTATGAAGAGTTTTATTTGTTCTTCTAGTAAATGTTGCATGAACTTATTGTAATCTCAGAAAGTCATAGTTTCATGGCCTCAAATTTTGTGGAAACCACAATACGAGTTGGGATTATAACTCCTAGGTTGTTGGTTTGGCATGTGTTGTGGTCCAAAACTCTATTTAAACTATTGACTATTAGGATTAAAGTTTTATGTTTGTTGCCTTTGGTTTTGGTTTTGATATCCAGTTGAGTTTTGACTTGGACCCTGTGTCTAGATCTGCCATTGTTGTTTTTGTTGTTGTTGTTGTCATTGGGGACGATTAAAATCCACCGCGTTGATTGTTGGGGTAAAATTGTTGTTTCGTTGATTGTTAACTAGTGGTGGAACATTTACAATGTTTTCTCTTTTAGTTTGGTCAGTCACTCCATCTGTTGTCACTCCATGGTTTTTGTTAAGGATTTTAGGTCCTTGATTGGCATTTGTGGTAGTAGGATAGGTCATAGTGTTTTGGTTGGGGATGATTAACCTCCCATTTATTCCATATGTCTTGCAACCGCTATCTATTGCAGATTGATCTATTCGGAGAGTGCTCTTGAGCACTTCATCATAATTTCTTAGTGGGAACTTTTGGATTTCTTCCTTTATCTCTTTGCTGAGAGAATGAAGGAATAAATCACATAGTTCCATCTGATCCATGTATGGAGTGTTTGTTGAAGAATAGAGGACTGTATGCCATCTTTGGATGAAATGAGAAACAGATTCATTGTGTTCTTATTTAATATGCAATAATTCCCTTATTCATGTTCTCAACAATTTTTTCATGTCAAACGCCTTGATGAAATCTAAAATGAGTTGTTTAAATGAATGTATTGAGGCTTTAGGTATTCCGTAATACCAATCGAGGCAATACCCTATAAAGTTTTGGGAATATTTTAGCAACAACTCTATCCCAAGGAGCATTTCTTGAATGGTTGTGGCATAGGCATTAATATATGCATTCGGGTCTCCCTCCCCTTTGTACTTGGGTAGATCAGGGAGAGGTCTTGGAAGCATGACACTTCATATAGTGAAGTCTAAAGGTTCTTTCAAATATTTTGAATAAGTCCCTATTGCATAGGTTTCGACCATTGATGGTGCTTGCTAAGGGGGTGGAGGTGGAATGGGTTGTTGATATGGCATAGCATATGTATTTGCAAGGGCATAAGGAAATCCCTGTGGTTGAGAGAACATCTTTGGGAGAAGAGAACATATCTCCCTGTGGTGATTTGGAATACATGTTTAAGTATGGAGGAGCATTGCTCAAGAATGGGTTGTTTTGTGCTAAGCCGAGAGGTATCATATTCTTAACTGGAGCGGTGTTTGAAAACATGGTTCTAGTTGGTGTTTGTTGTAAATACTGAGGAGGCATGCCCAACATGCCTGTTCCTATGAGGAGGTCTACTTGGCTGGGATGATGTGGAGGATTGGAAGTTCTTGCTTGCATGAACTATGAATTTTGATTTTCTTGAGCAAGTTCCAACCCTCTAACCTTCTCAACTAAGGCTGAGATGACCTCGTTTGGTGAAGACATGGTATTTTCCTTAGTGGTGGTTGTTGTATACCTTGAGGTTGTATAGGCATATGGTACCCTGCTATGAACTGATCATTTCCCTACCAAGTTTCACTGAGGGCATTTCCTATAGGTGGAGGAATGGGGGTGTTTTCTTGGAATGAGACCTCGGGTTGTGTTTGCAAACCTCCTATAGGTGGGTACATATTTTGAGAGTGTTGTTCACTCCTAGCATAATGTGCTAAGTATTCTTCATCTAAAAATAGATATGGATCTGATTATCTACTAATTTGTGGTCTAAGCAACACCCGAGGAGATGAACTAGATTCTCCAGTGAGCATTATGTTGTTTGATCCTAAAGGCTCTGGTTGTTGCGTTTGAGTGAGCTGATCCAACTCCACTATTTGGAAAGAAGAACTATATCTAGTCCTTTGAGGCAGAGTTTTTGTTGAAAATTGGTTAGTTGAATAGTTGTCACCGCATGTTGAGAGCGAGGGTGATGGTTGTCTATTTAATTGATCGTAGTATGCTTCAAGACCTAGGAGAGGTCTACCATATGCATCATATCCTGACATATTCGGGGGGTATATAAATACCCACAGAATAATGGGAAGAAGTGAAGGTGGATAAAACTAAAAAGAAGAGTGTGAAAGTGAAGCAATTGTTCCTTTCACGTTGGGTTCACCAATTTTGTATGATGGAAAAGTGACAAGTGAGCATGGGAATCTACAAGTAACTCTTCCTCACACCCAACCTCTCGAGGTCATGTTGAGACAGCCGGTGGGGATGGAATACACGTGGGGTGCAAATAAACTAGTTAGGTAATTTTATGTCTTCAACACACAATAATGGGATCTGCGAATCTAAGGAAAAGAAGGCCCTCCTAACCTAAATTAGTGTGATAGATCATTCAAAAAGGATAGCTTATTGAAGGCTCCAATCATTATTGAGCTCTGTCGTGACCCGATCTATGGGTTATGGGATACGTGGAAGAGGACTGTGGATGCTTCGTATATATCTCTGACAAGGTCATGAAAATGGAATGGCTAAATGTGTAGTGGATCTTTTGGTGTTTTATGGATGATACTCTGGTCTAGTCAAGAAATCTTTAGCTTGATTAGCTGCTACATTTAATAATGATAGTTGTGTGATAATGTCTGGTGGAAGTGGAGAAGACCTAAACACTAGCATTCGCAAGTGGTGTCAATACTTGATTGATTTATGAGCCGTTGGGTTGTGGGACTGTGGATTACAAGCGTAAGTTTGTGGTTACTTGTGGACCTCCTATGGTCATATGAAGAGTCAATCCCTGATTCCGAGTATCAAGTAATCATATGCCTTTTTCACCTCTACGTTTAGAACTAGAAGTTGCACAATTTTCTCAGAGTACCTAATAGGTGTTCTGGAAACTTGGATACGTAAGCTAGTGTCTATATCATTGAGGAGTTCTCATGCATCTGGTTGTGGGTCTAGTGGATCACAACCGAATATTTTCTCTCTTTCGGGTCCTTCTACGGTGATACGAGATATCTATCAAGGAAATCTATGATTTGGTTGATTTGACAAGAATGTGTATGCTTTTTTTTCTTCTATGTTTAATCCTCTTAGCTATGTCTTTGACTTCATGTAGGTCTCTGTTGTTGTTGGAAGACCTAAATTCTAAGATTTTTGTCTATGTTAGTTTATGCTGCAACAAGATTTGGTTGGCCTTACGATTGGGTCAAAAATGTATTCCCTGTGCTCCATAGGTCCCGTGATTGTCATACAAGATCAATATAAACCTAACTGAAACAAAATAAACTAATTATGCAAGATATATCTACAACATATATATATTCCTCTATTTTTTGTATTTTTGATATAATTTTTAATAGAATTAAAAGAGCAACTAATCTAATATATTTAGAAAATGATAACTAATCTAATAAAAAATTAAAACAAGCAAGGTAGCCTAGTGTAGCTACTTACTTGTGCAGTTGTGAGTTTATCCTAAATAACTAAATAGATGATTAACTTAATTGAAAGACTCTCGATCCTACCTTGGAAGTGAGGAATGAATCATAGTTTTTGAGAAACTATCAATCCCCACAGCTTCCCTGGCAATATTGAAAGTGAAATTTAACTGAAATGAAATAATTCACTACTCTATTTGATATGTTCTAACTAGAACTTTGACAGATAAAACCTGGAATTTGCATAATAGTGGTGAATCTAGTAGTGTATGACTTTGTCCCCTCAGAATGATCTCCTTGTTCCTTCATGTTCACGTGAATCCAGAAGAGCGTGTATATGCTAGCATCAATAGAAGAAGGTATTTGAATAATGGCAGCTTTGGATATAGACCGAATATAATGTGAGTAGGAGAGGGACATCATAAGTGTGTGAGCTTAGCGTATGCAATTCCTAGTAGGATTTATTGTGGGAATACAACACAAGTGTACCGAGAGATTCTAGAATCTACCTTCTATGAAGAACACAACTGTAACTCTAATGGATTCAATCTACAAATGACACTACTCTGCTCTAAACTTATTTATATGAACAACAATGAACAAGACTAAAGCAAGAAGATCGAATGACTTCTAACTACAAAGGAAAAAATAGCATCGATACAAAACATGAAAACAATGGAAATGAGAAGTTAAGGGGCCATTTTCTTGAAAACAAGTTGGCTATTTATAGATTTCACATTCACCCAAAGGTAATTCCTATTAGAACTCTTTTACCATTAAACAATGAAGAAACACTATTCCAGGAATAAAACATTAATACGAGCTAAGGTGTTTGAGAAAAGCTAGTAAATGTTGAAGAATTACACAAGTTACGATCAAAAGAATGTCTTTGGAGAATGCGTAAATGATCGTCACCCGAGCAGGTGGCGGTTATAGGACCACCACCCCTGGCGGGGTGGTGGTTTAAATCCTTGAAAGTCAAAAAGCTAGAAAAAGAAAGGCAAAGGCTAAAGTGAAGTACACAAAGCTTAGACAAGGTGCTTGGGATGCTAACATACTCTTGGTGAGCTTTCTGGATTCCAAACACCTTGCGAGGTGGCCTATATCATCATTGGGGCATGTGTAAGACCATTCCAGAGTACAGTACCCTACAATTTTGGGTACGATACGATTCTCGATTGTAATTAGATATGAATATCAATGGGTTTCATGTATATTTCATTCATAGAAGTTCTCTTTCCTTTCATGCTATGAATGAATGGTTGTATATTTCCTTCTATTATATTATATGTTATGGAGTTTTAAAACACACAATCTCAAGAAACTACAAGGATCTCGATGTCGTCCCTAAGCCCCTGTAATCCTTTTATGTATAAAATTATTTTTTGAATACTCCTATACTAATCATTGATGAATGATTCCCACTAAAAACTCACATAAAAGAGAGACTCGGCACCCACGCATGCCTCGGGTGAGTGCTCAACTTCTGCTGGGTGATAGGCCGGCGTGCATGGGATTCCTTCCTCTTATAATGGGAGTAAAATTGACTACATCTTGGTTCTATTGCTGGGACCTCTTTTCAAAGTTGTAGTGGGATATAACATGCATCATGATCTGTGTAAAGAGTAATGATGGATCGATTAACATTGGAAAATGTTGAATCATGGTTCAAGAGCACGAAGGGTGAATTTTCCTAGAGATTCAACACTAGACCTAAGTTTGATACATGTAGATGGGTAGAGGAGAATCTCTACCATGATCTGTATGAGACTTTTTTCTGCTGATTGCTCCTAGTAGATTTATTTGGGTGGCTTTCAACCTATGCATCTAGATCAAGTTGGCATTATGGATCGTGGATATGGACCAAAGAAGGCGCCAAAGGTTACAAGATGTAGATCTAACATGGACCCATGTTGTAGATCACCTGGTGGGGAGGAATACTAGCTAGCTACATGCTAGAATATGCCATTTCAATGCATTCTTGTAAATATATTGCTAAATTTGAGTTTCTATGAGAACCTAGGGGATCGTTTCTACGTGCTATCCCTCTAGCTATGAAGATATTGATGGTTACCATGAGTCTAGAAGTGCTCCCAATGGCCGTCTAAACCATTCCGAGTCTTTGGGTAAGGAAGCTCGAGTGAAGGAAGATGGCGAGATGACATGACGATTTAAAAGGAGAGGGAAGAAAGATGGCTTAAGTATGGTGAAGCACATGAAAGGGAGATTACTAGATGACACGAAGCTTTTAGTGTGATGGATCTATGGAAGCAAATGTTATGGGAAGAAATTGAGGTTCACGTGGAGGATGTGGAGCCTGAGCAGTCTATGCTACCCCATCTTGGCAAGTGCATGAGGGATACCCCTTTGGATTTTGATGAGAGTTCGTCGCATGGAGAAAGGAGAGTTGTTGGTGCATATCTGAACCCACCCACCGATCGAGCCACAGTGCTTGGCTTTTGTGAACCGGGAAGAAGTATTGATCTAGTTAAAACTATTGGAAGAAATAGATCCACACCTAGGAGATATAATATTAAATTCCCTTCTTATATGGCTACACATATTCTAGTATTTGGAGGAGTTTTTAGACAAGGGGTAAGTGTACAAACTTTTTGTCTTACATCCGGGGTGGCACGGGATAAAGTAGCGGTGGTGGGGCACCATCACAGACCATCAGTGCATAGTTTAGTGGGACCATGGGGGCACTTGGCATAGCTCCTATAGGCCCTATTGGACCCAGTGGTCCTAGTGGATCTGGTGGCTCTGGAGGTACAAGACCCAGTGGACCTAGTGGATCAGGTAGTGGAGGAAATACCGGAGGGAACCAAGGCTCTAGTTCAGGACAAGGACCCCAGCCACCACCTCAAGTTTTCTTTGAAATGTCTCTGCACTTACCGGATTATAGGGGCATTGAGGATGCTACAGAACATGTTCACAAGTGTGAATTTCTATGGCGCGTGAAAGGTATCACAACCCCAGAATGAAAGGCTAGTCAATTTATAACCACGTTGTAAGGGCGCGTGCATAGCTGGTATAGAAAGTATGATCCTCATCAAACGGTGGTGGATTACACTACCTTAAAGAATGCATTCCTGGAAGAGTTCCACATTCCTGAGTTCGAGAAAAAAATCATTAGCGCTTTGAAGGAGATACAACAAGGAATGGTAGAGAGTGTGCGGGAGTATGATGCATGCTTTAAGACTCTCTTATCTAAATTATCATATGATATACATCCTTCTTAGCATGCACATTGTTTTGTTGGAGGATTTATCACCCATTTTAGAAGGGCCCTATCTCATAAGACTTTTATAGATCCACGTAAAGGAATTGAAGGCTGCCTTGTGCACCGAATTCGTTGGTTGTATTGATACTAGCATTAGCCCATTCTTGGAGTCTCGGATTAGTGATATGGCTAAACAATTGGAAAAGCTATCTACAAACTCAGTCCATGAGACTCATAATGGTTTGTGGTGCACATTGTGAGATAGAGGGGCACGTGAAGGATATTTTCCCACGAAGAATGGTACATCTTTGTAACATTAGATTGTGAAATCTATCATGGGGACCATGAAGCCAATAGATTTCCTTATTACAGCGTGCGATCGAAAGAATGTATTATGTTATTACAATATTTGCATCTCCATGACCCATGATACTAAATATTGTAGGCTCATTGATTAGATATATGAGGCCATTGATCGTGGGGTGTGCCAAACTAGCATTGCCAATAGTTCTAAAAAATATGATCACCATTATGAGGAGAGCGTGAGATGGAGGCACGTGAGGAAAAGGTTTTCAAGGAGGATTCCATGGACGAGGTAGGCTGCGGAGGAAGGAGTGAGTTCTGCGCAAGGGACATATTTCAACCTGTGGATCTGAGAACATTACAAGCGTGAGTTTCAGACTTGTTGTAGTGCTCATGGTGTAGAAAGAAGCATAAGTATGAGGAGTACCGGAGTAATATGAGCATATGAATCAGCATCACTTGAAGGAAAAATACCTTGTGATGATTAGCATCAAGAAGTCGGACATACAATGGATGCCTCGGGTAACACAAGATGAAAGTTTGGAGCCTATTTTTGTAACAACAAGGGTAGAATCCGCATGCACAAGAGAGATACCAAGACATAAGAGCCTCATTTCAAGAGAAGAGGTCATTCATGGAAAGTACCCGGACCCTACGCATCAAAAAAAAGATATATCAAGACACCATGGATGTTATTCAAATCCTATAAGGGGAGATCCGAGTGTCTAAAGGAGTAATCCAGGAGGGAGGAACAAGGAAGGAGGATCAAGGCATAGAAAGATGACCTAGACGAGGTCAAGGAAGAGTGTAAAGTGGTAAGGCAGAGAACATCATTCCTTTGCTAGGATCTTGGCCGAGGGAGAAGGTACCACATGCGGGAGAAGAGCATGAGACGCTGGTCTTACACGTAAACCTTCCCCCTCATAGCCTCAACTATGACAAGGAGATTACATTGAATGTATTTGTGGATGGTTGGCTCCTCAATAATATACTCATTGACACTGGCACGAGAGGTTGATGTTTTGACTTTGGATGCATGGCATCGGATGGGGAGACTCTGTATTACAGCCATATTCAAATGTGTTGTATATGGAAAAAAATACCAAGGCAATGCCCATCGGTGTCTTGAAATATGCAACTATTACTATTTAGGGAGCCAAGTTTACTGGGAACTTCAAAGTCTTGGTGCTCACCAAGGAAGATAATTTCCCAAAGACTACTTGAGTGCCCTTGGTGTTACAAGAACAATGCGAGAACTCCGGTTCAACAAAGGGTACATTAGTTTTGAGAACAAAGAGGAGCGGGTTATTATACCCCTGGTTGATGGGAATTCAACACCCTACATTGAACCGTTAGGAGAAGAGGTTTTGGACAAGATTTATGTGCACTCAATCAAAGACCCTGAGATGGTACACCCTATTAATGGGGTTATCCGGTTTAAGGATGCTCGATCGATGAGTAATACCACTAGCCTTTGGCATGTGATAATTTGGTACATGGGACTTATGAATTAATGGGATAGTAGTTGAGATGATCGGTGACCAAGGTAACTAAGGCACACACGGTTCAGCACCTTGGGGAAAAGAACTACCCAAGTACTGGAGGAGCCTTCCTAAGATATTTCTACAGGAGATAAAAGCTTAGTGGAAAAATGAAAAGGAACGAAGGGGGATGCTAAGTTATATCTTGCTCGGCACAACTGCCTTGACCCATTGGTGGGCCATGCATCAGAGAGCCTTTTAGAATGGCGTGAGGTAATAATTGCTCTCTTTGTCATATTTTCTAGAAGTAATATACCCACCATCATCAAGGAGTACCATGGGAAGGAGCCCACCTCTTTTCATATCTAGGAGTGTGAACAGGTCTAGAGAGAAGGGAGGCCTTCCCACCATCCCTTTAGGTGCACAAGTTGTATTCTATACTTCATGGTTGTGCTCATGCATGGTACATTCATTCGAGAGACATGTCGCCAAATAAGGAATTGGCAAGAGCTTGTGGCTGATCTTATTCAAGCCTTTGAGCATCGGAGTACCAAACCATCAGTTGATAAGGCCTTGTAAGGTATCAAGCACCTTACAATGGGGGATAGTGCTAGAATAGAAGATAGGTTGTTGGAACTACTAGGTGAACTAGGATTGGGGGGCACTTGAAGAGATTGAAGAAACAGAAGAATCCCAGCTTGAGCACACATGTTTGGAAAAGGAAAAGGGAAAGTTAGTATATGTGATTGATGGAGAGGAACTAGAGAGTTTAAATGTTATCCATTCTGTGGGGACGCATGAAGTGGTGGGTAGTGCAGATGCTCGCATGCATGCCTACCATGAGCCTTTAAAGACAAAGAAGGTTAACATCAGTTCAAGAGAAGAACCTAAGGAAGCTATTATTAGGGATTATTGGACAGAGAAGGAAGTATCAAGGATCATTGATCTGTTGCATAAATTTGAGGATTTATTCCCACGTGGGTACCATGAGCTAAAAGGTGTCCACCATTCCTTGGGGGAAATGAGGATAAAACTAAAGGAAGGTGCGCGCGCTAGGTTAGAAAAAGGCCCAACTGGATGAATCCCAACTTACACGTGAAGGTTAAGGAGAAGGTAGATAAGATGATAGATTCTGGATCATTGAGGTAGTACAAGAATCAAAATGGATAAGTCCAATGGTAATTAGCATCAAGAAGGATGCACGGATTAGAATTTGTGTGGATTATAGGGAATTGAATGCGGTTTGTGTCATTGATCCATTTATGACCCCCTTCACTTGAAGAAATTCTAGAAGGAGTTGCAGAGGTGTGAAATCTATTCCTTTTGATGGATTTTTAGGATACCACCAAGTGCAGATTGCAAAGGAAGACCAGGAAAATACCACTTTCACCATTGAGTGGGGAAGTTTTGCATACACAGATCATGACCTTTGGGTTAAAAAATGTGCATGTTGTCTTTTCGCACATAATGGTGCAAGCATTCTAGGACTTAATTTATAAGTTTCTTTAGGTTTACATGGATGATTGGACAAAGTATATGGTCCGGTTATGGACAATTGTGACAACTTGAGATTAATGTTTGAAAGGTGTAGGAAGTTGAGGATATCCCTCAACATTAAAAAGTGTGTGTTTGCTACACCCTTTGGGACTTTATTTGGGCATATCATATATAAGGAGGGCTTTCCAAAGAGATCCCACTAAGGTTGTAGTTATTATGGGGTTAAGGGAACCTACTAGCTAGAGCACAATGCATGGATTCCTTGGGCATACAGGATATTACAGAAAATTCATTAAGGGGTATGCCAAGATCATTGCACCTTTAGAGGAGTTTCTTAGACACAAAAGTACCTTCCATTGGGGAAAGGCGCAGTAGAGGGAATTCAATACATTAAAAGATAGGCTTATTACCACACCTATTTTGTGATTTCCCTCTAGGGATAAGCCTTTCCATGTCCATGTAGATGCCTAAGGAACTGTCATTCGAGCAAGATACTTACACAACCAGGTGAGGAGATTGTTGATCATCCTGTCTATTTCGTGAGCAGGAAGTTAACACAAGTAGAGTAGAATTATACCACAACCGAGTGTGAGGCATTGTCAATGATTTATGTGCTTTTCAAATTTCAATAGTATCTACTGGAAACACCTTTTGTATTCTACATCGACCACATGGCATTAAATTATTTAGTAAATAAGCTTGTTCTTCAAGGGCACATATGTCGATGGGTGTTGTTGTTTCAAGAGTTTGAGTTCACCATTCTAGTGAAGCCAAGAAAAAGTAATTGTGGACCTGATGATCTATCATGAATTGATTGCGAGAGAGGACGTGCAAAGTATTCAGAAACAATACTAGACGTGCAAATTTTTAGATTGTGGCACGTGCCCTCATATTTGGAAGAGATTGCTATATTTTTAAAATAAGGTGTGGTACCAGATGGAATGAAGGCATTGGAGAAAAAGTAGTTGGCCATATGTGTCGCGCCCTACATGTTGATTTGTGGAGATTTATACAAATTGGGATGTGATGAAGTTTTGTGCGGTGTGTATTAGAACATGAGCGTATGTCCATCATGGAAGAAGGACATGGAGGAAGTGCGGGTGGGAATTACGCATGTGATGCCACCATGCACAATATTTTAATGGTAGGTTTATGGTGGGAAACCTTGTACATGGATTATAGATATTATTATAAAGCATGTGACCACTATCGTGCATTGGAAAACCAAGGAGGAGATATGAAATGCCTTTGTGCCTATTCCTAGTGCAGATCCTTTTGAAAAGTGGGTGATAGAATTTTTATGACCTACCGCACTAGCAATGCATAGGACTGGGTCATGTTATGTCATCACTTACATGGATTATCTCACAAGGTGGGCGGAAGTCGCCCCAACTAAATATTACACGGCAGTGATGGCGGTAAGGTTCTTATGGGAGAACATTATCACAAGGTATGGATGCCCTTCATGTTTGACCAGTGATAGGGGTACACATTTTCTAAATGAGACCATGAGGATCCTACTATCTGAGTTCATGGTGGCTCATCATAAGACTACGCCCTATCACCCTCAAGAAAATGGAACTATGGAAGCATTCAACAAAATACTAAATCATACCTTGACCAAAATCCATGATGTTGGAAGAGAGGATTGGGATGACAAGGTATCGAGTTTAATTGGTGTTTAGCATGGAAGCTTTTTTTCCGGTTGAATTTATGTTACCTTCTCTGTGAATAGCACACACAGGAGGATTAGCCAATGAAAAAGCACTAGAATAAATAATTGATGAACTAATGAAACTAGATGAGAGACGATCACTTGCCCATTGGATCCAAACACAAGAAAAGGCAAAGTAAAGGCTTGGCATGATCACCATATTAGAAACAAGAAGTTTGAGGTTGTGTAGATGGTGTTCTTGTATGATTCTAAATTTTTGTGCCATTCGGGAAGTTGAATGTCCATTGGTTTGGTCCCTACACAATCTTGTACATCCTTGATTCAGTGCATGCTGAATTCAAGCACCTTTGGATGGAACAGAGTTTCTGGACACTTAAATGGAAAGAGGTGAAACCCTACTATAAATAATTCTTCTTGGTGTTTGTAAATAAGGAACTTTTTCCAGTTAATCTATAATTTTCCCTTACGCATTTTTTCCTTGTGTTTCCCTTTCTCATTGTTGTTTTGTTTTGCACCTCGGGCACCGTTAACCTTATTGCTATTTTCAGAGAATTTACGAGTGCGCGCAGAGGATTGTGGATTGTTTAAGTGTGGGGTGGAGAAAATTGAAGAAGCACGTGATTAAAAGTACTAAGGAAGTTGTGTTGAAGAGCCTTGTTGAGTAGCCCAGTTAAAAGATAGATGAAGAGAAAAGAGAGAATGGTTGGTGCCAGGGTAAAGCTACTCATAGATCCCATATACAAAGGAAAATGAAGTGCATTTAAATCAACACAAGGTAGGAAAAAGTAAGAATATGGACAAAAGAAGTGCTTTCGGCATGGGTGAGTGCACGTAAAAGTCTCCTATCAAGGTTAGTTTGGTTGTGTACTAGAAGGTTGGAGGAATTTTCACGCAGGAAGGGCGCGTGAGTAAAGACGCTAAAGATGAGTTTTGTTTTAAAAATTCGTATTGAATGAACAAATTATGAGGTATGTAAAGTAGCATTTAATGACTAGAAAAAGGAAAAACTATAAATATAGGGTCGGGGCACTCTCATTTTACTTTGTGAAAACGAAGAGTTGGAGAGAAAAGTGAAAGATATAAGCTAGTACTTTTTGATTCAATCAAAGAGAATATTTGTGTGATCAAACAAGTAAAGAGATAGTTTGAGATTGTGAACTAGAAAGAAGGAATTACACGAGCTTGGAACAAAGTGAAAATACATTGGTTTGTGAATAATTTATTGAAGTTAGGGTTCAGCAAACTAGGGCATGGGTTTAGAAGATTTGTATCATGGATCCGAGATTGAAGGTTGGGAGAAGGAAGGTAGAGTAACAAGGAGAGGAGTGGAGTAATTCAATTACTTCGACCATGGCACCAAGAAAGGGAAGGGCAAAGTGAAGGATAATTAACTAGAACCGAGGTGGAAACAAATGAATAATGGTATGTAGAAATCCAAGACCACGATGGAGTGATGATTGGAAAGGTTTGGGAATCCCATTTGAGAAACATACCAATAAGTGACTATAATCACCGCACAAACACTATAGAGAAATAAATGACATTAGAACGGTATGCCCAACCAACAAGCGAACACGAAGAGTTTCCTATCTACAATGATGACATGAAGGTAAAGTCGGCAAAGGCGGGGTTGTTGTAACTCTATGAGTTGCCTTATTTTGGGAAGCCAGATCACTTATACCAGTGGTTGATGTCTCGGGTGCACAAGGACTACTTCCACTTTATCTGGGCACAAAATATGTGTAACTGAGTTGATAACACAATTTACAGGCCTCATATGCGAGGGAGATAGCCTAGAAGATGACCTTAAGGACAAGGAATCTATTGAGGATACCATCACGAGTATGCCTATAAGAAAGGAAATTGTAAAGTGCGCAAAGGAAGGGGACAAGATCCTCTTTGGAAATTTCCTGCTCACCATAGTATTTGTAGAAGTTAGAGTGCCGAATGCACCAGATAATTTTGTGTGGGAGTACCTAGCCGAAGACCCTTCACCTACGAAGAGGTTTGAAAAGTATGCATATGATACAATGACGGCTCCCCACAAAGCACGGCTTGAAAAATGGTATACGCACTTGAGAAATGCATTCGGGGTGGAGTGGAGGATCCCCAAACAACTCCCGAAGCCACACAAGGAGAAGCTGAGTTTGTGGTGTACCAACACTATTGCTTGGGCAGGTTCAAACTTGTTAATGAATCATGGAGCCCTTGGTGTAATCTCCCTTTCACATTCACTACCCAGTACTTCCAAGCGGGAGTGAACAGATTTAAAGAATTGAAAAAGCTAAAGTTAGAGCTAGGAAAATTGGACCAGGAACATAGGGATATGAGGAACAAACTGAACTATCCTAGGGTAAGCGCACATACATGGAGAAGTACGTGTCGCATGAGATCCACATGACTAGACCAATAACACTTCCTATTCTTTGGAGGATCGCGGTGCGCGTATACGTACATGAGATAAGGCCAAAATTTACAAATGACACATACTTGGTGGATGATATCTCCATACCTGAAGACCCCCTAGGAATGAAGAAGCTAGTGTCTAAGAAGAGGGGTAGAGAAGAGGAAGGAGCACTAAGTGTACCAACTACTCAGATAGTGAGCATGCCTTCTACGAGCGCCAAGCCAAGCACCTATGTTCAGAGGAAGAAGTCCCCAGTAAAGGAGAAGATGCCAGAAGTAGGGGTGCTTGAACAACCCACCACCTTGGAGGAGTCACAGGAGGAGGAAGAGAAGGCAGAATCTCCTAACCAAAAGTAACCTCTTAGGAAGAAGTAGAAGGTAGATGAAGAAGCTGACTCAAAGGTGACCGAAAGCTTGGAGAGATATCTGGGAAGAGGAGAGGATGAGAGTGAAGGAGGTGGTGATGAGGAGAAAGAGCCAGAAAAAGGAAAGGAACCTTTAGAACCTCACATAGTTAGTGTCTATGACTTAGAGGAGGAGAGTTGAGAAGAGAAGCAAGAGTTCATATTCACGCTGCAAAAAGGTGCACAAGGAGATGAAAGCACTAAAGATATAAGGGCAAATGAGAGGGATGCCGAGGGACAAAGAGCCACATATTTTACCAAGGATCAAATAATCGAAGTGGCAGAGTGAGAATCAAAGAAGATGCTCGAGATCCTTATAGACCAATAATTAGAGTGGAGCGTAGATATAGTGATAAAGGAAGGGAGGGAAGAGAGAGGTTAAAAGGGACATGATATCCTAGGAGCCCCCACTCGGATGTCGGCTTCCCCAAAGGCACACGCTCAAGTAGAAGACCTCTGCATGTAGAACAAAGGTAGATAATGGGCTACATGGATGAATCAAGGAAGGTGTTATGCACATGATTCCAAAGCATGGTACCCATCGAAATACTTATAGCCATGAGATCGTTTGAGAAGGAGGGCGCGACCCCAGACCAAGAAGATGCTTTCTTGGGATTTTGAATTCCACGTCGATAAGCTGGATTTTGAATTCTACCAAAAGGTGCTTATCACACTGCCAGAGTCTAAGGGAGACAACCCCTTAGTAAATTCCCAGGAGCTCACAGATGAGAAATTATGTAATGCTCTAAACAAGGTCGTGGTGGAAATGAAGCAAGACTATTCACATGGAATGAAATCATAAGGGATTTAGAGGGAAAGTTGGCCAAGAAGGAGAAATAGTTGGCTAAGGTGTCCGAAGCTTTAAATAGGAGGAATTAATTAGCGCATAGCTAAGATGCGAGCTCAAGGAGGGAAAGGCAAAGGTACATGAGGTCTACAAGAAAGTAGACTTGGTAAAAGTGCCATCATCTTGAAATCTCCAAATCTAATGCCTATCATTTAGAGGTTTACATTGACATTGGAATTCCTAGAAGACTTAACGCATGTCCTCACCATGGAGAGGTAACCCTTGGCATTGGAATTTATGGAGGAAGTAGCTACACGCCTGAAGGAGGAAGATCAGTTAAAGGTGATAGCACTAGTTGCTGAGTATAGCAAGGCGCTAACAGATGTAAAGGTTGATTCCCAATATACTAAGGTTACATATGACACATGCATGGATAGAGATAAGGTGGTGAGCTCCTTGGTCACCACACTCAAAGCAAAGTTGAAAGAGTTCTAGGAAAAGAATAAAGGAAATAGGGCGGAGTAGGATAGAGTCCTAGCGGAAGTAGAAAGAAGATCCGAGGAGATTGAGGCACTAAGGGGCTCAACCAAGACATGAATAAAGGAACTATATCCTCAAATTACCAGGAGAATGGACAAGCTCGTAGACCTGGGTAAAGATATGGAACAAATTGTGGACACTTTGGGCACCCAGGGAGCTGGCCTAAGTTTTGATGAGGTAAACCTCCTAGTTGGCGACCTCTGTCAGAAGGCGCAAAATGAGGTCGATACATGGAATAAGTTGGAGGTAGTCTTATGGAAGGACTTCCCTAGCCTTTTGGTTTAATGTTCCCCCTTCTTCATTCTTTCCCCTATTCTTTCATTCCTTATTCATCTTTGTAATATTTATCTACATCTTGGTTCTATTGAACCAACTTGCACCTTGGTCAAGTAGAATGTTTCCTAGGGCAGAGAACGAGGTGTAGTGTGGGGTGATGTTTGGCCCTTAAATAGTGACTAAGTATGAAGGCGCATGGGTGAAAGCGGGACCCAGTGCACAGGATGGCACGCAAGCCAAAAGTGCGCAAGAGGAAAGGTGAAGGAAGTATAGGGCATGCGTGGCATGCGAAAGGAGGTTCAGGACTTAGCCAATTAAAGCAACAAAGGTTGAACACTTGAAAAGTGTGATCGGTTACATGTGGATAACATTCCATCCTATCAACAAGTGGCCTAGGAAAGAGCATGCTAATAAATGAATCTTCTAGAAGACCATCATGAGATGGAGTGGAGAGATTAGGCTCGAGAAAACATGCTCGCTGAAGGACCACATTCGACACTTGGAAATGGATCTCGAGGGCACAGAAAGGTGAGTTGGTAGCATGGGAACGTGATACATACAATTATCTATGGACCAAAGGGGACATAGAGATAAGAGGAAAAGATAGGAGAGCTACACATAGATAAAGTTAACATGGGTAAAACCCTACGGGGTTACTACGAGTGGGGCTATGATGTAGAAATGAATGTATTGAGCTTAGCATTGTAATTTCTTTTCTATTTTATGTAGTTGTCCAAGCCTAGTGATGTGCATGACTACAGTCTACCCACTATGGCTCTTTATAATGAAATGATGAATATAATGAAGTTACTGATTACAATTAGATATGAATATCAGTGGGTTTCATGTATATTTCGTTTATAGAAGTTCTCTTTCCTTTCATGTTATGAATGAATGGTTGTAGCTTTATTTTTGTTATATTATATGTTATGGAGTCTTTTAAAGCACATAGTTTAAAGAAAATACAAGGATCTAGAGGTCTTCATGAGCCTTGTAATCCTTGTATGTCTAAAATTCTTTCCTGAATACTCCTATACTAATCATTGATGAATGCTTCCCACTAAAAATTCACATAAGAGAGAGACTCGGCACCCGCGCATGACTCGGGTGAGTGCTCGGCTTCTATTGGGTGATAGCCCAACATGCATGGGATTACTTCCTCTTATAATGGGAGTAAAATTTACTACACACACATAGCTGGTATAGAAAATATGACCCTCATCAAATGGTGGTAGATTACACTACTTTAAAGAATGCATTCTTGGTAGCATTTCACATGCATGAGTTTGAAAAAAAGAGCATCAACACTTTGAAGGAGATTCAATAAGGAATGGTAGAGAGTGTGCAGGAGTATGATGCACATTTTAAGACTCTCTTGTCTAAACTATCATATGATATTCATCCTTCACATCATGCACAAAGTGGTTTGTTGGAGGATTGATCACGCATTTTAGAAGGGCCTTGTCTCATAAAAGTTTTACAGACCCACGCGAGGCATTGGAGGCTGCCCTACATGCCAAGGCTATTGGTAGTGTTGATACTGGCATTAGCCCATTCTTGGAGGCTCAGATTACTGCTATGGCCAAGCAGTTGGAAAAATTATCCGTGAACTTAGCCCATGAAACTCATAGTGGTTTGTGGTGCACAAATTGTGAAATAGAGGGGCACGTCAAGGATAATTGCCCCTGGAGGACAGTACACGTTGTGGTGGTATAGTGTGAAATTTGTCATGGGGACCATGATGCAACTAGATGCCCCTTGCTACAGTATGTAATTAGGTAGAATGTATCTTGTTATTGCAATATTTGCACTTTTACAACCCATGATTCTAAGGACTGTAGGCTCATTGATCAAATCCATGAGGCCATCGATCATGGGGTGTGCCAAACTAGTGTTGTAAGTAGTTCTAAGGGAAATGGTCACCATTATGAGGAGTGCGCAGATGGAGGTGCATGTGGAAGGGGTTTTCGAGGAGGAGTTTGTGATCGAGGTAACCACAGAGGAGGAAGGAGTGAGTTTTCACGTGGAACATTTTTCAACCGTGGATCTATAGACCATTACAAATGTGAGTGCCTGACACTGAAGTGCTCATAGTGCAAGAAGAAGCATAAGTATGAGGAGTGCCTTAATTATTTGAGTATATGAATTAGCAACATTAGAAAGACAAGGGTGCTACAATGGTTATCATTAAGAAGTAATACATACATTGGATGCCTCGGGTAACATGGGATGTAGGTTTGGAACCTATCTTGGTAATAACAAGGGCAGAATCCATGTGCACAAGAGAGGTACCAAGACAGAAAACCCTGGTTTCAAGGGAGGAGATCATTCATGGAAATTATCTAGATCCTGCACATCAAAAAGAGATATATCAGACACCATGGCTGTTATTCGAGCTTACAAAGGGAGATCCAAAGTGTCGAAAGTAGCAATCCATGAGGGAGAAACAAGGAAGGAGAGTCAAGGAACAAAAGGATGACCTGGATGAGGTCAAGGAGGTGTGTAAAATGCTAAGGCAGGAGAATATCATTCCCTTGTTATGATCCTGGTTGAGAGAGAAGGTACCATGTACCAGAGAAGAGCACGAGAGGCATGTCTTGCATGCAAACCTTCACCCTCACAGCCTTGACTATGACAAGGAGATTACGTTGAATAAAGTTGTAGATGGATGAATCCTCAATAATATCCTCATTGATGCAAGTGCGGAGATTAATGTTCGACTTTGGATTCATGGCATCGATGGGAAGACCTATATTATAGCCATCTTTGAATGTGTTGTATATGGAAAACAATACTAATGCAATGCCCATCAAGATCTTCAAGGATGCAGCTATTACTATCCAGGGAGCCAAGTTTACCGGGACTTTGAATTCTGGCACTCACCGAGGTGGATGATTTCCCAAAGACTACCTGGGCACCCTTGGTGTTACAAGAACAATACAGACCTTTAGTTCAACAAATGGTACATCATCTTTAAAAACAAGGAGGAATAGGTCATTATACCCTAACTAATGGGAAGTCAACACCCTATATTGAACCATTGGGGGAGGAAGTTCTAGACAGGATTTATGTGTGCTCAATCGAAACGTTGAGATGGTACACCCTACTAAAGGGGTTATCTAGTTTAAATATGCTCACCAATGAGTGATACCACCAGCCTAGCATGTGAAAATTGGGTGCATGGAACTTATGAATTAATGAGACGATAGTTAAGAGGGTTGGTGACCAAGGTAACAAAGGCGTGCACGGTTAAGCACCTTAGAGGAAAAGAAATACCCAAGTATTCAGGAGGAGCCTTCCCTGAGATATTTTTACAGGAGGTGGAAGCTCAGTGGAAGGATGGAAAGGAATGGAGGGGATGTAAAGTTATGTCTTACTTGGGACAAGAGCTTGGTTGTGGGCCACACATTAGGAGAGACTTTTAGAGTGGCAAGAGGTAAGAATTGCTCTCTCTGCCATACTTTCTAGGAGTAATGTACCCACCATCATCAAAGACTACCATGGGAAGGATCCCGCCTCTTTCCATATCTAGGAGTGTGAATGGGTCTAGAGAGAAGGTGTGGAAGCTTTGCCACCATCCCTCTAGGTGCACAAGTTGTATTCTACACTATAGGGTTACGCACGCATGGTACATTCATTCAGAGACACACCGCCAAAAAAGGAATTGGCAAGAGCTCACGGCTGACCTTATTCAAACCTTTGAGTATCAGAGTACCAAACCATTAGTTGATAAGGCCTTACAGGATATCAAGCACCTTACCATAGGGGATAGTGCTAGGATAGAAGATAGGTTGTTGGAATTACTAGGTGAACCAGAATCAGAGGTGCGTTTTGAATAAGTAGAGGAAATAGAAGAGTTACAACTTGAGTGCGTGTGTTTGGAAAAGGAGAAGGGAAATTTGGTATATGTGATTGATGGAGAGGAATCGAAAGATTTGATGTTATCCATTCTTTAGTGACGCTCAAGGTATTGGGACAAGTGCAGATACCCACATGCGCACCTACCATGAGCCTTTAAAAATAAAGAAAGTTAACATTGGTTCAAGAGAAGAACCTAAGGAAGTTGTTATTAGAGATTACTGGACAGAGAGGGAAGTATATAAGATCATTGATCTGTCGCGTGAATTTGAGGATTTATTCATGTGCAGTACCATGAGCTCAAAGGCATTCACCTTTCCTTGGGGGAGATGAGGATAAAACCGAAGGACGATGCACACCCAGTTAGGAAAAGGCCCTACTAAATCAATCCCAATTTGCATGTGAAGGTCAAGGAGGAGATAGACAAAATTATAGCCTCTAGGATCATTGAGGCGAGAATAATTGGAGTGGGTAAGCCCGATGGTAATCAACATCAAGAAGGATGGGAAGATTATGATTTGTGTGGATTATAGGAATTGAACGTGGTTTGTGTCATTGATCCCATTTTGACCCCCTTCACCGAAGAAATTTTGGAAGGATTCGGTGGGCGTGAGATGTATTCCTTTATGGATGGATTTTGTGGGTAACACCAATTTCGAATTGTAAAGGAGGACCAGGAGAAGACAACTTTCACCACCGAGTGGGGAAGTTTTCCATTACGATAATGCCATTTGGATTGAAGAATGTGCCAAATGTCTTTTCCCACATAGTTGTGTAAGCATTCCGTGACTTCATCCATAAGTTTCTTCTGTATATTTGGATGATTGGACGAAGATATGGTCCGGTTAAGGACCATTGTGATAATTTGAGGTTAATTTTTGAGAGGTGTAGGTAGTTGAGGATATCCCTTAACATTAAGAAATGTGTGTTTGCTACACCCGTTGGGAATTTATGGGGCATATCATATGTAAGATGGGCTTTCGGCAGATCTTGCTAAGGTTCATAGCTTATTATGGGATTAAGGGAGCTTACTAGCCGAGCGTAGTGCATAAATTCCTTTGGCATATGGGCTATTATAGAAAATTCATTAAGGGATATACCAAGATCACCGTGCCTTTAGAGGATCTACTTAGACATAAAAGTGCCTTCCATCGGGGGAGAGGCGTAGCAGAGGGCATTTGATACATTAAAATATAGGCTTATCACCATGCCTATTTTACATTTTCCCTCTTAGACAAGCCCTTCCATGTCCATGTAGATTCCTTAGGGGCCGCCATTTGATCAGTGCTTACACAGCCAGGTGAAGGGATTGTGGAGCATCCTCTATGTTTTTCAAGCAAGAAACTGACACTAGTAGAGAAAAACTCTACCACAACCGAGCATGAGGCATTGTCAATTATCTATGTGATCTTTAAGTTTATACAAAGATCTCATTGGCAACACCCTTTGTGTTTTACACTCGACCACATGGCATTAAAGTATTTAGTGAACAAGAATATTCTACAAGGATGCATATGTCGATGGGTGTTGTTGTTTCAAGAGTTTGAATTCACGGTTGTAGTAAAGCCTAGAAAAAGTAATTGTGGGCCTAATCATCTATAAATAATTGATTCGGGGGAGGAGACATAGAGTATTGAGGAAATAATGCTAGACACGTAATTGTTTAGGTTGCATCCCATACCCTCAAATTTGGAAGACATTGCAATATTTTTAAAGGTGTGGTCTTTGAATGTAATGCAGACATTAGAAAAGAAGCAGCTTGGCCATATGCACCGCGCCCTACATGTTAATCATTTGAGACTTATACAAGTTGGAACATGATGAAGTTTTAGAGCATGAGCATCTAGCCATCATGGAGGAAGAACATGGAGGAAGTATGGGTGGGCATTATGTAGGTGATACCACCGCGCGTAAGATATTAATGGAAATTTTGTGGTGGGAAACATTGTACAAATATTGTAGAGATTATTGTAAAGTGTGTGACCACATCAATGCATTGGTAAACTAGGAAGGAGAGACGAAATGCCTTTGCACCCTATTCCTAGTGCAGAGCCTTTTGAAAAATGGGCAATAGACTTTGTAGGACCTATTACACTAGTAGCACGTAGGACTGGGTCATGTTATGTCATCACTTGCATGGATTATCTCGCAAGGTGGGCAAAGGCAGCCCCAACTAAAGACTACACGGCAGCAACAACGGAAAGGTTCTTGTGGGAGAACATTATCACAAGATATGGATTCCCATTGAGTTTGACCGGTAATAGGGGTACACATTTCTTGAATGATACCATGAGGATCCTATTATCAAAGTTCATGGTGGCTAATCACAAGACTACGCCCTATCACCAACAAGCAAATGGAACCACAAAAGTGTTCAACAAAATACTAAGTCATACCCTGACAAAAATTTGTGATGTCGGAAGACAACATTGGGATGACAAAGTATCAGTAGTATTATGGGATTACAAGAAAACATATAAAAGGCTGAACAAAGCCACACCATTTCAATTAGTGTTTGGCATGGAAGCTATTTTTTTGGTTGAATTTATGTTACCTTCTCGTGAATAGCGCACGTAGGAGGATTAGACAATGAAAAAGCACTGGAAGAAGGGATTGATGAGTTAATAAAGCTGGATTAGAAATGATCACTTGCCGAGTGGAGCCAAACAATAGAAAAATCAAAGCAAAAGACTTGGCATGTTTGTCACATTAGAAACAAGAAGTTTGAGGTTGGGAAGATGGTGTTACCGTATGATTCTAAGTTTCTGCGCCATCCTAGGAAGTTGAAACTCCATTGGTTGGGTCCTTACACAATCTTGTACATCCTTGGTTTGGGCACATGTCAGTTATAAGCGCTGGATGGGAAAAAGATTCATAGACACTTCAATGGGAGTAGGTTGAAGCCCTACTAAAAAAGTCTTCTCGGTGTTTGTAAATAAGGTAGTTTTACCGGTTAGTTTAGAAGTTTCCTTTATGCTTTCCCTTTCTTGTGTTTCCCTTTTGCATTGTTTTGTTTTACACCTTGGGCATCGGTAACCTTATTCCTATTTTTGAGAATTTGTGAGTGCGTAGAGGATTGCGCATCATTTTAAGTGTGGGGTGGAGAAATGTGAAGGAGCACATGATTAAGGTACCAAGGAAGTTGTGTTGAAAATCCTTGTTGAATGGCCTGGTTGAAAGAGGTATATGAAGAAATATGGAAGATGAATGGTTGGTGCTAGGGTAAAGCTACTTGTAGATCCCACGTACTAAGAAGGAGAAAGTGCATTTAAGCAACATGAGGTAGGAAAAAGTAAGAATTAGGATAGAAGAAGTGCCTTCGGTGTGGGTTATGCATGCGTAAGAGTCTCCTGTCATGTTAGATTGGTTGTGTGCTAGAAGGTTGGAGGAGTTTTCGCGCAAGGTTGGGCGCATGAGTGAAAGCACTGAGGATGAGATTTGTTTGAAAAATATTCATTAAATGAACAAAGTATAGTGGTAGGTGAAGTAGCATTTAATTTTCAAAAAGAGAAAAACTATAAGTAAAGGGTCAAGGCTCTTTCATTTTCACTTTGAGAAATAGAGAAAGGAGTGAGTTTTATAAACTAGGGTTTTAAGATTTAATCATGTGAAGAAAGACCGTGAGATCAAAGCGTGAGCAGCCAATTTGAGTTTATAAACTAGAAGGAAGGGGTTACACTGGTGTGAAAAGGGTTGTAAGGAGGCATCGTCTTGTGGAGTTAATTTGATTCTAGTCAGGGTTCGAAAACTAGGGCACGGGTTCAAGAGAGTTATATCACAGATTTGAGATCATAAGGTGGAAGAATTGGACAAAAAGAGTAATAAAAAGACCTCAAAAATGGCACCTAAGAAAGGAAAGGGCAAGGGCAAGGTGAAACAACAAGAACCTAATGTAAACACAAATGAATAATGGTATGTAGAGATGCAATACCCAGATGGGGTGTTGATGGGGAAGGAGTGGGAATCCCACCCGAGAAATGTACCGTAAGTGATTATAATCACCGAACAAACATGATAGAGAAGGAAATGACACTCGGAATTAGTGTGCCCCACTAGTAAATGAACACTAGAGGGATTTCGATATACAATGATGACGTTAAGGTCAAAATAGAGAAGGCGGGGCTATTGCAACTCTATTAGTTTCCTATTTTGAAAAACCTGCAGCACCTGTACTCAATGGTTAATGTCACTGTGTACATGAAGATTACTTCCACTTTACTTGGGTGCAAGATGCGCATTACTCCCCATCTTATCTCACATTTTATAGGCCTCATATGTGAGGGAGATAGCTTGGAAGATGGCATAGGTGACAAGGAGGCTATTCAAGAGACCATCACTAAATATGTCTACAAGAAGGGGTTGAGGTATTACGACATTTCGACATCAAGAACCCCGTGATGAAAATGGCCAGAGAGAGGTGGACCAAGGTCAACAAACCCTAGTTACATGTCTGAGGAAAATTGTACAAGGTACCATATACAACTTATTTGCGTTTATTGCAGAATAAATTATCAATTGTGCGAAGGAAGGTGACAATCCTCTTTGGAAATGTCTTGCTCACCATTTTATTTTCAGAGATTGGAGTGTCTCGACACACTAGACAAGTGTTATTATAGTACCCCGCTGAGGATCCTTCACTCGAAAAGAGTTTCAAGAAGTATTCCTGTGATACAATCACAGCACCCCACAAGGTGTGGCTAGAGAAATGGTATACGCACCTAAGGAATGCATTTGGGGTAGAGTGGAGAATCCCTAAACAACTCCTAGAAGCCACTGAGGGGGAGTTCAATTCACTGTCTATCAACATTTCTACTTGTGTAGGTTCAAGCTAATAGACGAATCATGGAGCCCTTGGTGCAAGCTTCCCTTCACGTTCACTACTCAATACTTCCAAGTGGGAGTGAACAGATTTAAGGAATCAAAGAAGTTAAGGCTAGAACTAGGTAGTCTAGAATGAGAGCATAGGGAGATGAGAAAGAAATTGAATTACCTCAAGTGGCAAGAACATGTACGTGGAGCGTGTCACACGAGTTCAAGATGACAAGGCCGATTGCGGGAGGCATGCGTGTACCACTACTGAAGGAAAAAGATTGAAAAGTGCATGTACTTAGAGAACAAAGTCTCCATACCTAAGGATCCCATGGAGAGAAAGAAGCCCGTGCCCAAGAAGAGAGGGAGAGGAGAAGATAAAGCACCAAGTGTGCATACTACTCAGACAGTGAGCATGCTAACAACAAGTGCCAAGCTAAGCACTTACATATAGAGAAAGAAGTCCCCAGTGAAGGAAAAGACAATAGAGGTAGAGGCACCTAGGCAACCCCTCAACAAGGAAGAGTCCCTTGAGGGAGAAGATAAGGCTGAATCCCCTATTCAGAGCTACCTCTCAAGAAAAAGTAGAGGTTAGATGAGGAAGCTAAATCGGTGGCGACCGACGGCATGGAGAAGTACATGGGTGGAAGAGGGGATGAGAGTAAAGAAGATGACGGTGAGGGAGATGAGCCTGAAAAATACCAAGAGCCATAGATCCTCAAGTTCTATGAATCACAAGAGGAGAGTGGAGATGAGAAGTAGGAGTTCATATTTGTGTGGTGCAAGGGTACACATGATGAGGAAAACACCAGAGACATGGAAAGGAATGAAGAGGTTGGCAGGTAAAAGTAGGGAGGAATAAGTTTTATGAAGGAGAAAATCAATGAGGTGGTGGAAAGAGAAGCAAAGAAAATTCTCAAAGCCTACAGTAGACCAAGAGTTGGAGTCCAAAGAGACATAATGTTGAAGGAAGGGGAGAATAATATTGTAAAAGAACATGAGAGACTTGGAGGAGGTCCTTATCTAACAATAAGTTTCCCAAAGGCGAGCACTCAAGTAGGATGACTCTTGATACATAGCAGAGGAAAGTAGTGGGCTACGTTGATGACATGAAGAATGTGCTACGTGCATGATTCCAAAGCATTCTACCCACTAAAAGGATTTTAGCCATGGGGTCTTTTGAAAAGGAGGGCGCATACCCCAGAACAAAGAAGATGCTCTCTTGGGAATTTGAGTCCCACATTGATGAGCCATACTTCAAAGTCTATTAAGAAGAACTCATAACATTGTCAGAATCTAAGGCCTCCAATCCCTTAGTGAATGTTTAGGATCTCTCGGACGAGCAAGTCTACAACACACTCAACAAGGTCGTGGTTGAGACCAAAACTAGACTCTATGCACTCAATGATAGGATAAGAGTACTAGAGGAAAAACTAGGGAAGAAGGAAGAAGAGCTAGCAGAGAAGACCCAGAGCTTAAAGCGGGAAGATCGTCGATCATAGGCTAGCTCAAAGTGCGAGTTAAAGGAAGAGAAGATAAAGGTGTAGGAAGTACACAAGAAAATGGATTCTATCAAGGGTGTCATCCTTTTAAAGCACCTAGACTTAGCATCACCCAAACAGAAGTACTCATCCCTTCTGGAATGTATATAAGATCTAACATGCATCCTCACTATGGAGAGACAACCATTGGCCCTGGAGTCTATAGAAGAAGTGGCCATGTGCTTGAAGGAGGAGGATAAATTGAAGATGGTAGCCCTCATTGCCAAGTATAGCCAAGTGCTTACAGAGGTTAAGGTCACTGCCTAATTTGTAGAGGCCGCATATGATACATGCACAGACAGAGATAAGGTGGTAACCTCCTTGGTTGCCACACTTGAAGCGGAGCTAAAGGAGTTCAAGAAAAGAAAAAGGGGAATAGGGTAGAAAGGTACAAAGATCCTGGCTGAAGTAGAGAGAAAATCAGAGGCAATTGAAGGCTTAAGGAGTTCAATCAAGGTCCTGCTAAAGGAACTATACCCTCAAATTACCAGGAGGATGGACAAGCTTGAAGGCCTAGGCAAAGAGATGGAGTAAATCATGAACACTTTGGGCATTAAGGTAATTGGAATGATTTTTGACGAAGTAAGCACCCTAGTGGGTGATCTCGTCAGAAATCACAAGGTGAGGTCGAAGTGTGGAATAAGCTAGAGGCAGACTTACAAAAGGATTTTCCTAACTTGTTGAATTAATGCTCCCCGCATTCTTCATTCTTTCCCAATTCTTTCATTCCCTTATTCTTTTGTAAAGTGCAAGGTTATACATGGGTTCCCTAAGGCAACATGCATTTTGGTTCAATAAAGTGTTTCGAGGATGGGGAACAAGCGTAGTGTGGGGTGATGTTGGACCCCTAGAATATTGGCCAAGTATAAAGGAGCATAGGTGCACAAGATCACAAGATTACGAAAATGCGTGTAAGGTAAAAGCATGCAAGAGAAAGGTTTAAGGAAGCACATAACACGTGCGATGCGTGAAAGGATGTTTGGGACTTAGGTAATTTGAGCACCCAGGGTAGAACACATGAAAAGCATGACCAAGATTACGCAGGGATAAGGTGCCATCTTGGTGATAGGTTGGCCCAGATAGGGACATGCCTTGGATGGAATCTTCTAGAAGAACATCATAAGATAAAGTGAAAATATCAAGCTTGGAGAAGCGTGCTTGTATGAAGGACCACATTCGACACTTGGCACCAAATTTGAGGGCATTGGAAGGTGAGTTAGCAGTGTAGGAAAGTGATAAATACAAGTGCCTGTAGAGTAAAAGATATACAAGTTTTGAGATATAGCGGGTTAGAGAGAGCATGAGTTTGAGAGACAGAATGGGTAGAGCTCTGTATAATTACTGCGAGGAATCTATTAGTGGATAGTTGCATTCGGGAGAGAATATATTAGGCATGGAGTTGTAAAATTTCTCTTGGTAGCTTAGTTACATAAGTCCAATGACATACATGACTCGTGGTTTACTTCTCTCGTGACACTCTGTAATCGTTCAATGAATGTAATAAGGTTACCTGATATAATATATACATGAATATCAATGGTTCTAATGCATATTTCTCTCTTATGAGTTCTCTTTCCTTTCATGTTGAGTATGAATGCTTGTATATTTCTTTCTACCATAATACATGTTTTAGATTCTATTAAAGCACTTGGTCTAAAGTGAATACAAGGATCTAGAGGCCGTTCTGAGCTCTATGGTTCTTATATGTCTTAACTTCCCTCCTGGAAACTCTTACACTAATCGTAGATGATGTTTCCTACTAAACTCACATAAAAGAGAGACTCGGTACCTGCGCGTGCCTCAGGTGAGCACTCGCTTTTCTTTGGGTGATAGGTCAAGCGCACATGGGGTTCCTTCCTTTGTTGATAGGAGTAAAAATGACTATAAGTGAGCTGCTCGACCTTGGATTTCATCTCATCCTTAGAAGATTTATCCTTATCATATTTCTCTAGTAGATTTCCAAGAGAAGTGTGTACATCTTGTTTAGATCATTCATGACTGGCTTTTCCTAGTTAAAATTTAGAAACTCAATAATGCGGTAGTAATAATTTCCTTAGTTTATCCCTCTATGGGAGAAGTAACCTCTATAATTCATTCTCTAGATGGATTCACTTTCAGGCTATAAAAAATCCTTTCCCTCTTGGCATGTCTTTTTTGTGTATTCCCCAATATACTGAGATCTATGACATCCCCTAGAGGAACCTTCTTCTTTTACTTTTTGAGTCTACCTAAACAACCATTCTAGGATGGCTAATGCTGATGAGGATAGAATAGTGGATCCAGAACCTGAAACATTAGTCACAACAAGAGTACCAACACCTTTAGTTGGAATTCGAATGGAAGTGGCAATAATGGATGGGGTGGATGTGAGGATGGCCATAGGATTTGAGACAATGATGTTAGGGGATGAGATGGAAGGAAATGGAAGTGTTAGGGGAAGTGAAGTAGAAATGGGTGACCCAATAGTTCTCCAGTTGAGAGAATTAGAAGGGACAAGAATACTTGGGCAATAGAAGGAGATGGGAAAGAATAAATGATTGTGGAGGAAGAAGGAACTAATGTAGGAAGCGACAGTGGAAAAGAAAAAGAAATGATGTGTCTAGTGGGATAATAGGAGGATTGATGAATTCAACTATTTCATCACAAGTGTTGTAGGAGGCATGAATTTGGCAATAGAATACTTGGAGAGAGATGAGCTCCTAACAACCAATGAAATCTTTTTAGAACTGTATGGGTCTTTTGGGTCGACCTTTTTCCCTTTATGGGTGTTGATTGGCTCATGGTTGATGAGGTTTTTGTATTTGTAGGTTTCTTTAACCTTGGGGTAGATTCTTGGGGTAACAACCCAACTTTCACCTCTCTCGTAACGGGTCCCATCCTCTTGTTTGCATTGCAACATTCTTCCAAATACCAATCAATCCATGGCAATGGTTGATTGGCAATATGAACATTTTTATATACTACATCCAAAACCTTGTCATCATCTTACATGTCTTTTGGGACATTCATTATTCCAAATTATCGAACCTCATCCAAAGTTAGTCTTTCATATTCTCTTTGTCAGATGATGAATTCATCTCGAGAATGAATCTATATGTCTTCCAACTATGGCACATGGGAATTTGACCGACCTATTTCGTTGAATTTACCCCAATAAAAAAAATTGGTCCATGGATGGAAAGTCCACAAGATTACCTTTGCCATTTCGGATCCACATTCTTAGCTTTGTAAATATTTGGGCAAGTGTATATACCAATTGAAATAGGAAATTGAACTCCCACTTTGTGTAATTTTTTCTCAATCTTACAAAGTATTCTAATAGTTGTCAAACAAATTCTAGTAGAACCCATTTGTCGATGGGACATCTTGGCAACTTTCTTGGGAGCACCTAGAAATATAGGAATCCAAATGTAAGTAAATGTGGGGATTTGAAGGTAGATAGCTCCCCACTCATGCACTTCATTAAAGGCTTCGTTATAAATCCTCCTATTAGACAACTCCTTATCTAAACTATAGAAAATATCAAAAGAGAAGGCATCATTGATCCTACAGAAGTAGATGCTTCCATCATCCAGTGTGAGATGAGGATAGAAATCATATATTTGAGAGGTGTTGTGAATACCTTTAGTATTCAACATGGAGAATTATCCCATTGTAGTTGCGGCATAAATTAATAAGGATGTCATATAGAAACTATTTGAAGAATGCACTCTACTCAACTGATAGAAAATGGAGCTACTGATATGCTCCCCCATCTGATAAATTCCTTATTCTTCTTGATGGTAGTGATATATAAGAACATCCATTCATGAGACTCTTATTAGTAGCACAATAATGTCATTGACCTCCTGAATGAAGTTTGATCGATAAATGGTCTTTGGTGATTTGGCAATGCTCTTGGCTAGATAGGTTTTCAACATGACCCTCATGCACAACTCCGCTTCTTTTTCCCAATGTTCCACCATTGAATTTGGTGAAATTCTAGCGTAATCTTTGATGTCAGGGATTTTAAAAAATCTTCATAGAAATCTAGATCCAAGTGGATTACAATCTTGTTCTCGGTATCCTTAACTAGCATAGATTATTCATCGATGTGGGTTCGGAATCTAGAAAAAAATTTGGGTAATGCATGGATGAGGGAAAACTAGAAGTAAAAGCAAGCCCACTTTTATATATGGCCTGCATCCATGATTTCTTATTTGGGGCCTTCACCCTTGCCCAGAGTCTGGAAAATCAAATTTTCTAAGAATTGTGTGTCCTATGTTCCCGACGTCATAAGATAAGAAAGAGTGAGGAGAAACCCCGAGCATTGAATATTTCATCTTTTCCTTGCCCTTGGATGTATAAGTAAACATCAAATTCTATGTTTTGAAGTGCCAAAGAAGAGAAGTTTGAAAACCGAAAATCTCCAACCTCTAAAAACATGAAAAATTAGAAACCCGAAATGGAGAAGTCTGAAAATCCAAAGTGGAAACCTTCAAAAACATGAACTGGAGACCTCACGAAACCCAAAGCAAAAACCTTTGAAATGGAGAAGTACAAAATCCCGAATTGAGAAGCTCGAAATGACGGAGTTCCAAAACCCGAATTATAGACCTCTATAATCCGAAAAGGAACTCTAAAGTATGAATGGCACAATTCCTAAAAAATGAGAAGCTAGAACAACCAAAGCTTTGAATTCAAAACAGAGTTCTCTAAAAATTCCAATCTCCAAATTCTGAAAAACAAGAGGTGTTGAGAGGGTGAATTTGAGAACTCGAGAGGATCTTTGCAAACTCTGAATTCTTATAGAAACTCAAATCATGGAAACATGGCAAGCAATGATTTTGTCATTTCCCAAGGTGTGCAAAGGATGAACAATAGAAAATGAACAAGGAGAAAACAAAACAAAAGATCTTAAACCAAAAGTAAAATGAAAAAATAAAAATACCTTGAGAATGACATTGAAAACTACAATATACAATAAAATCAGATCATCAGAGAAAAGTGTCAGGTGAAAATGACAGTGAAAATGTGATTTAAATAGAAAAACCCAATATTAATGGTGAAATTTCAATCCATATGGAGGTAGGTAGGAATTAAATGTGCAGAGAGCTCCGAAAGTCCAAAACCGAGAAAATTTGAAATTTTGGGGTTTTAGACTTTGGAGATCAAGGGATGAAAATCGTGGAATGGCACAAAAGAGTTTTGAAACCCGAAAGCCTAAAAGTCAAAAAATTTATAATTTCATACTTTCGGACTTCGGAAGTCCGAAAGTAATTAACTTGAAAATGATTAGGAGAGTTCGAAACCCAAAAGTGTGAAAGTATGGAATTTCATACTTTCAAAGTTCGGAAGTCCAAAAGAAACTTTCCAAAAAGCGCGATCTAGAGTTCCAAAACCTGAAAGCTCGAAATTCTGAAATTTTAGACTTTCAGGGTTTTAGACTTCGTATCTCTAAAATATCATATCATGACCTAGAGTTCAAACCCAAAAGTTTAAAATTTTGGACTTTCGGGGTATCGGACTTTTAACTTTGAGTTCAAAAATTAACAATTGTCAAAAGAAAACTCTAAACTCCAAAATGTGGAAAGTCTAAAATTTCAGACTTTCAAGATTTCAGACTTCGGAACTTAAAAAACACAATTTCAATTTCAAGCTAATTAAATTCCGAAAGGGAAAATCCCCGAAGTTAAAATTTTGACTTCGAGACTTAGAAAAATTTCAAGATGCAGAAAAATTCCATGTCAAGATTTTTTCAATATTTATGTCTGATCAATTTCAAAGTCTATTTCTTAAGGTAGATGAAATCAGTAACATTTTTGGAAACCTCTAGGGAATGATTTCCTGTTAATATTTTTTATTAGTAGCCTTATATAAACCATTGGGTCAAAGGAATCTTGGAAGAAAACTACATTCAGGGGACACTAAAAGAAAATAAAATGAAAACAAAACAATGTGCAAAGTAATGGAGGAAAATACAAATAAATCAGACAGGGTGAAACCATCTCACAATCAAGCTTTGAGATGTATCCCATTCATGTGAATGGGAAATTATTCTCTATTGATTATGGATAGATGAAAAGGATTTGAATCTTTACAACTTGATATAATATACATCCACTCCGAGAGCGTAAAAATTGGCATGCCTACGTGGTTTGGATCAGTCTTCTTCCCACTTAAGAACCAAAACTCCTTAAAATTCCTATCAAAATATTTCTTGTTGAAGGATTTCTTAACTTGAGCCTAATGTTGGCCTAAATTTTTCATATTCATGTTTCAAACTTCTTCGAGCTCCATGAGTTCAGAAAACCCGTCATAAGGAGCCATTTTCCATAACTTTGAGTTGATGAGCCAATTCCAAAGAAGGTAATTCCAAGGAGAGTGGGAGCTTTTCCTCCCTTCCATATACAAGCATAAAATGTGAATTTCTAATGGATCGTTTAGGTGTGATTCGATCTTCCCATAAAGCAAGTCTTGAGTTGTGTATGCTAGGTACTTTTTTATCCTCCATCGTGCATTTGATGATCCTTATGAGATTCTTGTTGCTTGATTCAGCCAACCCGTTCCTTGTGGAGAGTAATTGGACAAAGTCTTGACTTAGACATCATTCTTAACTTCCCATTCACTCAACTTAAAACTGAGGAAATCCATTGTGTTGTCAGAGATAACAGTGAATGGAACACCCAATCTTGTCATCATGTTTTCAAGAAAATCAAGGACTTCCTTTTCATTACTCTCTTCAAACGCCACTACCTCTATCCATCAAGTGAAATAATCTATTGTAGTAAGGACCCATTTATGTCCATCACTAGATGTCAGGTTGATCATCCCAATGAAATATAGCCCCATTAGATGAAAGGTTGATCCACTTGAATAGGATGAAGGGGAAGGGTTGTCAACTTCTATTTACTTGGAAAAAGGGTACATTCCTTACATTTCCTTACCCTAGAGATGAAAATATTTGAATAAATCTAGCCAATAATAACCAGCTCGCATAATTTTGGTGGCATTTATATGAGAAGAGTAATGTCCCCCAGATAGGCCGTTGTGGAATTCTTCTAATATCTTATTCACTTGCTCCAGTTTGATGCAGCACAGAAGAACATTGTTCAAGTCCTTTCGGAAAAGAACATTATTGACTAGGATGTATGGAATAGACTAGAGATGAAAACTACATCTTTGGAATTTATCCATATTTGAAGGATATGCCCCTGAGAGGAGGAAATTTTGTATTTTTGTTAACCAATCAGCTTTATCATCACCTTCATTAGCATTCAAGAGTGTAGCATCTTCCACGTCTTTGATCTCTAAGTTTGCAGCCAACTATTGACATAATCCTTTGCCTCTGACAAGTTTAGTGACTTTAATGTGCATGTCATACTCCATTACTTTCATGATCCATCCAAAGTGCATTTCTCATTCATCTCTTTGTTTAGTAAAAATTCCTTTACACTAGGATGAGAAACCATTAGGTGAATTTTTTTGGACAACATGTGCCTAAACGTTTTCAAGGCTTGAATGACTGCAAAGACCTATTTCTCAACACAAGAATATTTGAGCTCTTATTCCTTGAGGGATTGATTCAAGAAGGAAATTGATTGTTCTATCATATTTTCATTTTGTTGGGTGAGGATCCCCGAAATACTTTTTTGTCCTGTGAATGCATATAGAATGAAATCTTTATCAAACCTAGGTTTAACAGTGTAAGAGCTTGAGAAATGGCCTTTTTGATAGCTGCAAATCTTTCCCTCCCTTCCTTTTTCCAAGATAATGGAATATTATTTTTCAGTATAGTTGTGAGCGGTTTAGCCAATGTTGCGAATTGAGGAATGAATCTTCACATGAAATTTATGGTTCCCAGGAAACTTCGAGACCTTTCTTATGGCTTGGAAGAGATAAGGACATAATTGAATGAATCTTGGCAGGATCAATAGACAGTCCTTCTTATTAAATGACATGTCCCAATAATTTTCCTTCTTAAACTGTAAAAATGTACCACTTAGGATTTAGTGAGACCCCAAACTCTCTCTGCATCTTCGGGAAACTTTTCTTAGATGTGTGATATGATCTTCGGTATTCTTGGAATAAACTGTTATAACATCGAGGTAAACCAAGATGATATCATTGATTATTCCTTTGAATTCCATGTCCATCGATCTTTAGAATGTGGCCCCAGCATTGGACAACCCAAATGCTATTTTTTGTATGCATGCATGCCCCACTTAGTAGTGAAAATTGTTTTGAATTGGTCAGATTCATGGACTAGAATCTGATTATATCTTGAATATCCATCGAGCAAGGAAAACTTTGAGCCCCTACCACTATTTGAAGGATTTGTTCCATTGATGGAAGAGGGTAGTGGTCTTTTAATGAGGCTCGGTTCAAATCCCTAAAGTCTACGCACAGCCGTATTTCTCCATTCTTCTTCCTTACATGTACTAGATTAGCTACCCATGAGGAATGCTTGATGGGGAAAATTATGTAGGCCTCAATAATATTGGTTAGCTCCTTCCTCATTAGTGGCTCAATTTTAGGATTAATTGGCCTCTATTTCTGATGAACTGGTTTAGCATTTGGATCCAGCTCAATGGTATGTTGAGTTATACCTGGATCAAAACCACGCAGTCTTTACATCTCCCTATAAAAATGTCATGATATTCTTGACATATTTAAAAAAGCTTCCTTCTCTTAAACAAGGTACATACTTTTCCAATCTTTAGAAAATTTTCATTTGCTACCTCGATTTCTTCAAAATCTTCTTCTTTGATTATCATGTTGGTACTTTGTCATTTGGCCTAGCCATCCATGTTGAAGATAGATTATAGAGTAACTAGGAGTTTTGGCAATTTATTTCCTTTCAAAAATATAATTTGATTTCCGTAGGAGTCTTGGAGTCTATCTTGGTGTTTGGAAACAAAATTTTCTTCTTTCGTAGGTAAAGTACAATTTATTGGTCACTATCAAACACCTTCTAGCTACTTACATTATCTAGGACCACGGGACAAACCACCATCTTGACCATCTGTTTCCATTCTTTCATAATGTCTGTAGGTATATCATACTATGAGCCAATGGTAGAAAGTATGTCAATATCTTGATTTTACTTAATGGGAACTCGCATAAATTCCAAAAGATTCAAAATCTTCTATCAAGTCCCAAACCCAATTGTTATATGATCTTAATAGATCATTTTTGATGCATCTATGGGTGTTACCTAATAAAAAACCAATTCACTATCACAAAATACCATCAAGGATTTGATTTCTCTCTTTTGAGCCAGTTCAATTCCTTTTATGAGGGCCTCATAGTTAGAAACATTATTAGTAGAACTAAACCGTGACTGAAAAATGAAATTTATTTATCTCCCTCTAGAGAAATTAACATAACACAAGCACTAGATCCATTCTAAATTCTTGAGACATCAAAGAAAAATTTACCTAGTCCTTCCAAACCACTTGGTGTTTTGACAACCTGTGGTATGATTGTATATTCTTTATGAATACAATAGGTATCCAATCATGTTTCTTCTAAAAGTGGCAAACCAACTTCTTCTTTGCGCTAACGCATCATCATAGGGATCATGCGATGATCTCCACTTACTTCATCGAGCACAGTATCGGGGACTTTTTCAATAAGAGTAGTTGGTTCATGATCAACATCTTCCTCTTCTAGATCTCTTATGGTGTAATTCCCTTTTATAGGACTAACGGTGTAGGGTTCTACATGATTCGGTAGATTGGTTCCACCCTTAGAGTCACTTTGGTTCCGTATCAAGTCCCGAGAATAATATGTGATCAATCGATTGATAGATAACCACCCATTTTGACATTGAAATCTTGTGATAGGTAGATGGCAAAGAGAGGAGGAAGATCAACGACCAATATGTCTTAGGAGAATGAAAAATTTGGGAATGCATGGATGGTAAGTTTAAGTCCTTCGATAACTCCAACTTTTTGGACTACAATACCATCTAAGCTGGTTAACTCCTTCCGAGATTGGAGTATATAGGATTCCCAACACATCTACAATTTGTTTGGGTATTACAGAACTACTGGCTCCAGAATCGATCATATAATTGTGCACCAAATGATCGCTGATGATCAGAGAGATATATAATGGTGGTGGTTTGTTGGCCTTATAAATCACTTTCATTTTTGGTTGACATAGGATTGTTGCTATTGTTGCTTCACGACCTGATGATCTATTGGTAGTACCAAAATTGTTCAAAGCCTCCCGTAGCAAGTTCCTCTAAGAAGGAATTGAGAGTGCATCCCACATCGTGACACTCAAATTGGTATTCTTCATTTGCTCCACAATATTGAATAGAATTTCCCCAACTTTGTTAATACCTTTTGGGTGTTAGAGTATTCTTTTGGGAAATTCCTATTGGGTAATGCGATACTTAAAGTTCCATATTTCTTTGTAGACTGATCCACAGATACCTTTGGTGATTTATTTAATGTACCTTTATCAGCTGATACTTGTGCTTGAGGATGTGAAACAGATGCCTGATCAGATTTGAAATTTTGAGGTTCCATTTCTCTCTTTTTGGAACGAGTGTTTGCTGCCATGATGAGGAATCTATATTCAACCCAAAAATATTCTTCTTACCAGTTTAGTAAAAAGTGGTTTCCTCAAGTGCATGTGGTTGATATGTTATTTCTTGTGTATATTTGTTATATGTTAGCTCATAAGGGGCAGATGCACTTTGAACCATAAGGATCTATCTAAGAACTCCATTGGGACAAATATTTTTACTGTGGGATTGAGAACAAGGATAACACCAATCATAATCTTGAACAAGGTTTTTCTAGACTAGTATTATGGCTCTGGATAAGCTGGCAGCAGAAGGGTACCAGAAGTTCAAAGGCTTCACATTTATAGATTGATTTGTAGCTTTTTTGGCTAAGTGTTCCTTGAAAGGGAGGATGGCTAACCGATCTTTGCTGATTTTGTGGCTAGTATGGATGATTATATTGAAATCGTTTCCTCTTGAATGGAACAAGCTCATTTTCAAAAGTTTGCAAAGTTGACTTGAATTCAAATAGACCATTTGAAGAGGTAGGGGTAGATTGAGGTTGTTGATTATTGAATAATGGAATAGGAGCAATGATAGGTTGATTGTTCATAAGGTCCAGGAATAACGACATTGGCAGTTGTGGAGCTATCTTTCTAGCCTGAATCAAGGAATTTTTCACCCTAATGGACACATTATAGGCATCAGGAAATATAGCTCCTCCCATGGACTGAATCATAACCACTTCATAATTATTCAAGGCTCACAAATAGTACAAGAATGGATTATGTGAAGAAGGCTTTATGAGTTCCATTCCTATTCTAAGTCATGTGGAATCAGAAGTTAAAATCACTCATGTATTCTTGGGGAGCTCTCTTCATGGTAGTGAGTTGTTCCAAAGGTGATAGGTTATCACTCTTGTCTTCAAAATATTTACTGAGCTTTTCTCCTAACTCATCCTAAGTGGTTATACCGCCAACACTTAACCCTTGAAACCATTGAAGTTCTTTTCTCTTAAAAGAAGTGGCCAAAATTACGATAACAAAATTATCCTATGTGATATTATATACGACACAAATGTGTTATCCCATTTTAGTGATTCCAGCTAAAATGAAGATAACCATAGAAATTTTTGAAAAAATTGACTAAAATACCCGTTTGAAGAGTATTTCAGGTTTTCGGGTTTCAACAACATGCAAACATGTTATTTACATGCAAGATGCTCATTGTTTCCCAAAACCTAAAACCCAATTCAACTCCCTTGTGTCGAGTTTTGGAACTCCTGAGCATCGAAACATGCGTGATCAAAAACATGCTTCATGTCACATGACTTCGAAACGAAACCTGATCCAACTCCCTTGTGTCGAGGTTTGTGGAACCTTCAAACATCTCGACATATCAACTCCCTTGTGTCGGGTTTGTGGAACCTTCAAGCATCTCGACATATCATGCTTTGTGTCGGGTTTCAGACAATCCAAACATGATGACATGGCATTCATGCCGAGTTGTAGGGTAGTTGGCACACGTGTCAAGTGAGATGTAATAAATGTGGGGTCTTTATAAATAGCTGGATTTACACGTCATTTTTACCTTTTGTGCTTTTGGTTGCATGGATTTTTCTCCTACATGCTCTCTCAGCCTTCCGAACCCGATTTGATCTTGTGCTCGATTGTGCGGTCCATTTTCAATTATTTTTGAATTTCTTTGAAGGTATTTACTCTACCTTTTATAGGAAATTTTTGTTGAAATGTTTTTATGATGGTCTCTGCATCTTCTCCTTCCTTTCCTTTTTTTTCTTTTTAGGTTTAGGGTTTTGGGTTTTTCTTCTTCTTTTGAGTGATATTCCAATGGAAATCATTGTTTAAAAATTCACCCTTAGGGTGTTTTTCTATTATATTCCTTAGAATATGCCTTTTGTATTTTAAAAGAAGAGAAGAAGAAGACAAAAATCTTAACTATTGAAATGGTGGGAAAATTTCATGTCTGGACATCTCAAAAACCCGATCCCTTATTTTCAGGTTTTGTAGGGTGTTTTACAGTTTATAAGTTCCACAGTGTGTTAGGTCTTGAGTCTTGCCGGACATATAACATCTTCTGACATCCATTTTCCTTTGTGTCGGGTCTGTTGGTGTGTCGACATCTTCCACTTTCCGCAGTGTGGCGGGTTTCTATAGGTGTCCAACATCTAATATCTTCCGACACATTCAACTGTCTATTAGGTTTTGCATAATGTCCAACAAATCCTAACTTCTGACACATTCTCTCTAGTGCATTGGGTTTTTCATAGTGTCTGAAAAATCCTAACCTCCGACACACTCACCAGTGCATCGGGTCTGTGGGGTTGTTCAACAAGTTTTCAAACCGAGTGTTCAAACTAGAAGTGATCAAGGAATTCCTCCTCCAAGACTCCTCATGTCAGATCCTGGTTCATCACAGGATAAGTTAGATAAATCAGGGAAGATGAAGTACAAATTTAGGAAGGTGGAGTCTCCTTCCTACATTGATTGTAATTATGACATCTAGGATACAGAACTTGGAAATGTAGACATGGAAGATTTTTGGAATAGAGTCAAGAGTTCTTCCCAAACCTCCAGAAATAGCCAGTAGTGGCCTCCCTCTTGCAGTAGGATTCCCCATGTCTACTCAATGCCCCGAGTTCATCTTGGCATGCGCTTCGAATTATGACTCTACTTCTCGTTCAGTGAGAAATCAGGTGGGAGAAGTTATAGTCAAGTTGGATGGAGGTTACTTTGATGACCTCCTCAAATTTCCTAACTTCGAGGAGTATGGAGACGTAGATCTCAAGTCAGCCCAGAAATCCTGGGACAAAGACCAAGAAGACTATATTAAACATGTCAATAAGAAGTTCCTGATCAAAGCTAAGCCGGTTATCTCTAGGTTTCCAAGATTTGTTCCTAGAAGTGATTTCATTCAAGAGATCAATGATATCATTACTTTTTGAGCTGGGTTTTTGGATTTCCTGAGTCAAATGTTTTCTAAGGATGGATGTACCAATTCATGGTCATCATTAAGAAGAATCAACAGGGGATTGGTTGGGGTATTCTTATCAGTGACGAGATAGATTCCTAGATGAAAATATTTTTTTCTACAGGAAAATTTTATATGTCACTTATGCAGTAGCTGGTATGAGGAATTATCCCAGATTTGACATAAAGGGGAACAAGGCAACTGAACACATTTATCGTTATTTTCCTCATCTAACAAAGAAGGGGTCCGAGGACCAATTCAGAAGAGTAAATGATGCTTTCTTTTACGAGAACATCAACAGGATGAACCCGAATTGAGGAAAATAATAGTCTCTAATGAGGCATGGGATGAAGTTTCAAAATGGGGTTGTGTCTTCTTGTAATTCAAGAAGTTCACGTATCTTTAAGTGGTCATGTACTCAGGTGATCCTTTTCGATTTCCCAGATATCTAGGAGACAAGCTGGTCCTAATGGAGTTGGTCAGGTAATTGTTGGATTTTCACAAGTTCTAACAGAGTAAGCACAAGGCCGCCATATCCTTCCTAATTTCTATTGGAAGGTATACCTACTCAATGGTGGTAAAAGCCAAGAACGTAGTTCATGAGCTTTAGGACAAGTTAAAGAAGCACATGAAGCCTAGAGATGGGTTTGATTTTTGAGGAGTTCTTAAGTCATATGGGACCCTCTATCTACACGTGCCTAGCATAGAAGACATCTGGGTTGATCTTCATGATGAAGTTGCTATCCGAGAAAAGATCATAGCAGATTAACACTTGAAGAAATTCAGACACTCGAGCTCACTGACATTCCAGAGGGTACTGGCAACAATGAAAGTGTTCTGGATCCTTCATATGATAGACTGAATGAGGATCAATATGTTTTCCTAGCTATTGATTGGTCTATTGGTGAAAAAGATTCTATTACAGATAGATCAGCTCCAATTCTTACACACACAAAGGCATGGCTCACCTCTTGGGGAATGAGTTACAAAGAAGATAGTTTTTCAAAGTTGGTTGATTTGGAAGCAGGACCCTCCAAAAAGGAAAAGGACAAGAGCTCTTCTAAGAGGCCTATAAAGGTCAAATTTTTCAAGAAGGGAGGAGAACAAGAAGCCCCTTCAATTACCACTCCAGTTGAAATGGTGAACATACCAGAATCACCAACACCACCAGAAATAGGGGAAATCTCTTTGGAGGTAGAGGTGAGTCAACCTCTGATTTCACCATTTGTTGATTTCCCAATAGAAGTAAGTTTATCCCTCGCTTCCCAGGCTTTGGCTTCAACAGTTGTACCTCCTCCTTCGCAACCACTTCCACCTCCTCTTTCTCCATCTTCTTCATCAGCCATGGCTAGCATTTTCTCTAGACTCTCACCTCTCTCTGCTAGAACTAAAGTGACTATAGATATGCCTCCTCCTTCTACACCTCTTTTCACTGAATCCACTACCACACTTGTGACTGTTCCCACTCCACCAGTAAGTCTTCCTCCACCTACAAGTGTAACCCAAACCCCTACAATAGTAGCAACTTCCTCTAGCATGCCTCAATGGTTGCTTGATCAGACTCCGAGGAAAAGGAAGGTGGTAGTTCCCATACCAGCCTTTGATTTCAGTTCACTCAAGGCTTCTACTGCTAAATCAGCCAAGAAACCCAAAACAGTTTCAAGGGTTTTAGTGGATGCTTTAGGGCACAAGTTTGCAGAGATCACCACTCCCACAACTAACAAGACCAAAGAGGACATAGTGGCCTCTAACTATCAGATAACTAGGGTCGATCTAGGGAAGGTGACGGTAGAAGGAGCACAACAAGATGCACGAGATGCTATGAACGTGCTATGTCAGAAGTTAAAAGAAACAAAGGAAAGTAGGGATGAGCTTAAAGAGAAAGTGGAGTAGTTGACTGAAGTATTACTTAAGCTCTCAAAGCCCCTGAGTCAACACCATTATCCTCTACTCCTATCAGTTCAATTTCTCATCGGTACCCATGATTGAAAAGATTAATGAAAAGGGGAGAGTGGTCAATGAATGGACCCAAAGGCTGCTCCTGCAGGGAAAAGAAGTAATCCAAGATACTATGGAAGTCTATCAATCTTTGGAAGATATAAAGAAAGATGGAGAAAAGATGGATGATGAGTTTTCTTTAGAAATTGGGAACCTGGAGTTGACTTTCGAAGCTCTCCAAACGCTGAAACAAATTCCATCCCGCATCTTGGTTGAAGAGGGCATCATCCCACATGTGGATAAACATTTCCAGCTGACCAAAGCCATCAGATTCAGAATAAATATTCTCAATAAAGCTTGCAAAACTGAGAGAATCAAGAGACCAATTGGTCGATGGAAAGAATGACCTGGAAGAAGAGCTGGTCAAGATCTATGCGAAAGTGTTGAGTGAAGGCTCGGGTATCCTACCTGTCAATGATCTTTACAAATAGATCCAAGAATCAATTCAGCATGAGCCAACTTATGGATTCGGTATGGAAGTCATTGACAAGTTTGTAAAAATTGAGCATTCTTTGGAGACCCTGAGGAAACTCAACAAGAAATTGAAAAAGCTTCCCGGTAACACTAGTGATACTCAGGAAACATGTGAAGTCTTGAGTGATCATTCCACCGCACGGATGAAAATGAAATGCAAGAAATTCCAAGAATTTTGGAACAAACAGGCTTTGTTGGAAGAAGAGAAAGATGATGATTCAGACTAGGCACAATGCAACATGTCATTTCAATCTTGAAATCAACATGTCTTTTTCATTTTTGTTTCGTCACATAGGAAGAAAATTTTGACTTGGTCTCCTACGTGAGAGTCAAGCAAAATAGAACTCTTGTTAAAGACTATTTCCTAGGGTTTATCCTATTTTCTCTCTACTCTTTTTATTATAAATAAGGGATGCTTATGCATTCCAAAGGGTTGATATTTTTGGAATATTGAGAACTATTGTGAAGAAGAAGAACTTTGTGTTTTCTTTCAATCATTCAAGGAATAGAAATCGATGTTATTTTTGCAAACTTTGTGTTGTGAGATTCATCTCTCTTAAGATATTGTTCTTACGTTCAGGATCTTAAGCTATTCTTTGTTTAGCATTCTCAATCATTTTGATCATTTCAAACATTACATTACATTTTTATCTAGAACTTGTATGATTATTTCGTGATCTATGTTTTCTCGAAAGAAAATACGTTCCCATCATTTCCTTTCCATTGTGTATTCTTTCTAATCCATTTTACTTCGAAAGCAGCAATATTTTCATCTACTGTGGATATGGATTCGGGATTCTATCCCAACCCCAATGGTTAGATTAGTGTGAATATTATACATATCATTTCTATTGTGTTTTAGATTAGTAATAAATAGGCAGCTCACCTATCTTTGAGGAGGGATTCAATCCCATGTACTGTGGTTGAACCTCATATTTTGTCTTGACAAAATATCCAACCAAAAAAATGTTGGCTATGTCAAGAATGTGTTCGACGAGTGACATGAATTTCCCGTATAAAATGGTTAACTTTTGAGTTTTACAATAGGTATAGGATCACATTATACCAATGAAGAGGGTTACTTGCATTAAACGGGGACAAATTGATTTTGTGTTATAGCAGAAAGAGTTTGATTGTTCCTTGGTGGAGTGAACCTTCTATACGAAGGATTTGAATGACCCCCATGAGGTAGAGTTGCAACTGGTGATATTGAAACACCTATTTTCCTTCTCTTTGGAGGAGACAAAGAAATTTTGATATGTTGATAATTTCCTTACCTTAAAGAGGATCTTGTCTAAATTTTTCACATTAGTTAGCACATTGAGATTTGCAATCCGTAGATATAGAGTCACCAGGTACTTTGACCTGTGCAAGTGAGAAGAGAAGTACCGACTCTCTCCCACTGGGTGTGCCAAAAACTGTTATCACGAGATCACTGCACCCTCCAAATGGCTAGACTATAAGTAGGTCATTCAATTTGATTGGGACACATGGGATCACCTCTCAAGATGTGGTACTTGGCTTGAGGTGAACCTCCGAAAATGTCCTGGATTCCTCTTCCTAAACTAAGTGTTGTACTACTCCTAGTTTCATAAAAGGGCTATCTAGTGCTATTCTAACATTGTCATGGGTTTTAGGGAAAGGAAACTATACTAGGGATGTTGATGAAACAAATAAAGGGGTATTTTAATCTTAGGAAGGGTTGATGTGAGTAGGATTCTTTCATTGTTAATCACCTTCACCTATTGCAACTTAGAAAGGATATAAAATACCACAAACTAGAAGCATACATTCCTTTGTTAAAACTTGAATCATACAGAATAGAGAGACAAAATTTGATTGATCACACAGATTAACTAACCACGAGGATAAATCACATGCACATGTATAACATTCATTTCACTTATTATGCCTAACGATAATATAACTTTAAATAACATAAGGAAAACACTCTTTCCACAATTGACATAAAAGATGGTTATATCACTTTTCCATAACATGAAACAAGATAATATGAAATAAAGTCAAGATAATAATCTACACTAAGGAATCATACATTCACAAATCATATATCAATCAACCATTTAGCACAATAAATTAGGTTCTTCAAGGTAAGATATCACTTTGAATATAATTAAAAGTTTTTAAATCCCTAAAACACTCTTCCAAGTATGAAAAGAAACTTCAAAAAAAAATGATCTCTATGTTTTGTTTCCTCCCATGCAACCACTCGATGTTTATATTCAAGGAAGCACTTGATAACTCCATGAATTTATTCATCCTTAGGCCCACATGCGTAGTGATTTACTACCTGTGTTGTCTAAATTTATCTTGTGATCTTGGCTAGAACTCTTTGAAGTTTACCCACAACTTTCTTTATCCTTCCTATGAAATTTTGGCATAAAACCAATCAATGGAGTCACTACTGAAATTTTTAGTAACCTCGTCATCATGTTTTACCAAATTCTTGAAATTTTCCTTGATTTGATCTTTTAGGATAGAATCGGTGTTTTTCGTTGAAGAATTTTCAATTAAGAATATCAAATTCTTATAATATATTGTTCAAGGCATCCATAATTTCCACTCACTTATCATCCAACATTGTAATTAAATCTTACAACACTTGACAATGGAATTCCATGGCCTTTTGATATTCGAACAACTTTTCAAAGATCGCCGATTACATCTTCTTTAAGGAAAAAGTCTAGGTCTACTTCTCTTATTTCATTCCATGTTGCCAAATTCAAGTTCAGATTATTATTATCCTCAGAAAATGATTCATCCATTTTACAAATAGTATTCCTTCCAACCTGCAAATCATTGTATATCTCAACAACTTCTTTGATAAGAGGATTAGCTTCTTGCAGTATGCACTCCATCCATCCATTTACCGATCTCCCCTTCTAGTTTAGCTTCTCAATCTCGTGATAAGAAATGTCATCAATGGTAGACAAACTATCATATATGTAGTAGTTGAGACTTTGGTAGATGGAACTATTTGTGTTAGTTTGTGCAAAGCATTGCATTGAGCTACTCGACCTTGGCTTTTAGCTCATCCTTAGAAGCTTTATCCTTATTGTATTTCTCTAGAATATTTCCACGAGCATCATGTACACCTTATTTAGTTCATTCATGATTGGATTTTCCCAGTGAAAATTTAGAAACTCGATAATCTACGGCTGTAATAGTTTCCTTGGTTTTTCCCTCAATGGGAGTAACAACCTTTGTAATTCGTTCTCCTAGATGGATTCACAATCGCTAGAAATAATCTTTGGCCTCTTGGCCTATCTCTTTGGTGTATGCTCCAATATATTGAGATCTATGAAATCCCTCAGAGGCACCTTCTTCTTTTTCTTTGGAGTCTACATAAACAACCATTCTGGGATGGTTGATGCTGATGAGGATAAAGCAAGAGCTCAATACCTAAAACATTAGTCGAAATAGAGTACCAACAAAATTAGTTGGAATTTGAATAAGAGGATATAATGGATAGGGTGGTTGTGAGGACGGCCATAAGAGTTGATGTAATGATGTTAGGGGATGAGATGGAAGGAATTTGAAGCATTAGGGGAAGTGAAGTAGAAATGGGTGACCCAATAGTTTCTCTAGTTGATAGAACTAGAAGGGATGAGAATACTTCGGCCATAGAAGGAGATGGGAAAGAATAAATGATTGTGGAAGTAGAAGGAACTGATGTAGGAAGTGAAAATGGAAGAGAAAAAGGAAATGATGGGTCTAGTGGGATAATAGGAGAATCACTGACTTCAACTATTTATGTCATAGGTGTTGTAGGAGGCATGACTTTGGGAACAAGATCCTTGGAGAGATATGAGCTCCCAACAAAAATGAAATATTTTTGGAATTGTAAGGGTCTTTTGGGCAGACCATTTTCCCTTTATGGGTGTTCATTGGCTCATGGTTGATAGGGCTTCTATATTTTTAGGTTACTCTAACCCCTAGGGGGAGATTCCTAAGTTAACCAACCAATTGTAATTTCTCTGTAGAATGGGCCCTACTCTCTCCTTTGAGTTGAAAATTTCTTCCACATACCAATTAATCCATGGAAATGGCTGATTGGTAATATTAGAATTTTTATATACTACATCGAAAACCTTGTCATCATATTACATGTCTTTTGGGACATCGGCTATTCAAAATTTCTAATCCTCATCCAAATTTATCCTTTTATAGTATATTTTTGGATGATGAATTCATGTCGAAAATGAAGCCAGATGTCTTCTAATTAGGGCACAAGGGAACTGGACCGACCTATTTCTCTTAATTTACCCCAATAGTCAAAATTGGTCAGTGATGCAAATTCTACAAGGTTACCTCTTCCATTTCTACATCCACATTCTTAGCCTTGTAAATATTTGGGCAAGTGTATCTACCAATTGAAATAGGAAATTGAACTCCCACTTTGTGTCATTTGTTCTAGATCTTATGGTAGTCCAAATAGTTGTCGAACCAATTCTAGTAGAACCCATTTATCGGTGGGACATCTTGGCAGCTTGTTGGGAGCACCTACAAAGCCAGGAATCTGAATGTAAGTAAATGTGGGGAACTAAAGGTATATAGCTCCCCACTCACACACTTCCTTGAAGGCTTCATCAGAAATCCTTCAATTATACAACTCCTTATCGAAATGGTAGAGAATAATAGCAAAGAAGGCACCATTGATCTTATGGAAGTTCCTTCTTCCCTCATTTAGTGTTAGCTAAGGATAGAAATCATATATTTGAGAGGTGTTGTGAATACCTTTAGTATTCAACTTGGAGAACCCTCCCATAGAAGTTGCAGTATAAACTAAGAAGGATGTCATATAGAAACTATTGAAGAATGCACTCTACTCAACTAATAGCAAATGGAGCTACTGATATGCTCCCCCCATCTGATAAATTCCTTATTCTTCTTTATGGTAGTGATATATAAGAACATCCACTCCTAAAATTCCTTCATGGAGGGAAGACCTGAGACTCTTCTTAGTAGCACAATAATGTCAGTGACCTCATGAATGAATATTTACCAATACATGGTCTTTGGCAAGATAGGTTTTCAACATGACCCTCGTGCATAACTCTACTTCTTTGTCCCAATGTTCCACCGCTAACTCTGGTGAAATTGTGGCATAATATTTGACGTTGGGGAGTTTGAGAAAATCCTCAAAGAAATCTGGATCCAAGTGGATTACAATCTTGTCATCGTAATCCTTAAATTCTATGGATTCTTCATCGAAGTGGGCTGTGGCAACTAGAACAAACTCTAGGAAATGCATGGATGAGAGAAAACCGACAACAAGAGAAAGCCCACTTTCATATATGGCCTGCATCCATAATTTCTTATTTGGGGCCTTCACCCTTACTCAGAAGTCTGGAAAATCAATTTTTCTGTGATTGATGTCTCCTATGTTCCCTGTGTCGGAAGATAAGAAAGGGTGAGGGAGCAACCCCAAGGAATGATTATTTCATATTTTCCTTGCCTTTGGATGTAGAAGTAGACTTCAAATTATAAGTTCTGAAATTTTGAAGAAGAGAAGTCTGAAAAACTCAAAAATATCCAACCTCTAAAAACATGAAAAATTAGAAACCCAAAGTGGAGAAGTTTGAAAACCCAAAGTGGAAACCTCCAAAACAAGAATTGGAGACCTCCAAAATAGAGAAGTCTGAATAATCGAATTGGAGAAGCTCGAAATGACAGGTTTCGAAAACCTAAATTGGAGACCTCCAAAAACCTGAAGTGAAAACCTCGAAATGGAGAAGTTTGAAATCCCAAAAAGAGAACTCTGAAGTCTGAATGGCACAATTCCCAAAAAATGAGAAGCGCCAAACAACCAAATCTCTTAATTCTGAAAAGAGAGTTCTCTCGAAAAGTCAATCTCTAAATTTTTAAAAATAAGAGGTGCTGAGAGGGTGAATTGGAGAACTTGAGAGGATCTTTATAAACTCTGAATGCCTATAGAAACTCAAATCATGGAAACATGGTAGGCAATGAGTTTTTCATTTCCCAAGGTATGCAGAGGAGGAACAAAAGAAAATGAACAAGGAGAAAACAAAAAAAAAGATCTTAAACCAAAAATAAAATGAAAAGAATAAAAACCTTTAAAATGACGTCAAAAAGTACAATATACAATAAAATCGGATGGTCGAGAACAAAGTGTCGATGTAAATGACAGGTGAAAATGTGATTTTAAATAGAAAAACTCGATATTAATGGCAAAATTTCAATCCGTACAGAAGTAGGTAAGAATTAAATGTGTAGATAATTCCAAAATTTTGAAAATTGAAAGTCCAAAATTATGAAATTTTGGGTATACGGGGTTTCAAACTTCAAAGATCAGGGGATGAAAATCGTGGAATGGCATGGAAGAGTTCCAAAACCCAAAAGCCCAAAAGTTTGAAATTTCAGACTTTCGAGACTTGAATTCGAAAGAAATTAACTTGAAAATTATCGGGAGAGTTCCAAAATCTGAAATCCTAAAAGTCTGAAATTTGGACTTTCAAACTTCGGAAGTTTGAAAGAAACTTTCCAAAAGTGTGACCTTGAGTTCCTAAACCCAAAATCCCAAAAGTCTAAAATTTGGACTTTCGAGGTTTCAAACTTTGGAACTCCAAAGGGAATTTTCTAAAAATTATGACCTAGAGTTCCAAAACCCGAAAGTCTGAAGTTCAAATTTGAATTTCAAGGTTTTGAACTTTAACTCCGAGTTGAAAAATTGATAATTCTTAAAAGAAAACTCGAACTCGAAAAGCCAAAAGTCCAAAATTTTGGAATTTTTGGCTTTTGACTTTGAAACTTAAAAACACAATTTCAATTTCAAGCCAATTAAACTCCAAAAGGAAAATCCCTGAAGTCCAAAGTCCAACTTCAGGACTTGGAGAATTTTCAAGATGCAGAAAACTTCCATGTGAAGATTTTTTCAAAATTTGTCTAATCGATTTCAAAGTTTATTTCTCAAGGTAGATTAAATTGGTAATAACAAGTAAGCAAAAGCTCTCTCATGAACTTACAAGAATACAACCAGCTAGAAGAATCTTAGAATTAGAACCCCTTTGAATGAGGAGCTCATTACAATTTATAGAATTTTGGAAGTCTCTTCACCTATCCCCCATTGACCCTTCATATGCCTTGAAACTTTTCACATTCTTAGGAAAACATTAAGTCCCCTTTTATAACTTAAGGGTGACTTATTACATTTAAAATAAAGACATTTTTAATTAATTGAGGCATTATGAAAAAGAATGACCCCAATGAAGAATCGAATGCAGAGGAGAGAGAAGCGGGGAAGGGAAGAGAGAGAGAAGGAAGAGAAAGAGAGAGAGAGAGAGAATATTGATGAAGAAAATGCCTCACTGATCCACTTTTCTACTTGATCGGTCCAATGCAATGCTCCAATGTAGTGAAACCTGGATCCTTGAATGTCTTATTACATGAGAGGATTCCTTCGGATGATGCAAAAACACCATGAGATAAGTGTTTACAAACACTATCAAATGATTCCATTTGTGACTGTGAGCATCACTCAAGGAGATCCCTTATGAAAAGACTACTTTGAAACAAACCATGTCTTGATTCCCTGCAACATTGCCACACCGCTCATTAAATTTGGAAATGATCCGATGAAACATACTATGAACAACCTATTGTGAGTTCCACCTCGTGCATACTGATTGGAGCATGAAATGAGTGTCGAAAGACATTTTTGAGATCCATGTAAGTGACCTCACTACTACCTACTCATGCATACAACAATGGTATAGATTGCACTGGTTTCCCCTTGTGAATTTGAACTTCATTATTTCTTAACACTTAATATATTTGGAAAGGCAACTATTTTTGTAAGTGTTGATATTTTTCCTCTTTGGTCCCCAAATGGTGATGTCAACTTGGATGTTCAACTTCTGTACGCTCCTTTCATGAAATTCACTCTCTAGAATGACTTACTATTTTTAGTAAGTGCCTACGAGACAACTTACTATTTTTAGTAAGTGTGAAAATCTAACTCTTTCGAACCTTGACTGGATGTGATAGTTGGAATTCCTCTTTCTTCCTGCATCCTTCTCACCTTCTAGACCTATTTTCTATTTTTAGTGGGTACTCTTGAGACCACTTACTATTTTTAGTAAGTGTTAATTTTGGGTCAAGATGACCATTTCGATGATTTTTTCCCATGATCCGCTTCTATGTTCCCACCTCTTTTGCAGCTTCACGTAGTTAGTGACTTACTTAAAACAACAATTTCCCATGTAGAAGACTTGTTATTTTTTTTTAAATGGGCTTGGTAGTCGGATCATGGTGCAACAATTTTTTAGATGTGGGTTTTTTCCCAATATCACCCCTCTCGAAATCTTATGCTTACGTGATCAACGGCTCGTAAGATTTTAAAATTTCAAAATTTTCACCTGACAACAAATTTCAACGAAAAATCATTAACGGATATTGAAATTGCAGGTTTGGTTTTATTCTCCATTCATGATGAAAATCATATTTTGTATACGGTTTTTGATTCTCGCTCCACCGGTGAATTTTATTTTCAAACCGATTGTCAGTTTGATAGGAAATTCAAATTTTGTCTTTGTTGAGCTGATCGGAAGCTTTCTTCGTTACAAGAAATTTATGTATTGGAATGGATATTTGTAAATGGGGTTTTACGGCCTTCTAAAATGAAGAAAATAGCAACAAACGGTTCATCATTTCATGCACCGCTTGCATAAGATATGTCAGATCTTTGACTTACAAAAATGGAGGTATGTAACATCTCTGGCATGACTGTCACTATGATGACATCCACTCTTAATGGTGTAAATGTTGACAGGTGATTTGACTTATGATGGTGTACTCTTATAAATTTTGGAAATCATGTTTGCATTGGATAATGAATCAGTTTCTTGGAAAATTTCACTCTGTTTTGATCTCTTTGTACAACATAAATTCACCATTCAAGATGATGGACTTGTATTCCAGTTGCCATAAATTATTCAGTTTAAACAACAACACCTTGGATCAATTCCATTGATCCAAGGTATGCTTCAGTTCTTTGTACCTTTCATCTCGATGTCTTAGTGTTCTGAAATGAAGCACAAAGATGGATTGGTCCTTCTTTTGTTTACAGTCATGAAGGACCCTTCTTGGGATCCTCAAGTTAGCATCAAGATTTTAATGATAGGCATGGGTCTTCTTGCTATGGTTAAGACGCTAAGTGGTGTATAGAGATCTTGGACCTAATAATATAACACTAAGGTTGAGACTCTATCCTAAGGGGTTAAATATAACCTAAGTTGGTATGTTCCATGTTATTAAGTTTGAAAACAAACTAGGGTAACTAAAGACTTACCTAAGAACCTAGGTTGATTTTCTAACCTAATGTTGATCTAACCTAAGTCATTGCTAACCTAAGGGGTACCTATGGACGACATGGAAAGTTGTATGGTTGGTGGCATCAGTTTTCAAGGCATTAAATGGGAATTTATTTTAGTTTTAATATGAAGGAATACCAACTTTGGTAGAGGCATAAAGAAAATTGGGGGAAAGCTTAGTTGGCATCTCCATTGGATTGATAGCATGCAAATTTTGAAAATAGAGGCATTGCCAAACATATATGGTGGTGGTGTGGAGAAATATGAGGGAAATGTTGTCCTTTTCTTTTAATGACTTAATTTTTGGTGAACAAACCACCTACGAAAATGCATGGTGGTATTTTGCATAGATTTTTTGGTCTTTTAGTTCATTTCAAGCTCGAGCTCTACATGATGTTTTTTCTATTCATCGAATCTTCAGTTCGACTCTACTTTACTAGTTATTTTGCATTACTTTGAGCTATTTTTAGACTTTGTAAAATGATAAAAATAAGGCATGGTAAAGTATTGAGAGTTCTATTGACATCATGGCAAGAAGAAGGTATTGAATTTTCTCAGAGATCTTCTCTAGAACGGTGAAAAATAAACTGTTAGAGATCTTCTTGAAAATCTTTTGCAATCAAGGAGAAGTGTTATCAGGCATGATAGGCTCTACCCATTAAGTTGTTTTTCTTTTACTTAAACATTTTCATTAAAAGAACTCTACTCTTTGGAAATGAATGGGTTCTTGATGATTGTTATGATATTTCTTTTGATGCTTATATTATTGACTTTTTATTTCTGTTTGATTTCACTTTCATGATGGAAGATCTGTTCTAGGTTTTAAATTCCTTGTTTGGAGATTTAAAAGATAGGATTAACTTCTTCTTGAGCTTGAAATGAATTTGAATCCTTTTGTGTAGTTGTGTTAAAAGTTGTGAATAACTCATCTGATGTTGAACTTCAATGAATCACCTTAGGAGCAATCCAGTTTTTACATGGTTGTTAGTTTAACCCTACTTGAGTGATTTGTGGAGTTGTTTATTGAATTCTATAGTAACTTCTCTAGTGTGAGGAAAGGGTGGTCTAGGTTTCATTCTTCTTGATTTGACTTGTTGAGTATGTCTTGCTCTTCTTACTTAAATCTAAGGTGTATTTGATATTGTATGATCTCGTGGTAAATAATGTTGAACTATAGGTTACTCAAATGACTTATTGGAGGAACTTATTCAGAGAAATCTTGTTTCACTCAATGATAATACTTTTGAGGATTAACGGTTGTTTTTCTTGTCTATTGTTGAATCGTGTTTGCATATTTAAGGAGAGTGCACTTCTTTACCTCTGGCTTTAGCATATATTTCTGGGCTATGAAAGAATGATCAAAACGTGGAAGCAATGTGAATTCATATGACTCATGTGTTTTTATTTAGTGTTCTAGCTTATGTATTTTCCATTGTAGTCCTCTATCCCTATGAGTTTGGGAAAGTTAAATCGTTTGAATTTCTTTTACTTGGGTTGGAAGTTTACATATGTTTGGCCTTTCTTGAACTCAGTCGTTTTATTGAGGGTCTAGTAAATGAAATCGTGTTAGTTTCTTGAAAGGAATTCATGCTTTAATTGAAGTTTACTCTACTTGAAATCCCGTAAGGGAGGTGTAAATTTGTTTTATTTCTTTGTGTCTTTGGGTAAACTCGAAACTTGGAAAGCTATGTTAATTAAAGGAAAATGGTCCTGCGTATTATCAATTTATTTTCTCTTTTTGTTGTTGACCTTAAGGTTTTTCAACTCGATGGAATTTGTTGTTATGTTTTGGTTTCTTGAATCTTTTCCTTTACCGTCGAACTTGGTTCATCTCTTTCTAATTTTAAATAATTGTGTAACGATGAAAAAGGAATCAATTACCCTATTTGGAATTCACTGCATTGATTCATTCTCCTTATCTGATTTGGGTCTAAGATGGAGAGTGGGTTATTACTTGCTCTTCCAAATCATTATTTGCTATCAACTTTGGGATTTTTGGTTTGGTACTTATATGAATGATTGTATCAGTATACGTTTTCCATTCATGGTTCTCTCTTGATCATTCAAAGGAACAATTGGGTGATGCTCTCTCTTTCTAATGGTGATAGGATAGGTTAGCTGAAGTAAAGGATTGAATTAATGAATTGTTATGACTGGTTGGAAAATTTTGAGAAGTCTCTTATTGGGTGAAAAACATATTAAATGGTTATAGGAACTTATCTAATTGTTAAAAACCTTTTGTTCATCTATTTGAACTTATCCTTGGTTATGATGTACCTTGTTTGTGATTGATTGATTAGTTCTAATTGCATGTTAAATTGATTCCATGCTTTGTCAAATTAAACATTTTTACAAACTGGACCTAAACTTAGATTGGTTTCTAATCTTTAATTTAGGATATAGTATTCTTAAATAAGAAACTCTTTACTAAATATGTTGTTGATTCATCCTAACTTATTCCAATGTTTGATTGAACTTGGAATCTCATATTTTAGGATGGAATTAAGAGAAATAAATGTTGAGATAGAAGTATTAATGTGATACCAAATGTTGTCCTATTCCTTAGAGTTAGTAAGGATAGTTATCTTCTCCTGATAGATAGGATTAATTGAGAAGTGAATTATATTAAATGAAATTTTCTAGGCAAAGTGGAAATTGATGAAATAATTACTCATCTAGATTAATGCTTAATTAATTTAATATAAAACAATAGTAGAAAGTTGAAGTTGTTTACATCATGATCTATTCTAAATTATGATATGGTTTATCATCTCTCTCTCTTTGTGACTATTATTTTCCTTTTGGTATGTCTTTCTGAATGCTTAAACTATTTCACAAAATTAGAGTTCTTCTTATGAAAAATTTAGTTAAGAGAACATCGTTTTAATGCTTAGTGTTTATCATGATCAATTCGATTAACTAACCCATGCTAGCAATTTTGAAGATGGACTTTACAAGTGATGAAAGGAGAAAATATATTTTAAGATGTTACTTTTGTTTACCAAAGAGACTAGATCTTTTATGATGAAATATGAATCATTATTGAAATGTAATTATTGGAAAGGAAAGTTTTATTTTTAATTGATCTTATTGATGTTGTTTGACACTAAAATTTATGAAGTTTTTTGACTTATAATGTATGAATCCCACTTTGGAGAATGAAAGAATTGTGGATTTTTTTGATCTTGATGTGTGATCTTTGTGAGTATTCTGTGAATGGAAATTATAAGCTTATCTCTAATTATTTTCATATTTAAGTAATAAACCCTTTAAGGTTGAATTAATATGAATTATAGGTTAAGGGTGCTAGATAAACTACCCTTTTATTTAAAGGAAACTTATTACAAGTTGGCACTCGTGATTGGAAATTCAACTAAATCACTATGGATTTATTAAAACCATGTTTTTGGTAAATTAATTCATGATGCTAACTTGAAAAATAATATGGAGTTACAAATGAACCTTAATTCTTAATAAGAAAAGGGAAGGAAACTTTTTTGCAATGATAAACAGTCTATTTTAAGACCTTTTGGAATTAAATCCTAATGTTATCTTGGATAGAGGAAGATGTGCTTCCTCTTGATTAATTCCTTAATTAGAATAAGACCAATGGAAAGAAAATATATAGGATTAGAATTCATTCCAATGAATTCTATTATAAAAATATCTGATTCAGAACTCAAGCAAGCTAAGACTTGGATAAGTAAATTAAGTTAACATCACTGTTAGTATGTTGAATCAGTTTTTGAAACTAAAACATAAATTAGAATGTTAATGGATGAAAAACAAATCTTAGGAAAAGGTTTGGATGCAAATGTATCTGTATAGCATTCCAATTTCAGTTTTTTCTTGTAATCCTAATGGATAATGAACCTAGCTATTCAGTAGGGTTGTTGTAATTAACCCTTAATAAGGAAAATTATTAAGTCATTAACTTATTTCTTGGGTATGTACATCCAGATGAGGTGAACTCGGTTAGATGTTGGCACACACCAACTACAGTACAATACCTTCGTGAAGATTTGGGTCTTCATGAGGATACTGTGTTGTAGTTGACATTTTCTAACAACCTTCAGAGTTTAACCATCTAGATCTAAATAAAATTGGACTTGATCATAGTTGTTCCCTAGGCTAAGTTAGAAGCATGATCTAGTGTCGGGGGAAACTTGCAAAGACTTAGGATAACTAGACACACATAATCGACTTAGGTCGATTGAGTATGTCTATGTACCCTTACTCACCATGATTATCCCTCTACACTAAAATGTGTTACTATCCTTTGTTAGGGTTAAACCATGAACAATTGGATTGACAAGAATTAGTGAAGAGCATTGTAGATAACATATGAAGTGGGGTGAAGGACGTATTCCATTCAATGAGTATGTCATCTAGGAATATAAACATGAATAGTATGTGTAAAATATTTGGCTAAAGTATTGCAAGCTGCTAGTTGTGTTGTCATATGTCACCTAGTTTAAGAAGTGGGATTTTAGATGAATATTGGTAACAAATATTTAGATAGGCCTCTTAAAAAAACACTTAATACCCCAAAAAGGGTAAGAGAACCAAGTATACTTAGTATAAAAATTGTTAAGTTAACATGAGAGATCGGTATGATATCGAGTCATGAAATGAGAGATCGGTGTTCCACCGAGTCATTTACATCTGCATATGGTTTTCTGTTATGACATTGATTGGATTGGAATGTGTTTTTGAATTATGATTATTTACAACAGAGAACATTATTAAAAAATTCCCTTGTTTTATAAGTCTTAAAATGGGAATGTTACATCTTGGTATCCGAGCTGAAGTTTGTAGCTTTTAGACCTATTGTGTGCATAATCGATAAAAACTTAAATTTTCTTGTTAACAGAAAATGGTTAGAATGAGAGGAAATGCTGCAAACAACCCACCACCTAGTGGAGAAGTAGCTACTTCCAAAAACTCAATGAGATCCTTGTTTCCTTGTTGGACATAAGAGATCGTTTAGCTGTACTTGAACAACAAGTAATGGGAAATGAGGAGGAAGAAGATGCTAGTAATAACAATCAACCACCTCCTGTGGACAACACCAATGTTGGAAATTTGGGTGTTGATAATAATAATGCAGCCAATGCTAATGCAAATGCACCTAATCATCTTGAGAATAAAAAGGAAAGATTGGCAGTTGAACTCACTAATGACATAAAAAGGATAAGTCCACCCAAGTTTGATGGCACTACACTAGGAGATGGAGCTGAGAACTGGCTCAACAAAATGGAGAAGTACTTTGCAATAAGGAACTTCTCTGAGGAAACAAAAGCAATATGGGGAGCTTACCAGCTTTCCCATGAGGCATCTTCTTTGTGGGACAGCCATAAGGCTAAGTTAAACATTGATGAAACAAACATCACTTGGGATCAATTTAAAAATTATTTTAGGCAACGATGGCTGCCACAAATTTACTATGATCAAAAAATGACTGAATTTCAAAACTTAGCTCAGGAAAATTAACTGTAACAGAGTACTGGGAGAGATTTACTAAACTCCTTAAGTACATACTTCAGTATCAAACAGATAAGAATTTCAAGATAGGAAAATTTATCATGGGATTAAATCCCATTATAGGTGGTGAAGTGGATGTTCACAACCCAACCACTATGGAAGGGGTTGTTGAAAAATCCATAAGGCAGGAGTAGAAATTGAAAGCGATCTCTACCCATAAGGAAGAAATTAGAAAGAAAGTTCCAAACTCTTCTTCGTCCCTTGCACCCAAAAAGGGACCATGGAAAAAGTTTGGTATGAAAAACAAATTTTTTACAGCTTAATAACAAGAAAATATCAACAAATAAACATGTTGCTAATGTGCAAAACAACTTTGTTAAGAATAATAATAATGGAAAGAAGTCCTATGGAGGTTAGAATGATAAATTTAAGGCTAGAAATAAATTTGAGCCTAAGAAGGGACATGTAGGAGGCTCACGTTACAATTGTTGCAAGAATCATTACGCAAACCAATTTCCTTTAGGAAGGATGACCGCAATCAACAAATGACATAAGATTCATCTTTGCGGTAGGTGACAAACAGATGAAAATAAAGTTGCACCTATAAAAGTGTCAACTAAGTTATATGGTATAATTGTATCTATACCTTTTGATACCGGGAGGTACTGAATTCTTTATTTCTACTAAATTAGCTTCAAATTTATAAAGAAAATCTAGAAAAATGGATAAATCATGGGCTATACACTATGGAAATAATGTTGTCCACATTGTTAGTATGTGTCTTTTTAGAGCAGTCCTTGACTTGCCTAATTTTTCCACTAAAGTTGACCTTTATGTTGCTCCATTGGGGTGTTATGATGTAATCATAGGTGTTAACTAGCTAGCTAAACATAAGACAAAGGTTGATTGTTTTGAAAAACATATTTGTTTCTGGATGACCAGTAGAAAAACAACAGAAATTTAGGGGATAAAACGTGAGATTTTAGTTGGGAAATTGTCAGCTATCTAACTTTAAAAGGCCATAAACAAAGGCTACACTTTGTATACAGTAAAAATTTTGTAAACAACCGTTGAAAGTAGTGTGTTCTTCGAAAGATATCTATTGTTACAAAATTTCCGTGATGTGTTTCCAAAAGAGTTACCTAGTCTTCCACCTAAACGGGAGTTTGAATTAATGATTGAAATCAAACCGGGAAGGAAACCTATCTCTAAGGCACTATATTGAATGAATACCATTAAATTACTAGAGCTTAAGGCACAATTACAAGAAATTTTTTCTAAGGGTTTGATAAGACCGAGTGTCTCGCCTTGGGGAGCACCGGTAATTTTTGTGAAAAAGAAAGATGGAACACTTAGATTGTGCATTGATTATAGGATGTTAAACAAAGAAACAATTAAAAATAGATATCTACTTCCTATAATTGATGATTTGTTTGATCAGATGCGTGGTGCATCAATATATTCTAAAATATATCTTCAATCTAGATATCATCAGTTAAGAATAAAGGATGAAGATATTCATAAAACAACTTTTAAAACAAGGTACAAACATTATGAATTCATAGTTTTACCATTTGGATTAACGAATGCTCCTACAAATTTTATGAATTTAATGAATAATATTTTTCAAGAATACTTGGACAAATTTGTGCTTGTATTCTTGGATGATATTCTCATATACTCTAAAAGCATTTAATAGAATTATGAGCATTTTAATATAGTTCTAGAAATCTTAAGAAAGAGAAGGTTGTATGGTAAGTTGTCCAAATGTTCTTTCTACGAGATGAAAGTGCACTATTTGGGACATGTTATAAGAAAGGATGGAATAGTTGTAGATCCCTAAAAATTGTTGCAATAACTGAGTGGCTTGCACCTAAGAATGTACATGAAGTTAGAAGCTTCATGGGTCTTGTTGGTTACTATAGGAAGTTTGTTAAAGAATTTTCTAAGGTCGCTACACCAATAACTTTTTTGAGAAGAAAGATAAGAAATTTGTGTGGAATGAAAAATGTGAATCTTTATTTAAGAATATAGAAGATCAGTTAACATTTGCACCATTTTTTTGTTATATTTAATCCTAATGGAGACTTTATTATAGTAACATATGCTTTTGTCGAAGGTCTCGGAGGTGTTTTTTTGTAAAATGGTCACGTTATAGCTTATGAGAGTAGAAAACTCAAGTTACATAAATTGAACTATACCCCACATGACCTAGATATTGATGTCATTGTTCATGCACTTCAGGTATGGAGGCATTATCTTCTTGGTAGACCTTTTGAACAAAATATTGATAATCTTGGGCTGAGTTATATTTTTACTCAGCCAAATCTAAATGCAAGACAATGAATATGGTTAGAATTTCTATCTCAGTATGATTTTAGCATAAGTTATATTACAGGAAAGGAGAATAGAGTGTTAGATGCACTAAGTTGTAGGAAGCACATTTTTTCTCTTATAACATTGAGAACCCAATTTAAAGATGAAGTAAAAAGTGTCATGGAATCTAATTCTTATTTTCAACAAGTAAAAACATCACTTGCTACAGAACCAAATGATTTGAGATATAAAGGTTTTCACTTTGATAACGAAGTAATTTTGAGATATGATAATCGAGTATATATACCTTCGGGGAATGAATTAAGAAAAAAATTGTTAACTAAATTTCATAATTCACCTTTTTCTGGACACCCCGAAATTACAAAAATGCTTGCTGATATAAAACAACAATATTTCTAGAAAGGGATGAAAAAGGACGTGATTGATTTTGTGACACACTGCTTAGAATGTTAGCATGTTAAAGTTGAACATATGCATCTAGCTGGTTTATTGTATCCTCACAACATACCGTAGTATAAATGAAGTAATTAGTATGGATTTTGTTCAAGGGTTTCCTATGTCAAGAAATAAACATGATGTTATTTTGGTTGTGGTGGATAAACTAAGACAAGTGGCACATTTTAGCGTTGCTAATCTTAAGGATGATTCACCTATTTAAGCAAAAATATTTGTGCATGAAATTTTCAGATTTCATGGAGTACCTGAATTGATTATATCGATAGAGATCCAAGGATGACATCTAGATTTTGGCAAACACTCAATGAATCCTTAGGAACTAAACTAAATTTTAGTTCAACGTACTATCTAGAAACAGATGGGCAAATAGAAAGAGTTAATCAAGCTTGAGAGGATATGTTAGTAATGTATTGCATGGATCAACAATATAAATGGGAAGAGTACCTTCCATTAGTTGAGTTTTCTTATAACAACACATATCATGCCTCTCTAAAAATGGCACCTTTCGAAGCATTATACGAAAGGAAATGCAGAACTCTAGTTAGTTGGGATAGCATGGAAGACAAAATGGAACAACAAGTTAAAATGATTCGTGAACGTTTGAAGGAAGAAATAGATAGGAAAAAAGTTATGCAAACTTAAAAAGGGTTGATAAGAAATTTGAACTTGGTGAGAAGGTATTTTTTGGGTCAAACCGAAAAAGAGTTCTATAACTTTTGGCAAGGTTACCAAGTTATCACCTCATTATGTGGGACCCTTTGAAATTGTTGAAATAATCAACCCTGTAGCTTATCATTTAGCTTTACCTCCTACTTTATCATGAATGCATGATGTTTTCCATATTTCTTTGCTTAAGAAATATGTTTCAAATTTATCACATGTGTTAAATTGGAATTCCTTGCAGGTCCAAGACCCAAGAATAATCGTGGTTAAACCCTTGCATGTCTTTGAAACTCGCCATTGTACTTAAGAAATCATGAAATAAATCAATTAAAGGTCAAGTGGGACCAATTTAACAAAGAAAGTGCAACCTGGGAAAACCTCGAAGATATGAAAACTACTTTTCCATATTTTTTTGAACATAATTGATTTTGTTGACTGATAAAATTTGAAGATTTTATTCATGTTATGTCAATAAACCTACCAGTTTTGGGTAGATACTAAATTCTTTAGTAATGAGACAGCTAATTTAATGCTGATTATGGAATTTGAATTTCTCAAATCTAGTTCTGTTATGAACGTGTGAATGGAAGAATGATAATTTTATTTTATCCTTGACTGAATTTATTTGACTAAGTAAATCATCGGGACGATGATTCTTTTTAGGAGGGAGGTATGTAACATCTCTGGTATGATTGTTACTGTGATGACTTCCACTCTTGATGGTGAAAACGTTGATAGGTGATTTTTCTTAGGAAGGTGTACTCTTATGACTTTTGGAAATCATGTTTGCATTGGATAATGAATCATTTTTAAAAAAATTCACTCTGTTGTGATTTCTTCTTGCTTGAAAATAATGTCATTCATCTCTTTGTACAACTTAAATTTATCTTTAAAGATGATGTACTTGTATTCTATTTGCCTTAACTTATTCAATTTAAACATAAAAACCTTCAATCAATTCCATTGATCCAAGGTATGCTTTAGTTCTTCTTACCTTTCATCTTGTTATCTTGGCATTCTGAAAGGAAGGACAAAGATGGATTGGGCCTTGTTTTTTTAGTTGTGAAGGACCCTTCTTCAAGGATCCCTGCTTAGCATTAGGATTTTGATGATAGGCTTCGGTATTCATGTTATGGTTAAGGCGTTAAGTTGTGTATAATAATATAACACTAAGGTTGAGACCCTAGCCTAAGGGTTAAATCTAACCTAAGTTGGTATGTTCTATGTTTATTAAGTTTGAAAACAAACTAAGGTAACTAAAGACTTACCTAAGAACCTAGGTTGATTTTCTAACCTAATGTTGATCTAACCTAAGTCATTGCTAACCTAAGGGGTACCTATGGATGACATGGAAAGTTGTATTGTTAGTGGCATCGGTTTTCAAGGCATTAAATGGGAATTGATTTTGGTTTTAATATGAAGGACTACCAACTTTGGTAGAGGTGTAAAGAAAATTAGGGGGAAGCTTAGTTAGCATCTCCATCAGATTGATAGCATGTAAATTTTGAAAATAAAGGCATCGCCAAACATAGATGGCGGTGGTGTGGAGAAAAAGGAGGGAACTGTTGTCCTTTGCATTTAATGACTTAATTTTTGGCGAAGAAACCGCCTAGGAAAATGCATGGTGGGTTTTTGCATGGTTGTTTTGGTCTTTCAATTCATTTCGAGCTTGAGCTCTACATGATGTTTTTTCTATTTATCGAATCTTCATTTGAATCTACTTGACTGGTTATTTTGAATTACTTGAGCTATATTTTGATTCTATAAAATTATAAAAGTAAGTCATGGTAAAGTATTGAGGGTTCTGTTGACATTCGTGGCAAGAAGAAGGTATTGAAGTTTCTCAGAGATCTTCTCTGGAATGGTGAAGAAGAAACTATTAGAGCTCTACTTGGAAATCTTCTACAAATCAAGGAGAAGCGCTATCAGGCATGATAGGCTCTACCCATTAAGTTTTTTTTCTTTTACTTAAAAATTTTCATTAAAATAACTCTACTCTTGGGAAATGAATGGGTTGTTGATGAATGTTATGATCTTGCTTTTGATGCTTGTATTATTCACTGTGTATTTCTGTTTGATTCCACTGTCATGATGGAAGATCTATTCTAGGTTTTAAATTCCTTGTTTGGAAATTTCAAAGATATCCTTTACTTTTATTTGAGCTTGAAATGAAGTTGTATCCTTTTTGTAGTTGTGTTAAAACTTATAACTCGTCTAATGTTGAACTTGAACGAATCACCTTAGGAGAAATCCTTTTTTGCATGGTTGTTAGTTTAACACTGCTTGAGTGATATGTGGAGTTGTTTATCAAATTCTGTTGCAACTTCTCTGGTGTGAGGAAAGGTTGGTCTAGGTTTCATTCTTCTTGATTTGACTTGCTGAGTATGTCTTGCTCTTTTTACTTAAATCTAAGGTGCAAGTTGATATTGTATGATCTCATGGTAAATAATGTTGAACTATAGGTTACTCAAATGACTTATTCGAGGAACTTATTTAGAGAAATATCATGTCACTCAATGATAATACTTTTGAGGATTAACGGGTGTTTTTCTTTTCTATTCTTCAATTATGTCTTCTTATTTTAGGAGAGTACACTTCTTTAACCCTGGCTTTAGCATATCTTTCTGGGTTGTGAAAGAATGATCAAAATGTGGAAGCAATGTGAATTCGTATGACTCTTGTGTTTTGATTTAGTGTTCTAGCTTCTGTATTTTCCATTGCAATCCTCTGTCCTTGTGAGTTTGGGAAAGTTAAATCATTTTGAATTTATTTTACTTGGGTTGGAAGTTTACATATGTTTGGAATTTCTTGAACTCAGTCATTTTATTTAGGGTCTGGTAAATGAAATCATGTTGGTTTCTTGAAAGGAATTCATGCTTTAATTGAAGTTTACTCTGCTTGAAATCCCGTAAGGGAGGTGTAAATCTATTTTGTTCCTTTGTGTATTTGGGTAACCTCTGAAACTTGGACAACTATGCTAAATAAAGGAAAATGGTCCTTGGGTATTAGTGTATTGTTTTCTCTTGCTGTTTTTGAACTTTAAGGTTTGACAACTCAATGGAATTTGTTATTGTGTTTGGTTGCTTGAATATTTTCCTTGACCATCGAACTTGGTTCAACTCTTTCTGATTTTAAATAATTGTGTAATGATGAAAAAGGAATCGATTACCCTGTTTGGAATTCACTACATTGATTCATTCTCCTTATCTAATTTGGGTCTGAGATGGAGGGTGGGTTATGACTTGCTCTTCTGAATCCTAATTTGATCTTTGTTTTGGGATTTTGGGTTTGGTACTTATATGAATGACTATATCTGTATACGTTGTCCATTCATGGTTCTCTCTTGATCATTCAAAGGAAAAATTGGGGGATGGTCTCTCTTTCTAATGGTGATAGGATAAGGTTAGCTGAAGCAAAGGATTGAATTAATGAATCGTTATGATTGGTTGGAAAATTCTGAGAAGTCTCTTATTGGGTGAAAAACATATTGAATGGTTACAGGAACTATATCTGATTGTTAAAAACATTTCGTTCATCTATTTGACTTTATCCTTGGTTATGATGTATCTCATTTGAGATTGAGTGATTAGTTCAATTGCGTGCTAAATTGATTCCATCCTTTGTCAAATTAAACTGTTTAGAGTTGGACCTAAACTCAGATTGGTTTCTAATCCTGAATTTAGGATATAGAATTCTTAAATAAGAAACTCTTTACTAAATATGTTGTTGATTCATCCTAACTTATTCCAATGTTTGATTGAACTTGGCATCTCATATTTTAGGATGGAATTAAGAGAAATAAATGTTGAGATAGAAGTATTAATGTGATACCAAATGTTTTCCTATTCCTTAGAGTTAGTAAGGATAGTTATCTTCTCATGATAGATAGGATTAATTGAGAAGTGAATTATATTAAATGAAATTTGCAAGGAAAAGTGGAATTTGATGAAATAAGTACTTATCTAGATTAATGCTTAATTACTTTTAATATAAAACAATAGTAGAAAGTTGAAGTTGTTTACATCATGATCTATTCTAAATTATGATATGATTTATCATCTCTCTCTCTCTCTCTCTCTCTCTCTCTCTCATTGTGACTATTATTTCCTTTTGGTATGTCTTTCTGAATGCTTAAACTATTTCATAAAAGTAGAGTTCTCTTTATGAAACATTTAGTTAAAAGCACATCATTTTAATGCTTAGTGCTTATCATGCTCAGTCAATTAATTGACCCATGCTAGAAATTTTTAGATGGACTTCGTAAGTGATGAAAGGAGAAAATATATTTTAAGATGTTACTTTTGTTTACCAAAGAATCTTGGATCTTTTATGATGAAATATGAATCATTATTGAAATGTAATTGTTGGAAAGGAAATTTTTATTTTTAATTGATGTTGTTTGACAATAAATGTCTAAAGTGTTTTGACTTATAATGTATGAATCCCACTTTGGAGAATGAAAGAATTGTGGATTTGTTTGATCTTGATGTGTGATCTTTGTGAGTATTTATGTGAATGGAAATGATAAGATTATCTCTAATTGTTTTCATATTTAAGTAATAAACCCTCTCGGGTTGATTTAAGATGAATTAGAGGTTAAGGGTGCTAGATAAACTACCCTCTTATTTAAAGGCAACTTATTACAAGTTGGCACTCGTGATGATAACTTGTAAAATAATATGGAGTTACAAATGAACCTTAATTCTTAATAAGAAAAGGGAAGGAAACTTTTCTGCAATGATAAATAGTCTATGTTAAGACCTTTTTGGAATTGAATCCTAATGTTATCTCGGATAGAGGAAGATGTGATTCCTCTTGATTAATTCCTTAATCGAATAAAAACAATGGAAATAAAATATATAGGATTAGACTTCATTCTAATGAAGTTGATTATAAATAGATCGATTCGTAAATTAAGCAAGCTAAGACTTGGATAAGTAAATTAAGTTAACATCATTGTTAGTATGTTGAATCAGTTTGTGAAACTGAAACATAAATTAGAATGTTAATGGATGAAAAACAAATCTTAGGAAAAGGTTTGGATACAGATGTATCTACATAGCAATTCCAATTTATTTATTTTTTTATAATCCTAATGGATAATGAACTTAACTATTTAGTAGGGCTATTGTAATTAACCCTTAATAAGGAAACTTATTAAGACATTAACTTCTTTCTTGGTTATGTACATCCAGATGAGGTTAACTCGGTTGGATGTTGGCACATGCTAGCTATAGTACAGTACCTTCATGAATATTTGGGTCTTCATGAGGATACTATATCGCATTCACATGTTGCAATACCCTTCAGAGTTTAACCATCTAGTTCTACATAAACTCGGACTTGATCATAGTTATGCCCTAGGTTAAGTTAGAAGCATTATCTATTGTAGGGAAACTCACAATGACTTAGGATAACTAGACACACACAATCGACTTAGGTTGATTGAGTATGTCTATGTACCCTTAGTCACCATGAGTATCCCTCTACACTAAATTGTGTTACTATCCTTTGTTAGGGTTAAACCATGAACAAGTGGATTGACAGGAATTAGTGAAGAGCATTCTAGATAACAGATGAAGTGGGGTGAAGGACATATTCCATTCAACAAGTATGTCATCTAGGAATATAAACATGAACAATATGGGTAAAATATTTGGCCAAATTATTGCAAGCTGCTAGTTGTGTTGTCCTATGTCACCTAGTTTAAGAAGAGGGATTTTAGATGAATATTGGTAATAGATATTTAGATAGGCCTCTTAAACAAAACACTTAATAGCCTGAAAATGGTAAGAGAAACTAAGTATACTTAGTATACAACTCATTAAGTTAACATGAGATATCGGTATGATACTGAGTCATGAAATGATAGATCAGTGTTCTAATGAGTCATTTACAGTTGCGTAATTTTTTTTTAATGGGAGTGATTAGCTTGGAATGTGTGTTCTAAATTATGATTATTTAGAACAAAGAACATTATTAAAAAAATTCCCTTGTTTGTAAAGTCTTAAAATGGGAATGTTACATTTTTATGACCTTCTAGAATGAAGAACATAACAGAAAACAATTTGTCATTTCATGCACCGGTTCACAAGATATGTCCAGATCTTTGTCTCATGGAAATGGAGGTTTCTGGGTAAGCTTCTTCATTCTTCTCCTTCTGTTCTTTGATCCTTCAAATCTCTTGATCAATATTACCTCTCGATACCTATTTGTTTTCATTATTTTGAGGATTTGGTTGCTATGGTTGAGCTGGTTTAGAATAGAAATGGTGAACTCGTGTGCGGTATGAGTAGAGAAATGGTAGGATGAAGTTGTGGAAAGTAAGAAGCAGAGGGAAAATAAAGCAAGCACAAATTTTGAAATACTTTAAAAGCGCATGCCAAGGATGGGGTGAAATTTTATGTCCTTGATGTCCCTTAAGCATTAAGGGAAAAAGGGACATCAAATTTTATGTCGCTCCCTATCACGACACTTGGCGAATATCTAACAAAGTGGAATACTTTCGCTAAAAGCTTCTTTGGAAGCACCTAGGGGCTAAAAATAGTCACATGAGGAACCAGGAGGCATATCTCGGGGCTCGCAAATTTTTTATGTCCCTAATTTCACTTAAGTATTAAGGGTGAAAGGTACATCAATTTTCACATCATGCCTCAAAGACGACACTTCGCAGCAATCGACGACCTGGATGTTTAGCTCCAACTAGCTCCTTGGGGCTAAGAAATTACATTGGATGGGGTCACATGGATGACCTGAAGGCTTCTTGGGGCTGGAAAAATTTCATGTCCCTCATATCCCTTTTCCAAAGGGACATAAGGGATATCACTTGTCATGATCTAGATGATTGAGGGAATGAGCTCTAGTAAGCACATGGGAGCTGAACCGGTGACTCGAGAGGTTCCATGTGTGACCATAGGGCATATTGGGGATGGAAACATTTTCTACTCCCTCATGTCCCTTTTCTTGAGGGTTGAAATAGACACAAAATTATGCCAGGGATCCTAGAGTTGATACATGTCCTCTCCCAAATTTGTCTAACTACGAGGACTCATCTTGAGGGTAACTTGAAACGATGATATCTTGAGCTCCCAATGGAATTTTTGGAAACTTTTTATAATAAATTGACTTAAAATGGATTTTGAATCCAATTTTTATGGTCTTAGATCTTTATTACTCTGTTTATCCCTAAAAAAATGGATTTTTATTTAGCTACCTAGTTGTGAATGGAAAAAACTAGTTATAAACCTATTATGCCAAAGTTTTGTGAAAACGTTGATTTCACAATATTGTATAGATTTGAATTCTATTTCTAAAAATGTATTTTTGGCTCTTAACTCTATCCAAATATCCTGTAATCACATCACGAAGCTCAAGTATCTATTTTGATCCTGTGCACTTCCTAGGACCGTGAACTCTATTTTTGTGAAATTGTCCCAACTCCTCCAAATATTTGGTGAACCTTTAAAAATTACTTCCATGATGTTTCTTGACCTTCAATTCACCTCCATGTCATATTTTTATCCTCCATTCCTCTCTAGGGGTGGCTCTAGTCCTGAGAAGGCCAGTGGTAGCCCTTCCCATACTGCCCAAAATTTACATTTTCCAAGAACTCCTAAAATCACCAAGGGGGTTGAATTGACTTTTCCAAATCACTTGGGGACTAAGTTAACATCAATTAAGAGGTCATTGGATTCACTAGGTCAACCAAGGGTGCCTCAGAAGAGTAAAACTTGAAATTTTTGACACAGGGGTATAGTTGTCATGCTCGAAAATTGTCAATTTTCTTGTTACACATTTGCATGACAACAACTAGTGAACTTAATGTCGTGTATAATATAATAAAACAATACTTCAGTTTTAACAAGGTATATTTTGGGGTGAGAATGTAAATTTATTGTAAGTTCCACTAGAAATCAAAATAACACCACTAGCATTTAAGGCCAGTGTCAAATTTAAGGATATGCATAATAAACATTGAAAGTGTGAACCTTGTACTTTGAAAGTATGAGCCTTGCACTCTAAAAGTGTGAGCCTCACACTTTCAAAGTGTGATTCTTGTTCTTTCAGCATGTGAGGCTTGGACTTTCAATATGTGTGGCTTGCACTTCTAGAGTGTGAGGTTCACAATTTTAGAGTGTGAGGTTATCAGTTTTAGAGTGCGGAGCTCACACTTTTATAGTATGGGGTTTGTAAATAAGTTTTATGTGTGAGGCTCGCAACTTGGACAATGTGTGTTTGCACTTTCAAAGTGCGAGTCTCATATTTTTCACAACTTTTAAAGTGTAAGTCTCACAAATTTTAAAATGTGAGGCTTGCCATTTGAAAGTACGTGATTTGCACTTCAAACTTGCTATTATAAGGATTTATTGTTAGTTTTTATTTTTAATTTAATACAATGGGATCATGACTTATAATATTTAGTGGCCACTAACCTCACATCGAGGCTTTTGCACTTTATTTTAATACAACATGATCATGACTTATAATAGTTAGCAGTAGCTAACCTTACATCGAGGATTTTTCACTTTCATTCAATACCATAGGCTCATGACTTATAATAGTTAGCAACCGCTCACCTTACATCAAGGCTTTTGTAGGAAGTTATTGTTAATTTTTTATTTTTTTAATCCAATGGGCTCATGCCTTATAATAGTTAGCGGCTGCTAGCCTTACTTACTCCCAACATGAAAATTTAAAAACCAAAAAATTGGAATCCAATAATAGCAATATTGGAATCCATTAATAGCAAAATTGGAATCCAATAATAGCGAAATTGGAATCCAATAATACTAAAATTGGAACTCAAATAAGTCCAATAATGACAATATTGGAATCCAATATTGTTACTAATGGAATCCAACAATAGTAATAATGGAATCCAGTATAGACAAAAATGGAATCCAATATAAGGGAAAAAAGGTGATAGATTTATTCCAAAACATGTAATAATGAACTCGCATTCACTGGAATATGTCTAGATTTAGTGAAATAAGCTTTATGTGGATTCAACAAGACCTTCATTAGGAGTACTAAGATCACTTTTCTCTTGATTTGATCTTATCGTAATGCATTTCGTAATTTTAGTGCTTGGGGGCATTCACATATGCTTAATCATCACTATGGCACATATTAAGGGAATAGTTAATAGTCTTCTTTTCAAAGTTGTGTTGCATTATTTATATTTTATATTTGGACCAATTACATGTTTTTTTATCATCTCATATTTTTAACTTGCCTTGGTGCATACGTTTATGGTTTATATTAGTTTTTTTCCTTTTTATCTTTTATTTTATTTTTGTGTGTTTTGTTAGACATATCTGGGTTACACATCACAATTATTTCATAATGATGGTGAAAATTTTATTATGCAACAAAAAATGAGGTTTCTATAAATTTCACTCTCTAAATGATGCTCTTCTTTATGAGCACAATCCATCACATTCTTTCTCAAATTCCTTTTGTTATTCCTATCAAACAATTTTCCACCACTTTTCTATGTCACCCATCGCTTGAGGGGAATTCCATTATTATCCTACTCATTGGGGTATCTAAATGATTCACTAGGGAAAATCCAAACATCTACCATATTTCCATTTCATCTTCTCACCGATTTACATCTGTCTACTATCTTTAAATTGTTATTACTTCATAATAAAACTTTAAAGAGGGGAAAAGGCAAACACCCCAAAATCACATACTTGTTTCCAACTTATCCCAGTTCACATCCTTTAGAATTGATTAATCATATTAATTGATTCTTACTTTGAATCATAACCTTAGAATTAACTAATTTGATTCTATTACCCTTTTGGAATTAATTAAATTAATTGATACACCCCTTTTAGCTAGTTTAATTAACATTTATTAAATTAAAATGATTAATTATCTCTACTTTATATCCATTTGGATCCCACTTGGACTCCACTTCCTCATCCAATTCAACTCCAATTAGATTCCACTTCTATAATCATAGAAAGGTGGGGCAATGAAATTTCATGTAAAACCCCTTTCTAGATGTAGTTTCTACCAACTGAATTAATTAACTTCCCTCAAACAAGAAGTAATTCATCTAAGTTATTTGACCTCCCTCAAGTTCTATTTTTAGCATGTGCATTCAACAATATTTAACCACTCTCAAACCACTACTTAGCCTCTAAAAAAGGGTAATCTTATCCCTTCATAAATCCTCATGGATTTATCTTGGATTCAAGCAAGAAAATTCTATCAACCTTTCCATCCAATATCTACATATTGGAATCTTTTCATTGTCCATTCTTATGTTTGTAGCATTTTCACTTCCTCATTTGGACATAAAATTAAGAGCAACCATAATCCACTTATTACGAGGTGTTACAAGTGTAAAGTGATGGGTTGTTGTATTCCTCCAATCATTTAACGATGTAATATTTGTCGGTGTCATTCTAAACCAGGATGTGTCCAAGGTAATATGTAATAGAGTCTAGAAGAACTAGTTATACGTTGAGTTTGTTGGGGTTTGCTTAGCTTGATGGTTATTCTACGGAAGTGCAGTTAAAATCTATGGAAATTAAATACAAGTCTATGGAATTCAACTGTTTGTAATGAAATGTATTTTAACAACTAATCTTCTCCTGTAAAGTAAAATACGCACACACTTATTCTTAACAATTTAAACCCTAAGCTGAATAAACTGGAATTTAACAGTAAAGTAAGATCTGTTTATGAGCTAAATTTGCATGGCCAAAGCATCTACTTAAAATTGAAAGCAATAATGGAGAAAACAGAGATATTTTATCAAAGCATGCATGTAAAACTCATCAAATGACAACTGTAGTAAAACTAATCGATGGACTGTATGCATGTAAAACATAGAGTAACCTCATATCTCCTTGGTTGAGAGGGCCCTTTCTCTTCCTCGGGATAGAGTGATCAACAACTTCTAATTCTCAAGATGTCATAGATTTCATTAACTTCCAAATGAGTTCATAACATATCAAAAACAAATCCAGAATAGAATAGTATGCAGATAATTTTCTTCGATCAAAAAAGTGGTCCTCAAGTTCTGAAGACAAAGTCTTCATATAGATAATGTTTGTTACAAGATCCACCATATCAAGTGGCATTAAACACTGTTTCCTCAAATATCAATTGAAACTCTTAGATTCCTATGGGCTGTTAGAGTCAAGCCCAAACTAATAGGTCAATTCGGAAACAGTCTTCAGCCACATGCATCGAACTCGGGAAACTTATCCACCAGTAACCTCCATCATTCCTGCACACATCATCATATTTGATCTCATAAAATAGTTAGTAGGAGGTCATGTGATAAACGGATTTTATAAATAATAGCAAGGAAAAATGCATCAATCTACTAAGACATGACTATACAAAACATCCCCATATATAAATAATTCATATCACGAAGAGCATTTCCGGTCTAAAGAAGTGATATTAATGAGCCAATCTATGCACTCATCATAAAGGCTTCCGCAACCTTATATGATGTTTGTAAGGAAACTATGGAGGAGAAGGTTTGCTGATTAATTGCTTATCTTTCCATTTCTCTATAGGTGTTTGTGCTCACACCCATTCTCCCCTATGTCCCCATAATGAGAGGATAATAGGGAAACAAAATTGTGACCTCTCTCCTTCTCTTAGGTCATAATTTAGCATCCTTGGTGTCCCTTATGTCCCCTCTATCCCTAAGGGGACAAGGGGAAACAAAAGTATAACCCAAGCATTCATTTTATCCTATGGACCCCCATGTGACCACACATAACTCCATTGGTGCAATTTCCTAGCCCCCTCATCTAAATTAACACACAGCATAAGTGCCACTTGTCATTATCCTGGTACAAGTTTCACTTTGGTTTCCTTAGTTTCCACTTTATCTCTTTTACACCATTTTCAAACCCTTAATCAATTCATTCTAATCTAGGTTAAGTGTGCATTTAGCAGGGTAAGTTTAAAAAATAAAAAAACTTCATTAACTCCTCACTCATCACATAGTTAACAACTTTCTATGATAGTTTTCTACTATAACACCCTCAAAACTCTATTTTCACCAATAAATTCTTCCAAAGTTCTTCTAGACATCCATACCTAGAAAAATGATAATTTGATCATAACTCTTCAACCAAGAGTCTGATTACCTTGAAAAGTTTCCCAAATATCCCTATCCAAAACACCTTTGGGAAGATTGATGAAGCAAACTCAGTAATGCCCTAGTTTTTCACATCAACAAACTAAAATATTAAACCCTAAAATATTATTTTTGAATTTCCTAAAGATATAGTGAATGGAAAATGATGAAATTTGGAGTAGAATATCTTATTGTAAAAAGAACATTTTCACAAAGTGGTTTCATTGTAAAATGAAACCGTAAAGTAAGTGTGGTTTCTAAAAATAGTAGGTATTTAGAATAGTAGGTTAAAAACCTGGTAAGTTTCCTAGACCAATGGATTCATAGTATTTGTAATATCCTAAATAAACAAGAAATATTACGAAAGGCTAATTCAGAAACTTTTTAAAAATAGAAATATTTGGGAAAGTGGGCATTTAAAATAACAGTTCCTAAAAATAGTAAATATTCAATAGTTTCAATGATCTAAATGAATAAGGGACATCATAGATAAATAATAGTGAGAACTTACTGAAAATAACTGTCCTAGACCCTACCGTTAAAAAAATAAAGTTCAATATTTGAGTGCCTAAATTTTGTGATGAATCCTTTTTTTTTCTCATCTTAGTGCTTTTGAGAAAAATGGAGTTCAAGTAATCATATCTTGATCCCATTTTAGCCCTAATTATTGAGTATCTAGGTGTGAACTCCATGAAGGTTTCTCAGATGTTATCATCCTATTGAACCAAGTGATGGGAAAAGAGATGAAAAAAGAGTTTCGGGACTAGGTGGCCTAATTCGTTCTTGTTTCCACTTTGAAGAAAACTAGGTAGTGGATTGGGGAAAAATTATAAGTAACAATTTCTATCAGTGGTTTCTCCATTTTCCTTCTATCAGAAAGTTCACTATGAACTTTTATCTTGTATATGTTTTCACCTATAAAAGACCTTTCAAAGTCCTAAATTTAGCTCTAAATGTCTCCCAAAAAGCACCTACCTATGAGAAATACCCACAACTCATGCACAAGGAGAGTAACCATCACTTTTCGATAGTGAATGATGCATTCACCATGTTTTTATAAAACTAATAGAAGGAAACAAACCTATCAATAAATATGGGAGCTTATTCACTCAATTCTTAACCTTCACCTATATTAGGGTTTGGGGATTTGATCTTGCTCCTCGCATGCTTCCTAGGTACCCAAGTGATAAAATGTTAATGTTTGAATTATGTAGGTAACTTGCTCATGATCATAACATATATAAGAATAGTAAAATTAAGGGTGTTTCCTTTCCTACATCTCTTCGATCTATTCATGCAAAATTTTGTAGATACATCAAACATTGAACACTCATTTTCATCCTTCAGCCTCTATTCCTATGTATTTAGGCCAAATATTAATATAAGGAAAAATACTGAAACTCTCACTTTCGTGGAATGTACCATAGTCTTCAAAGTGACGAATCTTGTGTTGATTTCCTTGATGAATTTGAAGTGAGGAAGAGGGACCATATGAGGATGACAATCGATCAAATGAGGAATTTCAACTTTGATTGGTTTGTTGAAGGAGTTAGAGATGATGGATCATATTTTTGACCCATAGTATCAAGCAGTAAAGTCTACACCTCTTTCACCTATCTCATGGAACATAAGAATAAGATAACATCAATTAGAGGACTACAACATTGATTTAGAGATCAAGGGAGTGGTTCAAGAAAAGGAGAAATGCAATCATTGATTCTTGTGGTCTTTTAACATTGTCGACATAAAAATCTCACACTTCATCCTTGATTGCATCCAAGAGAGATATGATCTCCAATCACTCAAGGGATTCCTCAAAGATAAATTATCTAGAAGAAGAACACACTAAGGGATCTCACCTAGGAAGCTCCATAAAAAGATAAAACCACTAAAATTATCATTGAAGATATTGATCAAGGTGAGACTAATCCTTCACAAAATCTAGTTCAGCATTGGTTCTGAAGTGTTTCATCCTCAACAACTAAGTCAGCTCATTGATTTTAAGATGTGATTCCCCATCATGAGCTGAAATTTTTATCATGCCTAATGTTAAAACAAAAAAAAACTCCCTTGGATCCAAGAATGCATTGGGAGTGAGCCAAGGACATTGAAACAATCATTGGTACAAGACTTCAAATTTATCTCGAGGATCGTGAAAAAAATGAGGTAAGATGGCATAGGTAACTCCTTACTTTTTCATTGGAGCTTCTAGTAATCATTATGTAGAGGTTTCCCAGCCAAAATTTGTGAAACCCATGGAGGAGATGACTCAGATAGATTATGAAATGATATAAATCTATTTGAGCCATACAACGCATGAGGGTGATACACATTTGTTCAAGGAACTTTCTACCCGCATTATTTCTTAGAATGAGGAGTACAAATAGACCATAGACCAATTAGAGGATCATGTGATAACTCTCACTACTTATATGTAGTCTTTTCTAGATCTTAGTGCACTACCATATGATTAAACTAAAATGTAATATAATAATAGCCTAATCTAATACAAGTTTGTAGTAAATAAATGAATAATGAAATACTAAAATAATACTCAAGTAAACTAAGCTAGAAATTTTGAAAACCTAATGTGTAAAGAAGGTTAGAAGATCCTTTGATGGATACAACCTTATGTGGATATAGTTGATTCTTAGTTCTTGGTCCCTTATTATGATCACATAACTTTATATTTATATGATTCCCTTTCTTGAATTTTTTAATTAACCCGAAAAATACCTACTATCAAAAGGATAAGATGCTCAAATGGCTAGAAAGGACCCATAAAGTATGACCAAAGTACAAAGAAGACAAGGGCACACTGATTGGATGAGGGCTCTTGGAACTAGCATCCTAGTCTTGGCATTGATGTCCAAGATGAAAAATTCCAAAGCATAAAAAGGTAGACTAAGTAAGAAGAGGTGTAAGACCAAGATAAGTGACATAAAGGAAAGAAAGGTGGCTAAAGACATGGGGTGATTAGTACTTCTATTACTTAGGAATCATGAAAATAGTTGTATGTGATTGAGACTGGATAATGATTCAAAGTGTGTGATTTTGTGTCTACAACATATCTTCCTACCAAGGAAGTCACTTCTATTAGCAAATTTGACCCCAAAACAATCAAAAAGTCCCAAGGTCACATAATGAAAGGAAGAGACAATGACAGATGGGTTGAAATGATCATTGAAATGGAAAGACACTTTTACTAAGATCATTTTATTGTTTGATTTTTATCTCACTTCCCTTCAAAGGTAAAAATGACTAAGGATGAAATTGAGAAGGAAGAGGCTCATTGAGAAAACTTTCTCTCATTGGTGTCAAAAATAAGTAATCTTGATGCTTTCTTAATGGTGGGTATAATTTTATGCACTTCCATAACTGATAATTTGTCTCCTATTTGGTCTCACATAATGATTTCCTAGTATGAAATGTTGAATGATGTTATCTCCAAGCTTGACTCTTGTGAAAATACAACATCAAAAATTATAGAAAGTATAAACAATGGGGTACAGAAGCTTGTGTCACCTCCATTCAATCAAAATTCATTATTGGAAAATCATAAAACCATTTGAGGAATTTTTTAATAATTATGTCGAAGATCCTTTCTTATTGAATTAAGATACTATTAGTGCAAATTCACAACACCCCCAAAATGACCTATGGATCTACTTTTCTAAGGAAATGTCATTTGGTGTGAATGCACAACATTGAGCTTTCCTAAAGTGTGGGACATTTGCAAATGGGGAAAGCTCTCCAGAGAAGGTTGGTTCCTCTTCTTAAACTACCTGCAACAAGCTATTCTAGTGCAGGAAAACTAATCCTAAACCTAATCTAACTTCCAAGGGACCAAGGAGAGAGAGAGAGAGAGAGAGAGAGAGAGAGAAAATGTAGAAAATGAAAGCCTATGCTAAAATGGTGATACACTAGAGAAGCAAAATGTTGAACATCTATCAAAATACCACAGGACAAGAAGAGGTGAGCAATGGAAAGGATGGACAAGTGCATCACAAAACCAAGGATGGATTTCACACAAAAAATGTTCCAAAACTCCATGAACATAACTCCAAAACCTACAATGAACATCCAAACATGCACAAATACCTACAATGAAGAGAGGCAAGAAGGAAACAACCAAAAATGAGCAAGGATGGACAAATGCATCACAAAACACATTTTTATATTGCTCAGAAATTTGCACAAAACATCATTTCACAGGTAAGAGGAAAAAAACACCATTACAGAGAAGAGGAGGAGATTTAAACTCCATTTTTGACCCTAGGGAAGAAAAGGAGGGAGAGGTAGAGAATAATGATGAACAACCTTTTCAAATGAGCCAAATCTGGCTTTTTAACCTTCGAACAAAATGAAAGAAATGTGGAAAATGCCAGAAAATCAATTTGAAATTCCAACCAGTGACCAAATATGTTTAATGGCCTACAAAATGATGGGTTCCCATGAAAAATCACATGCTTCATTTTACATTGCTTTGCAAAGAAAAACAGAGGCCCATACTTCATTAATTTTGGTGGTTGGGAACCATTTCTACATTTTTTCATGCTAGAGACGTTTTCCCATTTTTCTCCTAAAAATATCCATCAAAATTTAAAATTTAATATTCCATCATGTGGATAATTTCACCAGCTTTCCATTGATATAAAAATCATGAAAACTGAGCTCGGGATCGAAAGTTATGCCCTTCTAAAGATTTAGGAAAAAATCGGGTCTGAGCCAAAACTTTAAATTTTTCCCCTTTTTTCAAATTGGGAAAAATTTCCCAAAAACCTCCACCGGTCTGCCACTCCTCTGCCACATGGCATCTTCTAGTTGCTTGGGGGAATGTGCTTCCATTTCTACCCTTTGCACCTTTTGACAACTTTGGCAAATTTCACCAAATCCTTCCGCCACCCCGACTCTGCCACTAACAGGACACATGGCACTTGTTTCATTGCTTAGCGAGGATGCACTTGTAATTTTTCCTTTGACGCACCTTTACCAAATTCCAAAAACTCAAATTTCTCTCCGCCCCCACCACTCCACCTTGACACGTGGTGCCATTTCATTGGTTGCGGGCCTTGACCAATTTTTTTTGTCCGCGGACTTTCAGGAAAAAAATTTCCTTTGTGCCTTTTATCCATTTGAATAAGCACCAAAAAATCCCCCCGAATCCCACCATTCTACGATGAAATGTGTCGACTTCTCATTGGTTGCGGGCTGCCCAGGAAAATTTCCTCCAAACTCGTCGAGCCGTATCTTGCAAAATACAAGGAATTAATAGGACTTCCTTACCTTTCGGAAAGGGAAAGAATTATCTATCCGATGAAACCATTTATAGAATATTTTGAGTTCTTTAAATTTGTGAAAATTGAAGTTGAAGAACAAGGAAAGAATGAAGGTAAGTTAGGAAAAATATGCAGGGGCTCATTTTGGATAATAGATACTTTAGAGTCTCTCATAGAAATCAGATGTACAATTTCCAATACTACAAAGGATCATGAGGTTTGGATCAATCGGTGAAAAAATATCAATAGTACTTCTAAAACCGGATTAATTCTTTGATCATTGTTCATATCCCTCAAGAATAGAAAGTGGCATCTACTGAGAATGCACTTCAAAGAAGAAATTCAAAGGTGTAGAAATCTCCCATGAGCATTCCCACAAGGTTTGTCAATAGTTGGCTTTTCATTATCGAGTCCTCATCTCCATTGACATGATCATACCCCCTCTTCTTCATTCCTCCATTCTTATCTCTCTCAATGTTCTAATTTTTTGTTGGGAAGGTATTGTTATCCATTTTTACCCCTAGTAAAATGGACAACTTGAAAATTTGGACTTGGGAAACTTCATGGAGTTTTAATGAAGAATCTAAAGATTTCATGTGTTTTTATTTTTTTCTAGAACTTGGAATCATTTGGAAGGTTACTTGGTTGCGGTTGAAAAATACCCGCTCACCCAAATTTCTCAAAATCCCTAAGAAGCTAAGTATGGGTTCCACTTTAGAACTACTTGGGTTTTTTAAGTTGTTTTACTTCATAAAGTAACTAAGTAAAGCACATATAAAACCTACAAGAAAGGGAAAAGGTGAGCAAGTCATAAATGTGACTCAACATTACTTTGTGAAGCAAAGTGTACTAAAGGGCCCAAAGTAAACTCATAGTGAAAACCTACAAAGAGGGGGAGAAGATTAATACGGGGTTGAGCTTGGTATTGTTGTAAATTAAAACTTACTCGAAAGCCCGCAAGAAAATGAATCTCCAAAACCCACATAATAGAGAAGAAAGAAGGAGTATCCCAAAAATTTGATGTTTCTCTACTACCGAAAGTAACCAAGTAAAGAATCCAAAAACATGTAGAGAAAGAAATTTGTAGAGTAATACTGAGATTTGATGTTGTTTTAGTGTTGAAAGTAACTAAGTAAAGCACATTTCAAATCCCAAGTAAAGAACTTTCCAAAACCACAGAACAAACACTAAAGAAATGAGTAATGTGGGAATACAACCTGGATTTACCTGCACAAGAATGGCCAAGAGAAATCTCAAGGAGAAGAAAAGTAGTAATGGAAATTTGTAAACTAGAATGGAAATAATGTTTGACCGGGTGCTCCATTTTTGAGATCTCATACTTTTTGGAATCATTTCTTCTCACTCTACATCATGAAATCCATAAGACCAGATTTTGGAAGGAAGAAATGGGTAAAAATGAGAAAATTATGGGAATAGAACATTTCCTTGAGCTCTAAGTAAAAAAAAGCCAAGTGTCAATCATCCTTTGCTAGTAATCATTTTTGAGCTTCTAAAAGGGATGGGACCACTGAAACAATTCGGAATTCTCTCTCTAGAATTCTCTCTCTCTCTTCTCTCTAGGATCAATAAATGTAAGTGTTAGGCAAATTTTTAGGGGGGAATGTTCATGTAATAGAACTATGTCAAAAATTTCTAGAGTATTGTTGAGTTAAATGCCTCGATCTAAATATTCTTGAAGAATGTCCTTTCCTTATTTTGTAATTGTAATTAATTGTGCATCCATTTAATCAATAAATCCATGTTTTGTGGCTATTATCTGCCCTAGCTATGTTTTATTACATTTTCCTTTCCTTTCATTGCATATTCTAGGTTTTGTGCATTCTATATTCTTCTTGCAGGTTCGAATTTGTTTTGCTCCATTGAAATAATGTTAACAAATGCAGATTAGGGACTTTATCACTTTTTTACGGCCTATCTCTTTCCCATTCTTCATCTCATTTTCACTCATCTAGATATTTTCCCACCTCTTTTCTTTGTACAATCACCTCTGTAACATAGGATTTCCATTTTCATGCAATATTTCTCTGGTCCCTTGGAAACTTATGATAGAAGTAGATAGTAGAATTTCCCTTCTAGTATTAGTTAAACATTAGGAATAGGAAGAGGAAGTTGACCTTCTCTCGTAGGTTTGTCTCAGTTAGTAGTCCTACAACCGAGAGACAATCCCATGTTACCCAAACACAAAGGTTTCTCATTCACAAACTTTACAACACAACCATAGGGTTTTTTTTTTTGTGATAATATTTTCCAAAGATGCCCAATGGGATAAGATTTTAAGGCTTTATACTTCATAGCTTGATGTGTTGTTGGTGAGATATCAACCTTTGGAGTAATGTTTAAATCACATCTAGCAACTCCATTGATCCAAACAACCCATTCTCTCTATTACATACCTTCCCCTTTCCATCCATTCCCATCCCTTTTATTTCCATATATTTTGATTTTCTTCATTCATGAAGTTGTTTAATCAAGACTTCATTTCTTTCATCAAAATCTCATTTGTAGTAGTTCCATTCAAATCCATCTCCAAGTTGTTACAACACACCTCTAGATCGATTCTATGGACAAAATTAGATTGAGTATGCATACCCATATGAGAAAAGTACAAGTCGGTTTGGTCACCCACCAAACTATGGATCAGTTTAAGGGAAAAATTATGTATATTTTATAAGCCATCCTACACCTGGAGATGTTGACTTGCAAAGAAATATTTAATAAATAGACCGACTATGGTGCAGATAATGAGTGAGAAGACTATAAAGGCAACAAAGATTGGTTTTAGGAATCCTTATCCATGGGCTGGTCTTATACCAAGTAAGTTCAATCCTAAAAAAAAGTTGCAATTTACAATTGAAATAATGACTCAAGTTACAGAGTGGGTTAAAAGGATGGAGGCTCGTGAATCTAGTGCTAGGAATCCATTTCAATGGGGAGATCCTACACTACCATCTCATATACCTCCCATTCATCTTTCCCAACCTAAACCATTTCATCCTGGGTTTCATATCCCTAGCTTTCTTCCTACTATCTCTATTGATAATTCTATTTCTCCATTGTTCTACCCTTTCATCCCACCTTTAACCCTCTTCCCTTTTCTCTTACACAAATGCATCCCTTCCATAAGAAGAAAGTGTATAACCTACCCTTACAACAAAAACAATGCAAAAATTAGTTGAGACCCAACCAATACCTCTTACATTCCCTAACCCATTTTTGGAACAACAAAATCAGAAAGTAACTCAATGAGGGAAGAAAATTGAAGATCCCAATAGAGAATAATTAGTACAAAAGTTGAAGAATTTGGATACTAAGTTTCAATTCATTCAAATGAAACTAATGACTAGGCCTTAAAAAGAGGTTGGGAATGAAAAAGAAGTGGTGGAAGAAAATTTTGTAGAAGAGAAAGAACAGGAAGAAAATGATGACCAATCTATATGCTTTGAGTGTAGTATGTAGGATGGCACCATATTCATGGAGGCTATTATTTTATTTCCAAAAGAATCAACAAAGGAAGATAGGCTCCCGAGTGTGCAATATGTCTCAATCAAATGGAGAGATCCTCATTTCCCTACATGTTTAGAGCTTGATGCACTATTGGAAGGCTACATTGATCCACCAATAACATCTTCAAATGTTGCAACCTATCATGAGGAGCTTCATGCCATGGAGGAGAGCAAGTTATTTTTAGAGGTCTTGAGTAAAGAGAAGGTCATAAAAGAAATTTCATATTCTTCTTTCACTTCATCCTTACAAGAACCTGATTTTTGGATGAGTTTGATCTCTCAAACTTTATGATTGAGGTTAAGGGGTGGTATAGTGAACTAATTACAAAATCAAAAAATTTCATGGAGGAGGTAGAGTCCTTGGCATAGATTGACAACGAAGGGGTTGATTTCTTATTAGATTTGGATGATTGCATTGGTGGGGGAGATCCCATTGAACTTACCACTTTTTTTGTTCCATCACCTATCTTCCAACACAAAAATCCTCTTTCCATGGAAGATAATCTCCAAGAAGATTCTGCTGCCCAAAACAGTCCTCATGAGTAAGAAATGAAGGGGTTTTCTCTTCCAAACTTCATAGTGGATGATGAGGAAAAGAAGGAGAACGATGACAACAATGCCAAATAATTCATCAAGGAAGAGAAGGAGTTATTTGTTGAGGCACCACAAATTCAAAATTAGTTTACAAGAAGCTCCATTCAATAAAGTCTATAGGATAGCTCCATTCATGGAGTTGAGATTCAAAGATATGGAAAAATTCAGAAGATCAGACTATGCCTAATAAAATATTTGGATTATTTAGAGCCAAGGAAGGAGTTATAACTAGTCATGTATGCTTCAGATCATGAGGAACAGCTTAAGATTCCCAAGGATCAATCTGTAATACCTATTAAATAAAAATGCAGAGAAACTAAAAGAGGTGTTCATTTTATTTCATGTTGATACCTTGATGAATTGGGTGGAAGATTGGCTTCAAATTAGTTTTTCACTCTCACTATATACCATGATTAGTGCCAAATCAGTCACATGGTCTCAATTCATGAGGAAGGGAGGCTACTTCTTCCTTCTAGTTGTAGGATTTGTTTGAGTTTCTTCGGCGTCTAGTCGGATTAGGGTAGTGTAGGTTTGTTTTTAGTAGAATAAGTGCTTGTGCACACTCTGCATGTTTCCACTTGGAACATGTATGATTTTCTATGTTTGTACATAGTTTTTTTGTTGTTGTTGCATAGTCCATTTGAAGGGAGGCGTTCATGGGAAGCAATGCATTCAAGAAATTCCAAGAGTATCCAAATCAGCATGTGTTTAGAAACTCTTCAAATATTCATTCTTTTTCATGATTCAATTCAATGTTCTTCATACTTGGTAGAAATCATATTTTGGGAAAACTTTAGATATCCATCCTTTATCTCAATAGATCGTTTGTAAGGGAAATAAGGGGATTTCAAATTCGACAATTTTCCACTCACATAAAACTTAACTTGGAAAATTCTTATCATGTGAATGGTCAATTCAAGCAATTAAAAATCAGCTTAAAGTTTAGTTAAGTGCCTCAAGTGGTCTCAATGGTGTCTTCTTCAATTCCAGATCACTTTTTAGTTTAGCAGGAAAACTCCATACCCAATGGATGCTTCAAGGCCACTGGTCTTTCAATCTAGCAGGAAGAGTACCCTTGGAGGTTTCCAAATTGTTATCCATTTTACCCCATAGTAAATAGACAACTTGAAAAATTGGACTTGGGAAAATTCATGGAGTTTCAATGAATAATCTGGATATTTCAGGTATTTTCATGTTTTTGGGAACTTGGAATCATTTGGAAGGTTGTTTGGATGTAATTGAAAATCATCCACGGACCAAAATTGATCAAAATACCTAAGGAGCTAAATATAGGATTTTTAAGTTACTTTACTTCATAAAGTAACTAAATAAATCACATATAAAACCCGTAAGAAAGGGAAAAGGAGTTTAACTTGGAAATATGACTCAAAGCATTACTACAAATCAAAGTGTACCAAAGGGCCCAAAGTAAAGTCATAGAGAAAACTGCAAAGAGGGGGAAGAATAGTAATGTGAGGATTAAGTTTGGCATTACTACAAAGTAAAAATTACTTGAAAGCTCGCAAGCAAAGGTATCCTAAAACCCCATAGAATAAAGAAGAAAGAAGGAGTATCCAGGAAATTCAAAGTTGTTTTCTTGATAAAATCAACCAAGTAAAGAAACTCCAAAAATTTGTAGAGAAGGAAAGTTGGAGGGTAATCTAGAGATTTGATGTTGCTTTACTACTGAAAGTAACTAAGTAAAGCACATTCCAAAGCTTGAGTAAATATCTTTCCAAAACCCGTAGAATAAGGGCCAAAGAAAGGAGTAATGAGGGAATGTAACTTGACATTATTTTGTAGTAATGGCCAAGAAAAATCCCACGTAGAAAATAAATGCAAGAATTCCCAAGTGAAATCCCACAGAGAAGAAATGTTGCAATGGCACTTTGTAAACCTCGAATGGTCATAATTTTTTTCCAGGTGCTCCTTTTTCAAGATTTGAGACTTTTAGGAATCATTTATTCATGCTCTACATCATGCAATCTAGAAAATAATATTTTGGAAGGAATAAATGAGTGTGTTACCCAATTTTTCCCCTCGGGTGAAATTGGATGAACATGACCTTACATGGAGAAATAGAAGGATCGACTAGACCATGGAATATCACATCTCGTGCTCAAGCCGAGAAAGTTAGTAAATCAAGCACGAGCACATTACGAGAGAATTTTGGGAAATGTAGGAGGTCCGAATTCTAAAATTGAGACTTTGGAGGTGAGGTTGTTTGGAAGTGGGCTGAGGTGAAATTTGGGAACTCGGTGAATCAAAACTCTGAAATGATGAGCTTAAAAGGTCCAAAGGACATCAAATTCTAAAGTCTGAAATTCAAACTTCGGACATTCAAGAGTTTGTATTTGATATCAAGGTCAAGCATTGACCAGTGCAATGTGGGGAGGAAACTTAAAGTCTGAAACCCCAAAGTTTGAAATTAGGACTTTGGGCTTTCGATATTTTAAATATATGTGACAACCAGATGGATAAACAACCCTATAACCCAAACCCTTGAAATCGGAACTCCTAAAACCCAAAAACCCAAACTCGAGAATTCCCAAAAACACAAAGGTCTAAAACCCAAAGTACAAAGTTCAAACTTTGAGCTTTCGTCATTTCGAAACATTGAAGCCCCAGTGCACACAAATCATAACTTGAAGCCCAAATCCTGAAGTATTAATTTTAGTGGGACTAAGTATTTCAAAATGAGGAAATACAGTCCTCCATTTTAGAGGAATGTTTCCAGATTTCTCACCTATCAAAATGATGAAGATATGGGATTCTTTTCTTCTCTAAAAAGGTAAAGTACATGGAGGTATGGGTTTTGCACCGACACCCATCATTTTTATATGTAATTTTCATGCTTTTTTGGGTGGTTGAAACAATATTTTCAATTGCTTCTCTCTTCCTTTCTCTCATTCTTCCTATATATTGTAAGGAGGGGTTCATTTCAAAAGGTTTGAAAATTTGTATATGCCCCTCCCTTCTTTCTTGTTTGTAAGAGATTTGTGGAGATTTCAAACCTCCTTATTGAACATTATAATGCAAAATTTGTGCCTTTGGCCCTAAATGTGATGTATTGTATCAACTTTGAGAGCAATAAAATTAGATCTATGGATGCTTCAAACCCTCTTTTGTGTTATATTGTAACTTTCTAATCTTTCATTGCATGCAAGGTTATTGTGTATTATTGTTTTTTCATTACAAGGTTCTAGTAGTGTTGTGTTTATTATGTAGGTTGTTCAACATCCTTCTTAGTGCATCACCTTCCCTTATATTAGGTTTTATTTTCATGCATTTTCTCTATAGTGTCTCCTTGGAAATATTAGGTTAGGGTTAGATATGGAACTCTCTTCACTTTGGAGTTGTTGGCACTAGGATAGGACATGAAGCTAGCCTTCTCCAGAGAGTTATCCTAATTTCAAAGTCCAGCACTTTGGAATAACTCCATGTTTGACAAATCACACTAACTTCCTCAACTGAGTCACTTAAGATCAATCGGGGGTGATGTGATTTCATAATAACAAGAGTGTGAAAATGAGAAAAACGTGGGAATAACACATTTCCTTGGGCTCCAAGAAAAAACCTATTCAAGTGTCAATCATCCTTTTCTAGTAATCTCTCTCTCTCTCTCTCTCTCTCTCTCTCTCTCTCTCTCTCTCTCTCTCTCTCTCGGGATCAATAAATGTTAGTGCTAAGGAAACTTTTTAAGGGGGGATGTTCACGTAATAAACTTTGTCAAAAAATTTATAGGTAGTGTTGAGTTGTAAACCTCTAATTTGAATATTATGGAAGAATATCCTTGCCTTATTTTTCAATTATAATGAATTTTTCATCAATTTAATTAATAAATCCATGTTTTATGGCTTTTCTTTTCCCAAGTATGTGTTGTATTGCATTTTCCTTTCCTTTTATTGCATATTCTAGTTTTTTTACATTCTATATTCTTCTTGCAGTTCAACTTTGTTGTGCTCTATGGAAATGATGTTAACAAATGGAGTTAGGGATGGTGTCACTTGTGTCGACCTCTCTCTTTCTCATTTTCACTCATATGGATATTTTACCACCCCTTTTCTTGGTGTAATTACCTCTTTAGCTTAGGATTTCCATTTTCATGCAATACCTCTCTCTTTGGTCCCGTGCATAAACTTAGGATAGAAGTAGATAGTAGAATTTTCCTTCTATAAGTAGTTTAGCATTAGGAATACGAAGAGGAATTCGGAATTCTCCAAAGGATTGTCTTGATTAGAAATCCCATAATTGGGAGACAATCCCATATTACTTAAAATCAATGGTTGTGTATTCACATGCATTCAACAAAGATAACTAAAGGGTGTTATTTTTTGTGATAACAAGTACTTTTCACTATTTTTTCTTATTCACTTAAGCAACCTATAGTCTAAAATTGTAATGAGATCTTTTCAATTTATGAAAAAGACTTAATTTTGTTTCCTAAGAATATGAAAGGCCATAAGTGATAAGGGGAAGTGAAAATTCATGCTAGGGTAGAAAAAAATACTTTTGGAAGGCTATAACTTGAAGTGACTTCTCCATTTCAAGTGGTTGACAATTGTAATTTTCTAAGTAGATAGCTTTGCACTACTAAGATACAAGCAAGATATTTCATTCTTCTATTTTCATCTTTCTCTATGTTTCCTATATTTCCTTATATGTTAAGCTTTTTAAACATGATGATCTTTTAAAACCAAGGAAGGTGTTTGTGCCTTAGATAAATGAATCAATAGAATTTTGTTTCTATGATTTGTTATTATTATCATTGTATGGAAGGTTATATCCGTCTAATCAAGTGTGGATTAATTTTGGTTAATGTTGTGAAAATATTCTAGTTCTTAATCACAAAGGTAACCCTAATTCCCTATATTATTACTCCCCTCTACCTCATATCAGTAAGTAAATTCCTCCCTTTTACTAATTGCAAGAAATTTACCACAAGTTTAGTGGAGTATTCATGTGTGATCCCTAGTTTCATGACCATGACATATTTTGTTTATGAATTTAATAAATGAGAGCCTCCCCATTACCAAAAGGAGGGACTTAGTCCTAAAGAGTTGGTGAAAATCCACTAATTTGTCCTTGTGACAAAAAATTTTCCAATAGATTTTTTGTTGGGAATGGTAAATGTCAGGTGGAAAGGTACCATCTTGTAAATAATTGTAGATATCCACTTATCGGGAAAGGGAATAACAACATCAAATACCAAACATAATTGTTTCATGTTGTAAGCAAGTACCATGAGATGATCAATAAGGAACTAGAAATATGTAGTATTCAGAGACAATCGTAAAGAACAATCTAATAGTATCCATAGCATTTTCTGACCTCTTTTGTTTTCTAGGAGCTATTGGAAGGTGATCTAAACAAATTACTCTTTCAGGTTGTCCACCATGCATTTATATGGTATAATATTCTCATCTTTGACTTTATATTCATCATTTACTTGTTTGATGATGAGTTGTGAGTCACCTATAACCTCAACTTGTTTGATATTCCATTTATAATAACTTTTAAACCTATAATGAGAGCTTCATACTCAGTAATGTTATTTGTACATGGAAATTTGAGTCTGAAATCTTGTGGAATAAGATCACCTATAGGGGTGATAAGAAAAACTCTTTCCCCGAGACATTAAATTTGAATGACCCATAAAAGTATATTTTCTAGGTAGAAGATTCTTCAATGTATAAAATGACAGATCGAGACAGATCCATATTCAATGGTTCTATACCCGGTAAGGGTGATTCTATCAGTTCATTGAAAAACACTTGTTCTTTTATTGTTCTTTGGTGGAAATATTTGATATCAAACTCACCAAGTAAAATGATCTAATTTTCCATCCTCCCGATGAATGCAAGTTTGGATAATAGGTAGTTGAGTACGTCAAATTTAGATATGAGATTTATTTTTTTGTTTACGACATAATGGAGAATCGATGGAAAGCAAAAAAATAGCCAAACATACATTTTAAATTTATAGATAAATTAGCCCATAGGAGATCAAGGTATGGCTGAGGTAAGACATGGATATTCCTTTATGTTGGTGATCATGTTTTTCCAAGAGTGTGCCAATAGAAAATTGAGTGGTAGATATATACAACAATAGGGGTTCACCGAAGGTATACAAGACTAAGAAATGTGGATTAGTGAAGTGTTTCGTAGTTAGGAAACAAATTGCTGGAAATAAGGATCCTAGTGGAAATCAAAATCCTTTTTAAGAATATGGGAAAATGAATAGCATTTATGTACAAGTTTGGAGATAAATATGTCAATAAAATGAATTTTTCCTTGTAAGATACACATTTTTTTAAGGTTCTTGGGACGAGCCATCTCATTAATATCAATGAATTCTATGGGTTTCACTTCAATTCCTCTTCTGGAGATTATGAAGCCCAATAGTTTTCCTATGATGAACCTGAACACACACTTCTTCATATTTAATGTTATCTTATAATCCCATAGTCGCTCAAAGATATGATGAAGGATCATCTAGTGTTCTACTCTAGTTTTTTACTTGCCAATGATATTATCCACACAATCCTCTAAACTATCATACAACATATCATGAAATATGATATTCATGGCATGTTGATATGTGGCGTCGGTGTTCTTGAGGCCAAAAGGCATGACTGACGATAGAAAAATGTTCCCAAGGAGTAGTAAAAGCAATTTTATGTTAATCCTCTTCTACAATTTTGATTTGGTTATAACCAGATAATCCATCAATGAGGTACAAAATTTTGTGGCTAGCCATAGAATCAAATTTGGAAGAGGAAAATCATCTTTAGGACATGCTTTATTGATTTCCCTAAAGTCGCATAAATATGGATACCAACAATTTTCTTATGAATAGACACAATGTTGGAGATCCATTATGAATAATCAATAGGTCTAACAAAACCTACTTCCAATAACTTATCTAGTTCTTATTTAACTAAAAGAGCTACATGTGGATGCATTTTTCATAATTTTTGTTTAATATGATTTTTGATTCATATACAATGAGGTTATGCATAACCAAATAAGGATCAAATCTTGGCATGTCTATATAGGACCAAGAAAATACATCCACAAACTCTTTGAGGAGTAAATTAAAATCCTTTTATTTATGTGTGGAAAGGGAAGATCCTAGTTTAATAATTTTAATGTTTTCCTCTGTGCTAATGTTGAAATCGGTAGTATCTTCAACCACTAATTTTCAACCATCCTCCATGTGTGTAGGATCAAGAGGAAGATTTAATTATTCCCCTATTGGCATCTGAATGAGATTTTCACTAATAAAATGATCACTTATATTATCCATTTTTAATTTTTCATTTTGTTTTTTCGCAAGTTCCTCAAAGAGGTTTTCACTATAGGACCTAGATTTTTTGATTTTGTTATGTTTTTTTATATTTTGGCCTCTTTTTATTTTTTCTAACCATAGAACTCAACCTCCTTCATAAAATATGGATATATGCATCAAGGTTAATAGTGAATCCTTTCTTATGATATCCTAAAGGTACATCATCGTGTAACCCCATGAAATCCCCAATTGATTCTTCATCCTCAAATAAATCACTTGGTATGTGTTTTTTTTGGTCCCAATCAATAAGGCATGGGTGTATGAGATCTATTATAGGAATGGATTGGAATAAGGTAAAAATAGGTTCATGGAGGCAAGATCTTTGTAGAAACTAGAAAGAGACTCTGGTTCACTATCATAATCTAAAAAACTATCCTCATATTCGAAAGAGGTGGCATTAACTTCCGGAGGTTGTAACCCATAAGAATGAATATAACGGCATATCTGTCCATTTTTTCATGTTCCAAAAGAGGTTCATGAACACCTTATTCATGTAAGCTATATCCATATCCTTTTCATCCCATATCATCATCTTTTTTAGGGATGATATACTCTAAGGATTGATAGAAAGAGACCATATTTTCATTAGGGGACTGGGATGTATAAGTACTACCTAATTTTTCATCTCTTAGGAGACAACCAGGGGTAAAATTTTCAATATTGTTAGGTTCCTAAGTTATTTTCTAGCTAAAAGTTTGGCCTATCACATGTTTTGGGCGATAGAGGAAGGTTAGACTCAAAGAGGGCATGTTGGAGGTCATATTATTTGTAGTCAGTACAAAGGATTTGTATCTGCGATTCCCATGTAGCCAAAGGGGAAACAAAGGTAGAATCACAAATTTTATGAGGTTGAAGTGTATCTAGATTGACACGAGAGGTGAGGACCTCTAATTTAAGTTCCATGACTAACTTTGTAGATGGACATTCGTAAGATGCTTGGTAATAACCAAGAAAGACTCTGAAGCGGGAAAAGGGTTATGGGTCATCAAGAATTATAATCTCTTGTCCTTGATGATACATTTTTATGCACTACTAGAAATTGTAAGGAACAACCCACGTGGAATTGATGTGTAAACGACCAAGGAGAATTCTATAGGTAAGTTCCATGTTAATGAAATGGAATATTTTTTCATAAGTTATAGGCCCAAATTCCATGGGTAAGGTAATAATGTCGACCTATTGTCATCCTGCATTTTCATAAGCCTTAATGATGATCACATTAAGCTCTAGTTCAACATCAGTATGTCTAAGTTATCTCAAAATATTTAGAGTACATATATCAAGGCCAAATCCATTGTCCACAAGAACCCTTTCAATCTTTTTATATGTAATGATAACTTCCATATATAAGCTTAAGTTATGTGTTTTATTATCCATAGGAATCTTGTTTTGGCTAAAAATGATTTACGCATATAGGGTGATTTACACAACCAAGGATTGGAAGTGCAAAGCATCAATGTTTGTACAAAATCTTAACTCCTTAAGGGTCCTATAGAGGATTTGTTGTGAACAATAGATATATTAAGAAGATCTAAGATAGAAATATTGATGATTGTCTTCTCAAGATGTTTTAGGAGATTGTAATGACCATCCAAATGAGTAGACAAAGGAGCTTTGGGACAATAAGATGAGTGTGTCGCATTGTAATGGCATATTCTTTGGATTTTATTTTGATGGTTTTGATATGGTCAGTGATAGGGTGGACATATGTCATAAGAGAATAAAATGGTTTAGATGTTTGGGAAACAAAATGGTTGGTAATTTTTTTCTTGAGGGATTGACCTCTATCCAGATTATTTTCTAGTTGTTTGTGCTTTGGTAAGGGTTATTTATAGATCCCTAACTGATCATTAGACAATTTTAGGGGTTCTATAAGTCAATTTTAATATCTCCTCGATCTAGGAGATCTTGGATGAAGTGTTTCAATTTCATGCACCAATCCATGTTGTGACCTTTAACATGGTGATACACACAATATTTGTGGTCTTTGTACCATGATGGTTTAGGTGCATCATCCATGAAAGGTGTGGTGGTTGGAAATTTTACCATATTTGTACCAATTTGATTTAGGATCAATGATAGGGATTTCATGAGTGGATTGTATTCCCTATGTTTAATTCCTAATTTAAGTGGTCAGTGTGTGAGTTCTAAATGCTAGATATTCTCGAACCACTTGCACATGCTTGGAATCTATGATTCCATCACCTACAACTTTTTTTTTATTATTAATTTTTATTTTTCTATAGGATTTGATTTGTAGATATCTCATTGAAAGAGTTTAAGACCCCTTTGGCCAATAAGTATTTTTCAACTTGATTTCCTTTTCAATGACTTCTTCAAATATTCCCACATAATGCATTTAAAAATGGAAGGATATCGAAGGTGAAATTTTTTCACAAATATACTTATGTATCTTTTCTTAGGAATGCAGCAAGGGAAGCGGCTATCCAAACCCCACCATCGCCACAAGAAAGTAGTGAATTTCCCATTATTTCATTGTTTAGAACTACATAGATCTAGCATGGTAATATCACTCTCCATATTGAATGAAAAGGTATAAAAAAAATTCTCAACTATGTCTGCAAAAAAAAAATAGAGCCTTTGGGGAGATGGAAGAACCATTCAAGTGTTTGCCCCCAAGACTCCATGGAAACAAGTGAATAAGATAGTTATCATTGTAAGTGACTTCCGACATGCCATGAAGAAGTATTTTATGTGATCATGAGGATTACCTTTACCCCTATATTTTTTAAAATTTATGGAAGTAAAAATTTTACAGAAAGGGAGTACATAACATCTCTCAATAAAAGGGATAATAACATGGTTCTTCAAATTGATACTTTTTGTTATGTCCCATGTTGTTTTCTTACAAGCCAACAAGCACATATTTCATACACTTTTATTCTTGTTCAAATATTTTTTGTGCATTAACATGGGATATATATGTGTATAATTGGATTTGGATGCTTCACCGCCATGGTTTTCAATGTAGTGTTCAACATATGTCATTTTATATTTTTAGTGTGGTAATATCTATGTGTGTCTCTATTGACAATCAAATCTAGATTTCCCAACTAGAAACTAAGAGGTTATAATTTTTATTGCATGGTGAATTCTTCGTTGTGTGGTTTAGGTTTCATGTTGGGATTCTTCACCCTCCATTTTGGCATCATGGTTAATTCTAATAAAGGGTATATAATTTATCCCCTAATTCTACCAAGCGTAACAAGACTTCATATTTATTTTTAAATTAAAACTTATCTATGTGAGAGGGATCATTTTCAAATATGTTATGGTTTATTTCTTCCTCATCCCCATTCCGATCAAAAATGTTTTTTCCTCATCATAATATGGGTATAAATGGTTTTGTATGAAGGTATTAGAGGCATGTCTCTTGTGTCCCAAACATGTGATTTCTGCCATAATGGAATGTGTTTTGCAAATATTTAGGATGTTTTATAAATTTTATAAGGAATCGAAGTCAAAACAAGAAGTGTAATAGTTGCGAGGTGAAAATTTTCCAAGTGTTTGAGATGTATGATGAAATTTATCAAGGAAAATTTATGAAATTTTTACAACGTAATGAATGTGAAGGTGAAAATTTCCTAGTTTTGAATGTTGCAAAGTTGTTTTGGGAAACTAGGAAAAATCAAATAGCATAACAACATAATCTCAACACTTAAAGGAAGCCAAAATAGTGAGTGAAGTATAATTTGTGTTGGAAAATTATGTGGCATAACTTCGATAGAATTTTACCTTATTCTATCACTAAAACAATGTTTTAACTCTGACAAAGTTTTGCTTTATAAATATTTGGTGTATACACAAACAATATAGGATATGGTGGGCCTCAACCCAATTTTATCAGATTCCTATGCATTTTATAATTTCACTCACCAATACTTATCTCAACGAGTACGTGTATCATCAAACTTATGAATACGAACTATACCCCACAATCAATTAAAAATATTTCCATCACCGCAGCACAACTATTGGTATTCCTCGCGGATATTACTAGTCAAGTAGGAAAAGGGGTATTACCCATTTCATTGGTCAGTTCCCTCAATGTTCTAGATACTTTGGGGTTCCTATAGTACTCCTCACAATGATTTGTAGGGATTAAGCCCAAGTACTTTACACATTTAAAGTGAACATGTTTTACCCTTATCCAAACCTATGATGACAATCTGTTTGTTTATTTTAGATTAATTTATCAAAGTTTGATTGCTTTTTCACCAAGGAACTTGCATGGAAGGTATTAGTAATTTAGTTTTTTATTTTATGTGATAAAAATATTCCAACGTCGTAATGGTCCTAAAAAATTATTAGTAATTTTCCATATAACCACAATGTTAGAAAAATGCTAACAATCGTGATCATTTATGATTCTTAAGGTAGGTAGAGAAGACCATACGTGGATTTGATTCAATAAAAAATGGAGTTTTAAACAAATATGTCAAGTGTTAGCACTATGTTTAGGTAATTAACCTGCAAATTAGAATTTGAATTACATAAAAAAATAGGAAATTAGAAATGGAAATCTAAAAATTTGAGATATTTGAGTGTAATTCAACATAATACACTAGCACACATCAATACGTTAGTACTTGAACAATATTTATGCTATCATATGAAGCTATACATCTAATAGCAATGTGTGAATATATAAAAATACGCATGAAATACAATAAGTAATGCATGAAAAGGCTTGCCAACATGTGATAGATAACAAAAATGTATGAAAATATATGCCAAAGCATGTGAAGGTAGAAAGTAAAAAGTATGCTATCACTTGCACAGTAATGCAAACACGTAAAAATATACACAACCACATAAAAACAATACGCTAGTGCAATTATGAATAAAATTTCAAAAATATAGATGTAGGTATGACAACACATGCATGGCTAGGAATATGCGAGACATAGCCAAGTGTCACCGTAAATGTTAGCACAAGATAAAGTAGCACGTAAAATGTGATGCTAGTACACGTGACGCTAACGTGTGAAAGATGATGCCATCATGTAGGTAATGGTGGCATGTGCAAGGTAACACTAGTTCATGAAGTAGTAAAGAATAATAAATGATAGCATGAAGACAGAGACGTTAGTGAATGAACTAGTGTAGAACATCGAATGGTAGCATGAAAAAGGGATGCTAGTGTGTGAATCAATGTATAACCGTGAACAGTAGAACATAGTACAGAAATGATAGCATTTTAACTAATATGCTAGCATGTGAAGGATGACATTAACGCATGAAAAGCCTATGCCTGCATAAAAGATGTTAAAAATAACCAAATAACAACAAAAACTTCAATTTTTATAGAACTTCACCTCATTTATACCTGCAAAGAAGACTCAACACTACCAAACACTAACATACATGCTCAAAAACGAAGAAATTTCAACAAATTGAAAGAACTTGCAGGTAAAATGAAAAAATGAATCTTTAAACTAAGAAAAATAAATGAATGCACATAGGGAAAAGGATTCTACCACCAAGCATGCCATATATATGCATGATAAACTTAAGCTAACTTAATTGTATGAACCTAACACCAAGTAGATCCTAACTTAGTTAAATTCAAGCAAATACATCATGATAAATCAGAAAAATAAGCTAGTTAAACCACAAAATATGAATCTATACTAACTGAAAACCTCCTTTTTATCTTTTTATGTGCTTTGGATGTAATTATTTCCTTATTAATCCAAACATATACCACGCACAATCAAGGATTTATCAAGAAAATAGGAAGATATATCATCAAGTATGGTTTAATTATCATTTTGATTCTTCTCTAACTACTATTTAGCAAGTAGAAAGGGGGAGATTTAGCAAGCCTTACAATAGCAAAAAATGCTCTTCTCGGGTATAATGCCTATCAAGGACATGGTGTACATTTAGACAAGGTGTACTAAGTTTCTTATATAGCTTTCCATTTTGGGAGAAACTTGCAACCTATTGAATGTGGGATAAAGTGAATGTAGAATTAGAAAGGGATGAATATGATTAGAAGAGATTAATTAGATATTAGTAACTCATGGGAGTTTGGGAAGGTTTAATTAATCAATTAGGATTAATTAATAGGACAAGTTAATCTTATATAATATATTTAGATATGATTTGGAGAGAAATTGGTAGGATTTGAAGGGTCTCGAAGGGGTATTTAACCAATAAGAGGGTTTATTGATTAAATATGAGATTGAAAAATTGATCAACTAATAATTTTTAATTAATTGAGTAAAAAGGGATTATTACTAACGAAGTGACATTTATTGGCATCCAAGATGAAGGATGAGGCTAGTTAATTAATGAAGTTTCATTAATTGACCAAGAAAAGGGGAACGTTAACTAATTAATGGAAAATCACTAATTATAAAGAAATTACGGTAAAGAGAAAATTAGAGTAATTTTAGTAATAGAATTATGTGGTCAAAATTAGGTGTGTACAATTGTGATAATATAATGCACTTTAGTTTATTGAATGGATGGATTGATTGGACCCACAAAGTCTATAGCCCATTTTTCAAATGGTTCTTGAGCAAGGATTCGATACAAGGTCATAGCATCATTTTTTTAATTTTCAACATGATGAAAAATATGACATTTTTGTGTTTACTCCATTGCATCATGAAATAAATTCTTCTACCATAATCTTACTATGAAAATTTTTCATGCTATAGAATCTTAAGTGTAGTGTCCTCCTATTGCTCAATCATGCGCTTCATACAAAATCTCTTCTTGGTCATGTTCCATTACACAATGCCTTAATAATCCATATCTTCTTGTTTTGTATATCACTTCACTTATCATTTTATAGGGGAAACTTTGATACCTAACTACTTCTTCGTTAGGTAGCCAATTATTTGACATGATCTACTTTCAAAGAACAACATGATATCATTTAGTTAATTTGTAATTTTTAGTATTTATGCATCATGCATTCTATCCTCTATTGTAAATGCCTCTTATCGAGTGGTGTTGTGTGATATATAATCAAGTCTCGTATTACTTTTTCTCACTTGACTACTATTGAGAACTAAAATTCTTAAAATAAGATGATTCATCTCTAGATAGACCCATGTAGCACCACCTTGTTAGCCAAAATTTTCAATGACATCGATCAATATAGAAGAAAAAGGGTGTCTTTATAATATATTGTCTAAAATTGTGTACCACATAAACCATTGAAATCCCTTCACTATATTTTGTGGTATAGTTTTTTTCTATGTGTTTCAATTTTCTACTTATGAAAAATATTGGATGATTTATGTTTTATTGGGCCATAGGGATCCAGAAAAACACGTCAATTCATTAGTTCCATCAACACCAAGAAGGAGAAATAAGAAAAGTGAAAAGAAATGAGGTAAACAAACGTTCTGGACAGAACCACCACTCTATACATAGCAGCGATTTCGGAACCACCGCTCTGTGCAGAGCAATAGTTTTAGAACCACCGCCCTACAGGACAGTGGTCCTGAAACTACCACCCAACTAGGGCGGCGGTCCTGAGACCTCCGATATACACATGGTGGCGGTCCTAAAACTTTAGAACAAAAAATAAGAATGGAACACGAATGGACAAGAATTTGAAGCGCCCAGTCATGTCTCTTCCCTTCCATGCCCTTACACATTCTCCATTGCATGGAAGGACATGTGAAGGCCTATAAATACATGGAAGGAGAAAGAGAATAGACATTTGAAGGTGAATCAGAATTTAATGAGAGCAGTGAGCAAGATCTTCAGTGCTGGAATGGAATTGTAGGAGCAAGGTGTAGAAATAGAGCAAGCAAGTAATTAGAGAGAAGGTTTACACTGTTGTTTTTTTTTCATACTTATTGTAATCTGTAATTGTCTATGTTAGACCAATAAAAGTGGGAAGAAAGAGTAGTTTCCCTTCCCAACTGGTTTTCCTCCTTGGAGGTTTCCAGGATAAAAATTGTTGGTGTTGAAGTTTGAATTATTTTCCTTCTCTGCAATTTCCTTTCTATAACACTAGATAATCAGTCATGAAGCTCTAATATTTAAGAAAAAATTTCTTTTTCTAGAGTTGAAAGTAGAACAACATAGTTGTGTGATTCATAGAGTTCCAAAGTAGAAGTTTATGGATCATTTTGGTATCAGAGCTAATTATATATCCAGACTATGGTATTCAAATCTTTCTTGTGATTTCAGATATGGTGACAAGGTCCAAAGGTGAAGAATTTTTACCTTGTGAGCTAGATATTTCTACGAAGAAGTGGAAACAAATAATTTGAGCTCAAATGGAGGAAGAGAACTTGGTCCGTAGAGTCGAGATGCTAGAGACCATGATGGATAGATTACATAGGAAACAAGAAGAGCTTTCAGATCTGCAAAAGATGGCTTTGGTTAAGCAATATTCCATGGACTTGGTGGTTTGAGCACTAGCCAAAAAAATTGGTATCGGAAAGAGCCACGAAGAGGAAGAATGGGAAGAGTGTGAAGAGATGCCAATTGTAAGCAAGAAGGTAAAATCTACACATACACCTTTTAAAGTTGAAAAAAGTGGAAATAAATAATTTTGAAGGACAAGTAGATGCAAAATTACTAGATAAATGGCTAAAACAATTGGAATTCTAATTTAGTGTGCATAATGTCACTGAGGCACAAAGGGTCACCTTTGCACATCTCAAAATAGAAGGTCATGCTCTGGTTTGGTGGGAAACCCATCTAGCCACTTGTGAGAAGAAGAAACGTCCTATTGTCAATACTTGGAAAGGTTTTAAAGAATTGATAAGAGCTAACTTCTATCCTATTGGCCATAAGACTAACATGATGATTAAGTGGAAATACTTTAGACAGGGCAGTGGTCAAAGCGTGCAAGACTACACTATGGAATTTTAAAGACAAGCCATGTTGCTTAATATGGACTTGGAGGATGAGGACATTCTAACCAAATATTTGGGAGGAATTCACACTCACCTTCGGAGGAAGGTAATCTCCATGAAGCCCAAGGATCTCAATGAAGCTTGTGTACAAGCATACTACATTGATGATGAGAAGAAGCAAGGAGAAATAGAGCCAAAGGGAGACCAGTCAACAAAACAACAGGACAAAGAACATGGGAAGAAAAGTAGCAGAGGTAAATGGAAAGGTAAACATGTCGCTACTGCTTTGCATACTTGTAAAGATCCTAAGAATTTCTATAAGAATTGTGATGTAAATGGACATACTGATGCCACATGTTGGAAGTTGCATCCAGGAATTGCACCCAAAGCACCGAACCAAGGATTCCAAGAAATCCATGGCCACTGTGAAGACAGAAGGAGAGGTGGAGATTGAGGATGATTCAGATGTAGATGAGAGGCTAGGATGCATGGCCACTAACATGTATGGGGAAGCAAAAGAAGAAGAGATGAGTAAGCTATTTCAAATCAGAATCCAAATCAAGAAGACTAAGGTAAATACTTTAGTAGATTTTGGTTCTCAGTCAAATTTTATTTCTGATGCGGTTGTAGAACAACTTGGCCTAGAGACTTACATGCATCCACATCCATACCCACTGGGATGGGTGAAGAAGGGTGTAGAAATACAAGTTACAAGGAAGTGTAAGTTTCAATTTGGGATAAATACCCAATACATAGATGTATTAGAGGCTGATATTATTCCACTTGATGCATTTGATGTTGTCTTCGGAAGTCCTTACTTGTATACCAGGGATATTGTGTTCACAATGAGGGAGAAATGGTACAGATGGATCAAGGATGGATTCATTTTTAACATTTGGGCACACTAGAGAAAATCAAAGAAGGCTATGGTAAGTGCTAACCAAGCACCAAGACTTATTCAGAAAATCATCAGTTTTTTTTTCTTTCATTGGAAGAAAAGCAAAATGGATGTGAGAGCATGGATATTTCTAACCAAATGATGGATAATTTGGATAGCAATTTTAATTTTTTGTAGAGTAAGCCACCATAGGAACCACTCATCTAAGGAGCAAAACAAACTTCCACTCTGCAGTCACCATATCTACCTACAGATTCACTAGACCTGACCGTGGGGCAGCAAGAAGAAGAAGAGATACAAGAAACAATGGTGACTATAGCAACAATGTACTTGGAGAGGATTTGGGCAATCCATCTCAAGGGACAAAGAAAAGAAAGGACTAAACCACTATAGTATGGGACCTTCGCCATACTTGAGCATGCGCGCGATAGTAAGTGAAAGAGCTCACATCCACTAACGCCATCTATGCATGAAAAAAAAGGAAAGATACAAAAGTTACCTTCCAAAGAGGATTGTACTCAAGGCATCTCGGAGGAGGATGCAACACTGGAACAACAAACCAGAGATCCATAGGAGTCTTGGCAGGTTGGATAAGAGAAGACACCAAGGCAGACCCGGCGGTACTCGAATGAGCACGAGAGGGAATTGATTCATCTACCACTCCCCCACTAAACTTTTGTGGGACCAAAAGCCTCCTAAGTAGGGGATTTATGATTCATAGGATCCAAAAAACACACCACTTCATTAGTTCCATTAGCACCAAGAAGGAGAAATAAGAAAAGTGAAAATAAATGAGGTAAATGGAGTTTTGGACAAAACCACCGCTATGTGCAGAGCAATAGTTTCGAACTGCCACCCAACCAAGGTAGTGGTCCCGAGACCGTTGGTCTCGTATAGGGTGGCGGTCCTAAAACTTTCGAATAGAAAAGAAGAATGGAACGTGAATGGACATGAATTTGAAGCACCCAGCCATGTCTCTTCCCTTCCATGCCCTTTCACATTCTCTAGTGCATGGGAGGACATGTGAAGGCCTATAAATACATGGAAGGAGAAAGAGAATAGACATTCAAAGGTGAATCAGAATTTAATGAGAGCAGTGAGCAAGATCTTTAGTGCTGGAATGGAATTGTAGGAGCAAGGTGTAGAAACAAAGCAAGCAAGTAATTCGAGAGATGGTTTACACTGTTGCTTCTTTTCATACTTATTGTAATTTTTAATTGTCTATGTTCGACAAATAAAAGTGGAAAGAAAGAGAAGTTTCCCTTCCGACTAGTTTTCCTCCTTGGAGGTTTGTAGAATAAAAATTGTTGGTGTTGAAGTTTGAATTTTTTTCCTTCTCTGCAATTTCCTTTCTATAGCACTAGATAATCAGTCACTAAGCTCTAATATTTAAGCAAATTTGTCATTTTCCAGAGTTGAAAGTAGAAAAACATATTTGTGTGATTCATAGAGTTCTAAAGTAGAAGTTTACAGATCATTTATCATCCTAGTTATGCATGTATATCCCCCAAAGTTGTACTTGATGCATCCATGTGTCCATGAAATGGATTATTCCAATTAGAAAATCATAATATTGGTATGTTATAGAGGTGCTCCTTTAATTCTTCAAACACCTTTTATTGTTATATTCCCCATTCAAACGGTCTTTGTTTCTTCAATATCTTTTCTAAGGGTGTGGTTATCTTTGCATATCATTGTATAAAGATTTTGTATTACCCATAGTTTCTAAGTAATGTGAGCATGTCCCTTTGTTTTTGTCGTTTCTCTAACAATAATATGACTGCAATATTTTTAGAGAAGTAGCTTGTCCTTGGAAATGATACGACCTAACAACATCCCAAAAGGAGTCTCAAACACACACTTCTTCAAATTCAAATATATTTGCAATATCCTACAATGCTCAAGCAAAAACATAAAAATCACAATGATCTTTTACCAATCCATGTATATTGTCCAAATCATCTAGATATACTTGCATAAAATAATTAGGATGTCTTCAAATGTAGCTATAATAATTAGCGACTAGAATGGGAGAAATTTATTCAATCCAAATGGCATAATGGTATAAGAAAATGATCCCCATTCTATGGAAAAAAATATTCATGTGATCTTCTTTGGCTATTTAGACCAAATGATATCTAGAAAACCCATTTATAGAATTATATATTTCTCTTCCATAATTTATTCTATAAATAGGATAGGAAAAGGGTGTAAAACACATGACTACATTTAGTGTATGATAGTTAAAATAAATTATAATGAACCCATATTTTTTAATAATTATCTTCATTGGGATTACCTAATTAAACTCATCAATTTGCACAATAACTTCATCAACTAACATTCCATATATTTCTTCTTAAAATATGTTGTGTATGTTTGGACTCATCTTATATGGCCAATTACATACTAGATGGAACTCGTACCCAACTTGATATGAATATTACACAAGTATGGGTGTAATACTTTCATCTCTTGATAACCTCTAAGAAGAGATCCTCGTAATCATGTAGGATTTCTATTATTTTTCTAGCTTCTACTTCAGACCAATAATCTCTAATTGTTACAAATGTTGGTGCTTATTCTATGCTAATTTTGAGAATTTTTAGACTTAAATGGCTCATTATAAAACATCTTATCTTTACATTTATTATCTACAATTTTCTTAGAGAAATAATTATTTTGAAAATCTGAAGTGTTTACATCTACTTCTTCATCAATTTGATAAACCATCCCTTATTTTCCTTGCACTTATAGTTTTTGGTATTCAAATAGTCTCATATTATTAGTTGGAATCATCAATGATGTCCTATTCTTCAAACATATTTAGAACACCATACCTTTCTCCTTATGAAACCTTAGCATATGGTCTTCCATTACAACCTCATTTTTAGATATTACGTTATTGATGTGTTGTAGGGATGGATTCATTTTGGGTACCTTAGATGTAAAGGAGAATGTTTTCATAAAATTGGTTTTTAGACATTCCTACTTGTTCATCCCTTAAGGTATTTCATAATCCACATACCATGCACATGCAAAAATTCATGGTTTATGATAAAACATATACACCCTTAGTTATGATTTGATATTTTTGGCTACTAAGATCTAAGCTTCTTCATCTTGTTTTTATATGTTATTATGATCCTATTACCCCACTATAACTTGGAAGTATTCATGTATGGTTTCCTATTAAAAATTATTTTTATAGCTCCACTTATTTTATCTCATGTTATTGAGTGTGGCTGGTGGGTTTTTCCAACATCTATCCTTGTGCGCCATATTATATACGTAATGCAATTTATTCATGTTTTTATAGGGGCATATATATCACCATTTGGCTTACATATTATTTTATGATCCCATCACCTTGATAGTTCATTTTAGAACCTTGTTTTCCTTTTTAATATTTTTAACATACCTTCTCACATAGTTTGGTATTTCTTTACCCCATAGTAGATTACTTTATTTTACAATTCCATAATCACATATAATCAACTCGTAATAACCATGTGCCCAATTTTCACATCCTACATTGATAGTATCGATAATGATTATGCATCATTCCACTATAGGACCCCGCCTTGATTTTGTTCAATTTTTCCAATCCTTCACCTTTATATTGTAGATATGTTTGAGGTCTTCATGTTCTTCATCATATTTGACCTATGGCATGCCCAATGTAAGATATATAATGGGAATCATGCATTGTGTAGACATTTAATTATAGTGTATATTGGTATAACCTAGGATGCCCACACCACCAACTTTTATTTCATTCTCGGTGTATTGAATATGGTGTGACCCTATTTCCATAAAAGTGTATTTTCAAAGTTATGGGTGGTAAATTGTTGGGTTATATCATCTTTTCTCAAGGCATCAACATAGATCCTATGAATTTTCGAGAAATATTTGAGATGACCCCACCATCAGATGAGTCAAACATTATATATTTCTTAGGTAAGCTTGGGGAAATTCATAGATTTGTCCCTGATTTGACATATGCCATTCACCCTATTAATGGCTTGCTAAAGAATTATTATTATAAAGAGTAGACTCATGAATGTCATAACGCATTTGATTCAATCAAGAATTTTCTCATTTCTCCACCTACGCTCATGCCACCCAAGGATGATTTTCCTCTAATATTATATTCTCAATCTATTGATGTCTTGATAGCATGCATGTTGGCATAAGAGGATGATGATGGTCGGGAATGGGCCATTTACTTAATCAGTGGCACTCTCTTTGATTGAAAAATGAGGTACAATCAAGTGGAGGAAGAGTGGTTGGCCATCGTCTTTGCAACTAAGAGGTTAAGGAACTACATGCTTAACTAAGAAACACTTGTAATTTTTAAATCAAAGCAGTGCACACATTTATTACTCAATCAGCCTTGTCCAAGAAGGCTGGAAGATTCATCACATTAATGGGTGATTTTGAACTCAACTTCATCAATAAAAATTCCATCAAAGGAAAAATCATCACTGATTGGTTGTTGGATAACCTTATATATTGCAGATAGATAGTTGATTTATATTTCTATGATGAATGTGTGTTTTATATCAAGGAAAGACTCTTCATTACTTCTTGTTCATGGTATACGGACATCATAAATCACATAATAGATCAAACGCATCTCAAAGGATACAATTTACAACATACGAATACATATCATGACCATAAAATATGTAATTGAGAGGAAGATTTTAATCTCGTGAGCCTTCGATGGAATGTCTCTGTTAAGATGTGTCAACGAACAAGAAGCGGAAAAGGTTCTCTTTGAATCCCACAATGGATTATGTGGTGGTTACTTTGAGGGAACTCAAAGCTCGCAAGATTCTCTCGAATAGGCTATTTTTGCCAACATTAGAACATGGTGTTGTAGAATACGTGTGCAGATGCCAAAAATTCCAAGAGTTCTTGCACACCATACATATTCCAAAGATAGACTCTACACCCAATTGTTACTCCCTAGCTCTTCTATACTTGGAGGCTTGATCTAATAGGAAAATTATCTCCCTCATTGTCGGGGGCCTAAACTTGATCATCATGTCCACAAAGTATTTCACAAAGTGGGTTGAGGCCATGCCTCTTACTACAATACCTGGATCGGTAATAACTAAGTTTATCTTAAACTAAATCATTTTTAGGTACGGTGTCCCACAAGTCATTATCTCAGATAATGACACATCTTTTAAGAATGAAGAGGTACATGAGTTGTGAGCATAATTTAAGATATCCCATCACATATCATCTTTATATTATTCTCATGAAAATGAACAAGATGAGGCTACGAAAAATACATTAAGGTCCATTCTCCATAAGATGGTTAAGGAGAAAAATATATATTGGCACTTAAATTTATTTTCAGGCTTGTGGACCTATAGAACGTTAGTGCAAACACCTAAATGGGAAATCCACCTTTCCTTAGTTTTCAATGTCAAAGCGGTCTTACCACTCGAGGTAGAATTATAGATTCTTTGTGTGTGTCTATGAGGTATCCTTGAAAAAGATGTGTAACAAGAAATGTGATTGGATAACTTAGAAGCCATGGATGAAAGGAGGCTCAAAGCTAAGCAACATCATCGGGTCTATGTTGACAGGATGTGTCGTCAATACAATAAGAAATTTTATGAATGATAAATTTAGGTAGGAGACTGGTATTGATACTGATAGCCAGATCAATAAAAATTTTGGCGAAGAAGGAAATTTATACCAAAATGGTTAGGCCCATACCAAGTAATGGAAGACTATAAGAATGGTGTGTACCCTTTTTATACCTTAGAGGGTGAAGAATTTATCAAATTAGTTAATTCACTTCACCTTAAATGCTTCTATGCATAGTCACTCACATTTCCATACTATACATTATGTATCCATACTATTTTTCATTTGCATTATCATTTTATGAAATTGTAAAATGGGAAATTACTTTTCAAGAAAATTTTAAAAATTTCAAATATTGGTAGAAACATTCAATCATATCTCTTCAAGTATCCATTTTATCATCTCCAAATTATCTAATCTCTTTATCATTTCAGTTCTTAAGATAAAATTTTGACATTGATCCTACCAAGACTTGCACACTTAGTTCTATTTATGGTTTCTTCCGATTCAGGTGTCTTTTCCCATAGTTTTCTCTAGAAGCTTCTTGATGTCATATCTTCCCCAAAAATTTCTCTTACAAAAATCAATCTAAACATTTCACCTAGAGCCTTTGTTCTCCTATCTCAACCTTCAGTGTTGAGCCCTCACATCTTACTTGGTTACATGGGGTTGAGGCTAAGGGAAAGTATTCTCTCCCAAAATCACATTAAAAATTCTAAAAATGGTAAACAAACAATAAAAACAAAATCTTTCATTTATAAATAAAACCTCACTTCTCCGCCCTACCAATATTTGGTGATGATCTCATGCTTTGTATTGGTAGCATGATTTTGGGAAAGGAGGGAATTTCCCTTACTCACCTATGTCTTGTCGTCATGATGATCCCATGCTTCTTACTAGTAGCATGGGGAAAGACGTAGGGTGTCCTATCAATAAATCAAAATGTAGTGCCCACATTTTTATAGCGTCGATTATCTATTGGTTCCTTTATTCCTAGACATGTTTTGATTGAGACTCTGATAGACTTTGGACATTTTAGTATGATATTTTATCCTCATGGACATTATGGCATTTTGGGCGCGTAGCGCTAATTGGACTAGATTCGTATACTGATACATTTCTTATGATGTTGATGACACTAACAGGGTTATATGATAGACTTATTGATTAGATGTTAGTCTCTTGTGGTTGATTTGATTAATGATATAGTGTTTTGGATTTAATGATGGTGATTTTCATGCTAACCTAAGTGTATGTCGTTGCAATTTTATTGTGGATGATTCATGGCAAACTATGTGGGTAATAGTATGCATTGCACTATCAATTGTAAATTATGTTCGGACATTATAAGTTTGATTGATATTGTGATGTTTAGATGATGTTTATTGTATTAGACAGATGCGGTTAATGTGTGCAATGAGTGTGTAGGTGACAGGTATAGGAGAGCATGGGTTTCAGGGTAGCTACGCAATTGTGCACAAGTGGCCCACGAGCTGAGTCCTAACCATGCTAAATGTTTGAGGCCTTAGATTAGATGTATTTAATTGGGCACCATGGGTGAACCCCTCAATTTGTAATGTAATTATGTCTTGTAAAATTAATTATGTTTAGGGTGTGTTTTATTAAGTAAACTAGCTTAGGGGTTTAATGATCTTACCTTAAGTTAAGTGTTGGTTTTGGGAAGTGTGTGTGTGTTGGTAGAAGGGATTGGGGACCACATGTGAACCTTGGGTGGACCCCACACTCTCTACCCTTGTGCCCAAGCATGCCAGACCCGAAATTGGGTTATTTTGGGTAATTTTAGGGATCCCTTTTGAGTTTGGGGGTTCCCTTAGCATGAAAATGGGCCCTTGGACCCTACCTAATAGGTAGGGAGGCCTATTTCAAGGTTTAGAGGAGTTTCCTCCCATTTAGCCCTCTTTAGTCACCATCCATGTAAGATGGTTGGGTTGTGTGAAAGTTTTAAAAGTTACTCCACTTTGTTTTATTTATTTTTAGTATTTTGGGTGATAAGGGATAAAAGGTGAGTTTACTCTTACTTATTTGGTTTTTGGAATCTTTGACTCTTGAGAGGAGAGGAGGTGACACTTGTCACTTTCTCATTGGTGAGGAAACTTTTGGGTTCCTCTTTTTATTCTTCCTCATGTGGAAGGAATGGGTCTTCTTGGTTCATTTTTTTGGAGCACTTGGAGAATTTTGGGAGCTTGGAGGGGAGCTTGGACAAAGGGGAAAAGCTTAGAGTCTTGGAAAGCATTATAGAGGTAGGGTTCTTAACCTTTTTCTTCTTAGTTTTGTTTATCTTGTAAACTATGTTTGATCAATAAAATAGTGTGTGAAATGATGTGTTGTGAAGTTGTATGGTGAATGTGGTTGTTTGCTTGTTCTTGTTATTTTCTTTTGTTTTCTCTCCACCATCATTTGGAATGATGGTTTTTGGAGAATGTAGGGGAAGAGAGAGGGATTTCCCTCTCAAACCTCATGGTTGTAGGTCAAGCCATGAAGGTCCCTTCTCATCCCCTCATATGGTTTGAGGTGGGAGAAAGGTTCATATGGCTTGAACCTTTCCCCATTCTTGGTGAGGAAACCCTTTTGGGTTTGAAAATCCTCCCAAGAAGGATTTCTATAGCATAAGGAGGAATAAGGAGGATGAATGATTAGGAGGTATAAGGAGTTTTGTATATATATATTTATTGGTGCTCCTATGGTTGGACACCTTGATTTGGGCATCCTTCTTCCTCTCTTCCCCCTTGTGAGGTTGACCTTGTTCTCCTCATGTTGTTGTGTTTCATTGTATAGTAGATCTAAGTGGTTAAATGGGCTTATGTTTTCTTGTTGTGTGTAAAACCCCATTATACTTGTGCACATTATGGAAGCTAGTTCCTCTCTCCCATGGGCTTGGGGGAGGCTAGCATGACTTCCAACCATGGAAAGGCATGTGATGATGCCTATTGGTTGGGTGGTAAACAAGCCATGTTCTCTTGGAGTTGGATTCTTGTAGGAGTATTGGAGTTGGAGCTCAAGTTGGAGATAGTAAAGCCTCTTGCCATCTTGGTCTTTCTCATCTTTGGAGGACATTGCCTTCACTTTGTAAATAAATGTGGCTTGTAAAGTGTCATACTTTTGTAAAGACCCATTTTTGTACTTATTGTATTTGATAAAACATTAGTCTCTACTAAGGAAACTTTTATTTTATTGTTGCTAGAAACTTGTAAGATTGTAATATTATCATATTGAATCATGAGTTTTCTTTTAGTTACATGTTGTATTTTGAAAGTCTTGTTGTGTATAAATCTGCAAAGTGAGATCATGTATGTTGCATCAAAACTGTAATTTTTAGTTGTCTACTTTATTTTATTTTATTTTTAAATGAAAGTTAAACATTCTTTTAGTTTACAAAATTTTATGGCATTAGACAAAATTTGTAAGTAAATTTAGAAATCAAAAGTTTTTGAAATCTAAAAATCCCAAGAAAATGAGCTGGATGTATGTCACAAGAGAGTCATTCCTAAAAACCATATTTTGTCAATCAATAAGCCATCTACAAGTCTAATTCTATTCAAAATTGCAAGAAAAAGCATTATAAACCATTTGGTTGACCTTGCTTAGGGTTAACTTGTAGGTTTCTAATTGGATATTTTTCAAAATATTTTATTTTTATCACCACCTTCATTATTCAAATTATACAACTCGCTTCCTTCTTAGATCTTGGTAATGAGCCCTCACATATTACTAGTTGTGTGGGGTTTAGAGTGGAGTAATTTCATCTTCTTATCACGCAACATTCATCATATTTTCCAATAAAACATAAATTGCTAAACATTTCTTGAAATTCAAAGTATATAAATTAAAAAAAATTGTCATGTGTATAATCATATAACGCAATCATTTTGTCTATTACATTACATCATCATCATCAATAGCATGCACCCATAAAACATAAAAAAATCATCGAAATTCTAATTGTCTAAGAGTACACAAATGGTTTAAACCATGACCAAGTAAACTCTTACAAATAATGTTGAACCAAAATAATGATGTCCATATATGTATGTATTATAATGTAAAGTTTTCATGCCATCATACTCTAGCAAGTGTCTTCAAAAACTCATGTATGAGGAAGAATACAAAAAATTTGATATATATCCAAAAATGGTCCGAATCAATAAAGGCCCATGGCCTATCCCTCTCTCTCGAAATCCCTACAAAGGTGAAGGGTGAGGGCTCTTATTGTGATTCCCGTGATGAGAATGGGTGGGTGCAACATGGGAGCCTCCATGTGCAGACATATGAGAGTTTCCATGAGAATGTCCATGTGTCAAAGCAAGTGAGAAACCACTAGTAGTACCTCCACTGCATGTGTGCTCTCACCCTTATCTCCTCTCAATTACCTCGTGCCCGAAAAGGTTAGTCCTCATCCGATTCATTGTCTCTACTGCATACCACATTAGTGAAAACACATCGGTGTGACATCCAACCATTGTTGGGTGTCTTGTATCTATGATCATCTGCTCCCATGTCATTTTTGTGGGAATCAAAAATTTGTCAAGGAGAATCCATAAAATAAGATCTCGCCATCCATTCACAATAGCTGTAAAGAACAAGTAAACAATGGCGAGTTAGAAATATTTTCAAAAAATAAAAATAATTAAAGAGAGATAGTAGATTGTTCACTAATAATTTATTATAGAAAGTAAAGTTTGGAAAAGATTATTTTTCTTCTTTGGGATCTCTCGGGCATCGAGCTTGGGTCAACAGTTGGTGTAGGTGCTAGTGTTGGTACAGAGTTGGTACAAGTACCTCCTCTACTCTAATATTCTCCTCATCCATTGGCTATGAATGCATTGACCCCTCATCTTCCCTCCGGGGAAAAGGCTCCTCTAAGTGTACTTTATTTTCCTCTACCTTGGCTATAGCATCCAAGGAGGCCTCTACAGTGGCCTCCCACTCTAGGTTACTCTCCTACACTAACCCCAAATTTCTCTCAACCTCCTCCTCCTCCTCTTCATTATATGCTAGGCATGCCCGAATCTAAATTACTAGCCTTGGCCTCAACCTGCTTCCTCGGTACCATGATCCAGTGTAACTTGTGGTGTACCAATGGGAATCCCTGGTGTCACAACTATCGACTCAAGTTTTCCCATCTCGGTAGCTCTAGCCTCTAAAATGCATCTGTACACTATAGGCACCACTAGGATGACATCTTCATAGGGAAACCCAAACTGCTGAGGCAATCTGAGGACTGGATGAGTCTCTACTCAGCCATTCAAGTCAACCAACTAAAATGTAGTACTACATGTATTCATCAGAATAACCACTCCGACCCCATCTATTAGTCATATCTTGATATGGTTGTGTAATCATATCTATTTTAGTGAGTGTATAAACCAACCGATACGGCCCCATGTGTGGAACCATGTCAACTCACCTTGCCACTCTAACTGCTTTGGGATCTCATATCCCACCCCTCTCGATAGGGGATTATCCTCTCATAATACCAAGGCATAACAAGTTTGGGGTGGCCGAGGATTTCTCCCCAATATAACAATCACGTATAAGTCATGATAGGTAGTGCCTAGGATGTCCACACCCCAAGCATACACTTTTTCATACATCTCAATGTTATGCACTATGGGGGCCCATAAGTACAAGAACCTCGTACACACCCTTATCCTAAATCAAACACAAGGCCATGATACCTATGATGGCCTTACAGAGTAGGGATATTTTCTCTATCAATTGAAACTAATTGAACTCCTTGTTTAGAACTAGAATCATGTGCCTCTGCATATCCCAAATATATGGCCCAACATCAAGCCTCGGTGACGTACTAGCACTGTCAACACTAACCTCCTTCCTTAGGTGACAAGAAATCTAAAAATCCGGTAAACAACCTCCAAGTTGATACTCCACTCACCCCTAACTCTAGGTAGTCGAAAGTATTCTCGTATGCATACCAAGAGCTCAAAAAGTCACAAAGTAAGCTACTTATAAGTGAAAATAACTACGTCTATGATATCCTCCAAATGTCAGCTCTCTGCAAAATATCCCTCTCCACCTGGATGAAACCCTCAAAAATCTGAGGTAACCAATCCTACTCATGAGCTCTACTTCATATGATATACTTCCCCTACACCCAAAAATGGAAACAAAATAGAAAGTTAGAATCATGTAGATGTATAATAAGCTCACAAAAATAACATAAACACAATTAAAAAAATCAATAATTTTAAAACCATTATGATAGCTTATGCAACCACTACTTTTAGCAGGGTGCTGATTGTGTAACCACCGTAGAGGTTGCACATTCATCACTTTACTAAGTAGAAATTTCATAACCACATTTACGATTGCAGAACCGTGACTTTGTGCAGATCGATGGTTGCACAACTATTGTGGTAGTTGTGTCCACAAAATGCAGGGCATAACCTGAAGGTTAAAATGTAAAAATAAAACAAATATACACCAACTTGAATAAAAAAAGACAAATCCTACATGGTACCCTCTTGTGGTCATTTTCACTATGAATTTATTTAAAATTACCCCCTACAACTATTTTTGATCAATTCCTACATTTTAGGGTAAAAATGAACAAATGCATATAACTAACCCGATCGTGATCCGATGTTTTCACCTCTAGTTGTGCAACCATCGTCTCAAGATGTTCTTCATTTAGAATATACTCTCATGTGAAATGGTCACATCTAATCTAGAGCTCAAAAATTCACCAAGTGGGTAAGTACAAATGATTTCTATAAATAATGTTTGTGTTTTCTAATTTTGTTTTGATTGTGTGTTTTACAGGGTGGGAGCACTGACATAGGTATATTTCTCATCCCCGCTGACATGGTGAGCAATCTTGTCATTTTAATATATCACATTTTTATTACATCTTTATATGCACATGATTCCTGTTTTCACTGGAGGTGGTGGGAAGCTTGTATTTGCATAAATTCAACACACAAGCGTGTAAGGTATAATCTATAACTTTCCTGTTTAGAAGCACCGTACTTGGAATTCACATTTTACACCTCTTCATGGCTAAACAGATTCTCCAAGGGTGTATTATATACACACCCGAAATACATAGTGTTATATTGTTGGAATAGTAATAATCCCCAATGATGATAACTTTCATTTCCAAAATAAATGATGAATCTAGGTCCCATTTCCTTACTTTCTGCTTTCCTATATGACTTAGTATTCTTTGCTTCTTAGTTTCCTAGCCTCATATGCTCTCAAAATGTTTTTCCCCTTTTTTCCTTAGTTTTTCCTTTAAGTTATGTAACCACCAGCCTACCTTGAGCGGCGGTTATGCAACCGTCTCGGTAGTTGCGTAACCACTGGTCTATGTAAACTAGTTGTTCCATATGCATAAATTTGAGACTAAAGCAATGTGTTTTGTACATGCATTTCTTTCTTCTTTAGTCATTTTATCGCACGTTTCTTGACCAAATAATTTTTTTGAGCTTGATAGATGTGTACAAAATTCTTCTCCTTTACTTATTATTCTTAGTAAGTTGACTACCCCTTCTTTGAGTGATTTTTCATTTATTTATTGGCATGTGTCTCGGACCTCTTCCTTGCCAACTTTATATAAAAACCAAGATTTTTCCTAAAGCATTGGTTGGAGTCTCTTGAATTGGAATTACACCATTACTTTGTTGAATTATTTCTAAGGAGAACATAAGAAAACTCAGAGCCTTTGCTTTATTACTTCATTTCCTACATTACTACCTATAACCACTTTTCAACAACACTTCTACAAATTCTTTTGCATACCAACCAACACAACTCCTTGACTACATTGGATTCATTATTGGAAAAGAAGATGAGGGGATAAATTTAAGCATATCCAACAATAGATATTTTAACAGCTTATACATTTCCGTGTTTGGGTGTAATTCAATTATTTAAATCTTTCTTTTAATTTATATTTCAATTCATAATCAACTCAAAATCTTGTTTTAAGAAAGGTAGAATTTACAATCTAATTTGATGAGTAACTTCTATTGAAAACTCATTCTCATCTTATCCCTGTGGATTTTCCTAGGAAGGATTTGGAGGAAGTTCTTATGCACAAATCTTTTCATTTCTTCACTGTCAAATTACATGTAGCTTTCCTTTTATTCATTAGTTAGATTTAAATGTGCATACGAGCAAAGATTCTCTTGAAAGCTTCCTCCCTGCTTATCCTGTGGATCTACAAGGGAAGTAAGTTTGAAGAAGCTTATGTGTCTATGCATCTTGTTGAATTTCTTCAAATTTAAAATATTTTGTAGAATTTTAGTGTTTTACCGGGAGGTTTTAGGGGAAGAAATTACTTCTGGGAAGCTTTTAGTTCTTCCCGTGATTCTAAGGTAAAGCCAACAGAGGAAATAGATTCACATTTACAAACTAGATGAAATTATCTATTTAAACTATATAAGAATTAATTAATATGCAACAAAAGAATAGTCACATCTAGCTATTTCACTGTTTATTTTGTTTCATTTTAGTGTAGAAGTAGTTTTAATTTAATTAGAAGTAGTTTCCATTTCTCTCTAGCTTTTATGTTTTCATTTCTAGTATACCAGAAAAATCCCAAAGACATAGATTAAAATAATTAGATTTGTTTTTTTATTTCCTTTCATTCAAAAGCTTCTCAAAAATACAAAAATAAGTAGATTAGATTTTTTGCATTTCTTTAATTAATTGGTTGCATGCATATTTAATTAAATTAAAGGAGAGTAATCAACTTTGTTTAATTTGAATTTATTTTAGTTAATTGTGTAAAATAGGAATTTAAACTTAATTAGTTTGGGAATGAATAACAACCCCCATGTTTCCATAGTGGCCTAGGTTACCCATTCTTAACTTCATAACTCTTTGGTTTCTTGCGTGTTTTGTTTGATTTCCAAAATTCCTTGGTTAGTTCCCACATGACCATCAAGGGCCTAAGACAACCAAGACAAAGAGTTTGTGATCCAACCGTGACATGACTAAACATTGACACATGATTGATTGATATCAACCAAGGCCTTAGACAACTTATATTTTAGACTTCACTAGTCCCACCACCATCATCATAAAGTTGATTTCTCTAAATGATGAGGTAGACAATGCCAAGGAGTTCGAGAAAACTAGCCCGGTAGGGAGTAGACTACTCCTTATTCCATTTTCTGTCATATATTCATGACGCTCTTTGAAGAGGAATTTGTAGATGATAAAGGAAAATTCCCACGTGTTTGTAGCCAGCTAAGTCGATTCTCATTCGAATCTACAGATATTGATTATGACTTACGATATAGCGATCATTCTTGACCACATCATTACCCCCTGAATAAGTGATACATGCATTCATTTCCCTCAACGAGAAAATAACCATTTTAATAGTTTAGAACATTAGGTTTCCTTTATCTCTTGTTATCCATCCACCTATTCTACCTGTAATCCATTTACCCATCCTATTACCATTATATCAATTCAATTTTGTCTATCCTGGCACAACTTTGAGAGGTTGCCTACATCTAGGAGTCATGTGTTGATTCTCAAAGCGCATAGTTCCCTTCAATTAATAAAATGTAATTTCTTTCTTTCTTAGGAATAAAAAAGGTCACAAGTTGTAAGGGTAAGTGTAAAGCCATGTGGGGAAAATGAAGAGTTTTTTTGTAAAGCTATACATTTGGATCACTCCCTCATTCCAAGGGGTTGTCAATTGTGAGTTTCTAAGTAGATATATATTGTACTACTAAGAAGAAAACAAAATATATCATTCTTTTATTTCCTTTCTCTATATTTCCTCTATTTCTCTATTTGTTCACCTTTGTGCATGTGGTTATATTATACAACCAAGAAGGGTGTTATTGCCTCTAATGAATGGATTAATGGAATTATGTGTCCATGATTTATTATGTCTTTTCATTTTTAAGAAATTTGTGTTCCTCTAATAGAGTGTGGATTAATTTTGGTTAATGTTTGTGAAACATTTCTAGTTCTTATTCACAACATTAACCCCCCTTCCCTAAGTTCTTACCACCCTTCACCTTATCTCTCAAGAATTTCTCCCTTCCACTAGGTGCAAGAAATTTTCCATAGGTCTAGTGGAATAGTCTTGTGTGATCCCTAGATTCACCACCACCCAAATAGTTTTCTTTACATGCATTAAATAAATGGGAGCCTCTTGATTGTAGAGAGGAGGGACATAGTCCTGGAGTGTTGGTGAAAATAAATTAATTTTCCTTACGACAAAATATTTTTCCAATAAGTACCAACCAAAAAAGTAGCTAGTTGGTATTGTAGAAAAGGGGTGAACACCATCCATTTCCAAACCAAAGCATAAACTATATGACCTCTCTCTAAATTTTTTAGGCCATAATTACCAATATTCATCAATGCATTTGAATTGGAAGGAACGCACCAAACTCCATCATTGCTTCTGTTATTTTGATTACATGAGATTAACTTTACAGGTGGCTCACAACATACAAGAATTATAAGCCTAAGATTTATTGGAAAATGTACCAATACCTTATTTGAATTGTTGATCTTTATCACTCCTTATTGAAATGGTGGTGCTAAACAATTAGAAAAAATAACCTCATTCTCATATTCCTTCCTAAATAGAATGAAATCATTTATGCATGCATAATAGTTAACATAGATAACCCCTAAATTTAATGATATTTGTGTGCATCTATATATGACAAGGGAAGTGTGCACTTTTAAGGTGAAAAACTACTTTTAAGAAGGATGTAATAGAAATCAAACAAAAGACATAAAATTGTAAAACAAATATATATATATATATATATATATATATGTATGTATGTATGTATGTATATATGTATGTATGTATGTATAGTTATGAAAATTTTATCTAACCTCAATAAAGAATTCAAAGTGATTTTTAACCAACCAAAACTTTCTCGTTAAGTCCATCAACGCCAATATAGAACTCAATCATTATGTTCTAGACTCTCCCTAAGTAAATAGAGGAGTTTGAGAAAAGTCAAAATGATCCGCTCTTGTTCATGATTAATCTCTTCATCATTGTCATGTTGATGTTCATCATCATCCTAATGATCGTGACTAGGATGATCATGATCAAATAAATTTTGAATGATGTTTTGAAGCCAAATACCCTAATTTCAGCTTCAAACCCTAATTTTTGTTTTCCAGACACCCTAATTATGGATAGGAGAATTTTACAATAGATGAGCATAATATAGTATTAAGTGTAAATATGAAAGGGAGTTACCTTTTTGTGCCTTTGGTATAAATGTGACACAAATTTTGCACCACATTTGTGCCACATATTTATGTCATTTATGTGTCACAACTCAAGAATAAAAATAAACACACAACGATGTGAATTCAACATAATTCATAACATTATTTGCACTCTATGTAATAGTGAGAAAAAATTTGTAAATAGCCTTTCAAATTTACATTATAAATGTAAAATCCAAGAATTTTCATAAAAGTAATCAATTTTACGATGTTGAGAGTTTTTTTGTAATATAGATTCGAAAAGAGAATCTCTAATATAAGGTGAGCACCGCTGATCAATTTAATATGGAGCAATATACACCAAGCCCCCAACACATTGTGGGTAAATTTCAGGATTTGAACCCATGACTTGAACTGATGTTAAGAGATACTATTAACTCTAAGTGCATCAAGAGACATAAAAGTTAGAATAAATCTCAACATTTTTAATTAAAAGTTAGAATAATGTTTTGTATATATTTTAATTAAAAAATACCACCTTTTAATTTGTGAACATTACAAATTATTAAAAGTAAGAAAGAAAAAAATTGTGATTGGTCAAAAGTTGCCAAGATTAATTACTAGATAAGAACTACCAATTGGAATAGTATAGCCTTGCAGAATACTAATAAATGGCAACATAGCTTACAATAAGTAATTGGTAAAGTGTGTGCATAATGACACACACTTTTGGTTTATCAACTAGCTATGTACTATGTCATTTCATATCTCTATATACGAATAATTACAATAACAAACTAAATATTAATGTTGTGCTAGTAAATAATAATCCACCTTATATTTATAGTGGAAAAGATACCAACTACTAAATTGTAATTTAATATTCTTGAGTTTTTCTACTCCTTAAATACAAAGATAATTCGTTATAACTTTTTCAAATAAGGGCGCCATTTTAGCAAACTCGGCCATTTCATGTGCCATAACCATTATAGCACCCAAAATCATTATAATTACAAATTTTACTATATGTTATAAACTTGGTTAATTAATGTAGAAGATGGAAAAAATTGTAACATACTAAAAACTTCACAACCTACCAAAAATAGAAAGTTTCACATTCTAGTGCAGAAATTTATTGTCCACTCCATTTTCACCCATCTTGTTGATTTTTTGAAACATGAAGTTCAAATTATAAGGTATGGAGCCCATTTCAACACTTTTCACTTAGTATAAAAGTATGGGTGATAGTGATTTCACCCACGTGGACCTAGAAGACCTAAAAATAGGATGCTCGAACGACCCGGATAGCTCTGTTGAAGAGAAATTTTCATAAGTGGGTTGTTTGCAGAAGAGGACACCATTTTCATTATAAATTACAAAGTTGACGTTAGCATGTGCTCAAAACTATGAACCGATTCCGAATAGTAAGGGCAGATGAAAAATCCATCTTCACAGAGTGTTCACCCCTAAAGACATCTCACAGTGTGTGTAGATTCCAACTTGAAACAACATGGTCATAATCTCAAATGTGTTTGCATCTCATGAGTGGTCAAGACTGAATATTACCTCCAGAGCCTCACACTAGGATCATGGTTAAAACATGGTAGGAAACCCTCTCGTGTTCCAAGAGCCTGTCAAGAAGTGAGTTTCATGAGGGTTACTCAGATGTAATCATCTTATTAATCAGGGTAATGGGTGAGGAAACAAAAAAGGTATTTCAGGACTTGATGGCCCACTTCATCCTCGTTGCCACTAAAGGGAACCAAGTAGTATATGGAGACAAATTATAAGTGACATCATCCACCATCAGTTTCTCTAGTTACTAGTTAAAAATAAATTCACGATGACCTCATACTGTTGTATGATCTCAGGAGCAAGAGACCATTCAAAGGCCTATATCTTGCTCAAAATGTTTCTTGGAAAGTGCATGCTTATGAAAGGTAGCCTCAAATTGCTCTCAAAGAAAGAAATCATCATTTTTCGAGGGTCAATGATTTTTTCACCATATTTGTCATCCAAATTTTAGAAGTAAATCTAGGATTGAGGTTATCTTCTCAAGCCACAACATTGATCAAGAAATAAGGATGTCACTTCACTCATATATCCACCTTCTCCTATATCGAGTTTTATGATTTGACCTCACTCCTCTCAATATTCATAGATATCTCAATGAAAAATATTAATGTATGAGTTTTTAGGTAGCTTTCTCAAGTCCACAACACGTGCAAAAACAACAAGAAAAAAGTGTGTCCTTCCTTATTTCCCTTGTAAATTTTTCATGCAAGAGTATCACAGATGCCTCAAATATTGAAGCTTCATTTACCTTTTTGTGTCTCTTTTCATACACATCTAGGGCTGATTTTGACATATAAAGAAAGGTAGAAACCTTCAATCTCCCTGAGTTGCACAATGTTCCCCAGATTTAAGATTATTGGGTCAACCGCCTAGATGATTGAGGTAAGGAAACAAGATCATATGCAGATGATTGTTGGAAAAATGAGGAGATTCAGTTTTGAATGGTTCATGGAAGGTGTGGAAGATGATGGAGCTAATTGTTTTGATCCTAAATACTAAGAAATGAATTCTTCACCTCTCCCACCAGTCTAATGGAGTGTTCATGAGTCATTAGTATCAATGAAAGAACTACAGCAATGATCTAGAGGTCTAAAGAGTAGTTCAAGAGAAAGAGGGTTTTTTCATAAAATTTTGTGGTCTTCAAACTCTTGCAAGGAAAGAATCTCATCTCTCATCTCTAAAGGTATCGAAGAGAGTTTCTCACTCAACTCACTCAAGAGAGCCCAGAAAAGGAAAATAATATATATTTAAGGCCCTCACTATAGGATATTACACAAGAAAGAAAAATTTATACATGTCCCTACCAAAGACCTAAAGAAAGGAGAGATAAATATTTCTCAACCTCTAGCATCACATTAGTCTCAAGGCATATCTTCATGTCCCGTTTATTCATCTCACCTAGTATAGGAGGTAGTTCCTCACCCTAAACCGAGAGTTACAATTATACCTAGTGTCAAACCCGCAACAATGTATATCTTTCCATGGATCTAAGAGTTGATCGAAAGTGATCCTTGGAGATTACAATAGGTACCGGTACCATACTTTCATGCCATTTCAAAAATTATGAAGGAAAATGAGGTAAGAAATCCTTAGTGACTTCTCATTTTTTCAATGGGGTGTCTCGTAACCAACATGTAGAAGTTCCCTAGCCAAAGGTGATAAATCAAGTTGAGAAATGACTCAATCAGACTATGAGATGACAAAAATTCCCTTGGGCCTAGAAATAGATGAAGGGATGCTCATTTGTTCAAGGATTTTTCCACTTGTTTGATTGCAAGAAATGAAGAGTACAAAGGGAAGATTGAACAGTTAGAAGAACATGTGAAAACTCTCACTTCATATGTTCAATCATTCATGGATCCTAGTTTCATCCCATCTCTCCCTACCAAAGATGTTTTCCCAACAAGTATCTTTGACCTCAAGTCAATAAATAATGCGTAAGGCTACTCAATGCATGGAAGGGGCAATGACAGTGTGTGTTGATAATATCTTTGACAAAGAAAATATTTTTTTCCTAAGATCCTTTCACTATTTGAATTTTTTTCTTGCCACCGCTATGAAGGTAAAAATGACCAAGGATGAAATTGAGAAGGAAAAGTATCATTGGGACCAAGTGCTTCGTTGGTGATAGAGATGGGTAACCTTGATTCTATGTTGGTAGGAAGAAATGTGTTCAATTTTGTAGCGGAGAATGTGTTTCCAATTTGGTCTCAAATGTTGGTTTCCGAATATGAGATGTCGAACAATTCTCTTGAGGGACTTGAAACTTGGGATGATATCACTTCACGAGATGCAAGAAAAGATAAGCAATGGAGTGCAGAAGCTTGGAACACTTCTAGTGAATGATAATTTCCTTATGGAAGATTAACTAAATCCATTTGAAGAGTTAGTCAAGAAAAAATAAGGAGAACCCTTTTCCTTCAATGAGGAAATCTTGGAGTCTCTTTTTGAAACTACATTTTCTATATCTAACAATACTAAGGAACATCGACTTGGTTTAAGCAATGTAAAAATATCAACATTACTTCGAGACTTGGATCAAATCCTTTGTCTTTGTGTACATCCCTCAAGTAGATAAAATAGCACATGTAGTATATCGATTTAGTAAGGAGTTCAAGGATGAAGAAATTTCCCATGCTCATTCCCACATACTTCATCAACAAGAGGATCTTCATCGGAAAATTCTTCCTCTCCATCAAAATGATCTTATCCCCCTCTTTTTCTCTACTCTTTCATTTCTCTCTCGTGTTGTAATGCGTCACTTGGAAGGTAAATTAAACTTTTTCTTGTTCATTTAAATGTGATTTATGATCTAACATTGTAATGAGTTCCCTTCAATTAATAAAATAGACTTACTTACTTTCTTAGGAATATGAAAGGTCACAAGTTGTAAGGGTAAGTGAAAATTCATGTGGGGGTAGATGAAGAGTTTTTTTGTAAAGGTATATATTTGGATGACTCCCTCATTCCAAGGGGTTTTCAGTTGTGAGTCTTTGAGTAGATAGTTATTCAGACCGCTACGAAATTAAAAAAATATACCATTCTTCTATTTCCTTTCTCTATGTTTCCTCTATTTCTCTACTTGTTCACCTTTTGCACATGATGATCTTGTACAACCGAGGAGGGTGTTATTTCCTTTGATTAATGGATTAATGGAATTATGTATCCATGATTTATTGTGTCTTATCATTGTTAACAAAGTTTTGTTCCTCTAATTTAGTGTGGATTGATTTTTGTTAATTTTTGTGAATCTTTGTTAGTGCCTATTCAAAAACTAAACCATATTGCCTAATTTATTACTACCCTTCACCTTATCTCTTAAGAAAATTTATCTCTTACACTAGGTGCAAGCAATATTCCATATGTCTAGTGGATTATTCTGTGTGATCCTCACCTTCAATAGAACCCGCATACTTTCTTTCACATGCATTAAATGAATGGGAGCCTCCCATTGAAAGAGGAGGGACATAGTCCGAAGCCTTGGTGAAAATAAACTAATTTTTCCTTACGACGTATTATTTCGCCAACAAGTGCCAATCAAAAAAATTAGCTAGTCCGAATAGTGGAAAAGGGGTGAACACCATCCATTTCCAAACCAAGCATACATGTATGACCTTTGTCTATATTTTTTAGGCCACAATTACCAATATGCCTCATTACATTTTAATTGGAAGGAACACACCAAACTCCGTCATTATTTCTATTCTTTTGATTCCAGGACATTAACTTTGCAAGTGGCGGACAACGTGAAATAATCCTAATCCTAAGAATTAATGGAAAATGTCCCAATACCTTATTTAGAATAGTGAGCCCTATCGCTTCTCATTAAAATGGTGGTGATATACAATTAGGAAAAATAACCTCATTCTCATATTATTTCCTAACTAGAATGGAATCATTTATGCATGCATAATAGCTAACTTAGGTAACCCCTAAATTTAATGATATTTTTGTACATCCGTATATGAAAACGGAAGTGTTCTCTTTTAAGGGAATAACCTACATATGAGAAGGACGCAATAGAAATCAAACAAAAGGAAAACAAAAATAATGTAAAATAGATGAAATATATATATATCAAATGTAAAATATAGTTATGAAAATGTTATCTAACCTCAATAAAGAAATAAAACTAATTTTTAACCAACCAAAACTTTCATTTAAGTCCATCAATGCCAATATAGAACTCAATGATTATGTTGTATACCCTCCCTACGTAAATAGAAGAGTTTGAGAAAACTTCAAAAGCATTCGCTCTTTTTCATGATTCTTCTCTTTATCATCGTCATGTTGATGTTCATTATCATCCTCATGATTGTGATAGGGATGATCATGATCAAATAAATGGTGAATGACAATTTGAATCCAAATACCCCAATTTCATCTTCAAACATTAATTTTGGTTTTCCACAGATTCTAATTTCTTATTATGTACTTAAAGACAACCTAAATTTGTATTGGAGAGTTTTACAATAATGAAAAAAATGATGAACATAATTTAATATTAAACATTAATATGAAAGGAAGTGACCTTTTTATGCCTATGGTACAAATCGACACAAATTTTGCACCACTTTTATGCCGATATTTATGTCATTTTGTGTCACAACTCAAGAATAAAAATACACATAATGACGTGAATTCAACAAAACTCATGGTGTTATTTGGACTATATGTAATAGTGAGAAAACATTCGTGAACAACCGTCAAATTTAAATTATAAATGTAAAATCCAGGATTTTTCCTAAAAGTGATCAATTTTACGATATTGAGATTTTTTTTTGTAATATGGATTCGAAGATATAATCTATAATATAAGGCATGAACCACCGATCAATTTCATATCGAGCAACATATGTCAATCCCTCAACACATATTGTGGGTAAATTGTGAGATTTGAACACATGACTTGAATCGATGTTAAGAGTTACTATTGACTTTAAGTGCATTAAGAGACATGAAAGTTAAAATCAATTCTCAAAAATTTTCATCCAACAACTATTTAATAAAATAATATTTTGTATTTATTTTAATAAAAAAATTACCAACTTTGAATTTTTGAACGTTACAAATTATGAAAAGTAAGAAAGAAAAGAAATTGTGATTGATACGAATTTGTCAAGATTAATTGCTATATAAGAACTACCAATCGCAATGCAATAGTATGTCATTGCGGAAATACTAATAAGTGGAAAAATAAATTACAATTAGTAATTGTTAAAGTATGTGCACAATGGCACACACTATTGGTTTATCTACCAGTTATGTACCAAGTTGTTTCATATCCCCATATACAAAAATAATTACAACTACAAAATAAATATTAATACCATGCTAGTAAATAATATTCCACCTTATATTTATAGTGGAAAAGATACCAATTACTAAATTGTAATTTAAAATTGTTGATATTTTATGCTCCTTCAATACAAAGATAATTGGTTAGAACTTTTTCAGTTAAGGTCGTCATTTTAGCAAACTCGGCCATTTCTTGTGCCACAACCATTATAAGCACCCAAAATCATTAGAATTACAAATTTTACTATATGGTATAGCCTTCGCTAATTAATGTAGTAGATGAAAAAAATTGTAGCATACTAAAATCTTTGCTAATTATTTTATTTTTATATTAATTACAAATATAATGTTATAATATTGATATATGTTTTTTTAATGTTTAATTTTTTTATTGTTAGGATTATCATTGGTATTTTGAATTCAATCATTATTTTTACTACATGATTGTTATTGATGAATTTTTAGTAGATTATTACTATTGATGAATGTATGTATTTACTTGTTAAATGAAAATATTATTTAAATTGATTAATTTTAAAATAATGTAAACCCTTAAAACCATATAAATTAAAATTTTCAAATAATAAATTACAATTATAAATATCTTATAATTATAATTGTATCATGGATAAGTTTAAAAATATTTTTTTATTAATGGTAAATAGTTTTGAAGGGACTATACCCTGTTTACATAGAGGGCCTAAAAGCCAGATAAAACATTAATAGGTTCCACAAAAAATGGATCAACATCCAGAATAGGCGTTAAAGCCAACCGTAACCAAAAAGTTACTACAAAAGAGCAAAACAGAGCGTGCGCTGCAACAATGCAACCAAAAATAGCAAAAAAGTAAAAAGAATGATGAAGATCAAGCATCTGCAATGAAGACCTCCTTTACTTCTTGGCAGCTCTAGTAATTCTGGATTTAATAGTTTGTAGCGAGGTAAAGAGAGCCACCATTGTCATGTGTGTGGGGTCCTTAGCATCCAACTTTGTTATGGTTTGACTGCTCTCCTTGTCTCTGTTCCCCATGAGTGTCCGGGATCCCACTAAGCACATAAATGCTACGAACATGTTGTTCAAGGAAATCACTGATTGCATTAAAAATTTCCATGTTGTGGTCATGGCGATCCTTTCTCTTCCCCCGATTGTCCAAGGAGTTAAGCTTTTTGTAGATGTCCTCAACTTGCTTATTGCCAAGATCAGTATCATCTTCCATCTTCCTTTTGCCTTTTTGCTTGGCCAAATGTTGCACTTCTTCTTTTAGTTTCATCATTTCATTCTCCAAGGCTTCCAGCCTTTGGGAAGTATTTTTCCTTCTTTTTGTAAGGCCTCTTCATGGCCTACACTACTGATGTGCAATAGGTTTTGGACAACTTCCAATTCCTTATTGCTGTGAAGGACTCTGCCCGAAACAGGGGTGTCCAATTTGGGCTTCTTATGGTTCCTTGTTTTAGGCTTGGACGTGGTGGAAGGGATGGGGGTGGGGGTCGTGGTGGAAGGGATGGGGGTGGGGGTAGTGGTGGTGGGAAAGAGTGGAACAATGCTAGGGGAGGGTGGGAGACTGGGGTATTTAGTAACACAGAGCTTGTGCAGCAAGAATATAAGACCTTAATGCAGGGGGTAAAGCACGAGTATGCTTCTAAAACTCCAAGATGGAGCATTCAAGGGAGTTCAAAAGATAATGTGGGAGTGCATGGTGATTTTTCTCGTGGAAATGGTTCAGAACACTGTGTGTTTAATAGGAACTGTAACATATCTCCCTTCTAAAGATATGTATCGGACCATCATACGGGTGATTTCATTAAAGGGAAATGGGATATAACTTACCCTCAAACCCACAGTAACAAAAACTAGCTCCTCGTTATCAGTAGCAAACTTCTTCTCCTCAGCCTTTTTGTCGATCTTCTTGTCAAGAAACGGAAGCCTTCCATCTCCGTGCCTATAGCTTCGACAATTAAAAAAATATTGAAGAATAGGTTATAAATAATAAATATATTGTATTTTTATTTAATTTAAAATATTTTCATTTCATTTTAGTTAATTTATTTATATATATTATTAGTGGATAAGTTAAAAAAATATTAGAGAATAGGTTATAAAGAAGAAATATATTGTGTTAGTGAATATATATAAATGAACATATACATATATACATACATGTATTAGAGAATTCTAATGCATGTAAAAATGTTAGAAGGAAATAAAATAAATAGTATCTCCTATCGCCACCTGCCAAAAATAAAAAGTTTCGGATTCTAGTGCACAAAGTGATTATGTCTTCCATTTTCACTCATCTTGTTAATTTTGGAAACATGAAGTTAGAATTCTCAAGTATGGATCCCATTTCAACACTTTTCACTAAGTATCCAAGTGTGGGTGAAAATGATGTCACTCTTATGGACATAGAAGATCTAAAAAATTGGATGCTCGAAGGACCCAGATAGCATGTTGAAGAGAAAGTTTTCACAAGCGGGTTGTTTACAGTAAGAGGCCACCATTTCTCAATACATAATACGTAATTGATGTTAGCATGTGCTTAAAACTATGAAATGGATTATAGAATATTAATGGAAAATGACAACTCCACCCTCACAACGCTGACCCCTATGGAAATTCACAAGTGTATGTAAATTCCAACTAGAAACAACATGGTCACAAGCTCAAAAGATTTTTCATCTCGCGAGTGGTTGAAGATTTAATCTCATGTCCAGGGCCTCACACTAGGATCATGGTTGGAACAAGGAAAGAAACCATCTCATGTGTTGAATATCCTATCAAAAAGTGAGTTTCATGAGGGTTACTCGGATGCAATCATCTTGTTAAGCATGGTAATGGGTGAGGAAACAATAAAGGACTTTCAGGATTAGATGGCCCAATTCATCCTCGTTGCCACATTGAAGGGAACCAAGTGGTAGATTGGGGATAAATCATAAGTGAAAACATCCACCATCAGTTTCTCCAGTTTTCGGTTACAAATAAATTCATGATGAATTCATACCTGGTGTAGGATCTCATGAGCAAGATACCATTCAAATGCCTAGCTCTTGCTCAAAATGTTTCTTGGAAATTACCGGCTTATGAAAGGTATCCTTAACTCACTCTCAAAGAAATAAAACATCATTTTTCTGGGGATAATGATGTGTTCACCATGTTTTTCATCCAATTTTTAGAAGTAAATCCGATACTGGGGTTATTTTTACAAGCCACAACATTGATTGAGAAATATGGATGTCACTTCACTCAGATCTCCAGCTTTTTCTATATTTGGTTTTTAGGATTTAACCTCACTCCTCTAAAGTTTCCTAGATATATCAGTGAGAAAATAGTGATGTTTGAGTTATGTAGGTAGCTTTCTCAAGTCCACAATAGGTGTAAAAACTACAAGAAAAAAGGTGTGTCCTTCCCTATTTCCCTTGGAATTTTTTCATGCAAGAGTATCACAGATGCCTCAAATATGAAGCTTCATTTTCCTCCTTAAGTCTCTATTTATACACATCTAGGGATGATTTTAACATCCAAAGTAACCCTGAAAATTTCAATCTCCCTGAGTTGCACTATGTTCCCCATATTGAAGATTATTGGATCAACTACCTAGATGACTTTAAGGTAAGGAAACAAGATCATATGTGGATGACTCTTGATCAAATAAGGAGATTCAATTTTGAATGGTTCATAAAAGGTGTGGAAGATGATGAAACTTATTTGTTCAATCCTAAGTACTAAGAAATGAAGTCTTCACCTCTCCCACTGGTCTCATTGAGTGTTCGTGAGCCAGTAATGTCAATGAAAGAACTACAACGCTAATCTAGAGGCCTAAAGATTGGTTCAAGAAAAAGAAGGGTTTGTCATAGAATATGGTGATATTCAAACTCTTGCAAGGAAAACATCTCATCCATCATCACTTAATGTATTCGAGATAATTTATCACTCATCTCACTCAAGAGGGCCCACTTAAAAGGAAAATTAAATATATTGAAGGCCTTCACTATATGAGATTACACAAGAAATAAAAAGTCATTCATGACCCTACATCAAGACCTCAAACAAGGAGAGATAGATCCTTCTCAACCTCGCGTGTCACATTAGTCTCAAGCACATCTTCCTCTGTTGTAGAGACAACTCACCCAAAGTGCAAGAGGTATCCCTCACCTTAAACCTAAGATTGTAATTATACCTAGTGTCAAACTTCAGAAAGAATGGATATCTTTCCATGAATCTAAGAGATGATTAGAAGTGATCCTTGAATATTGCAATAGGTAGTGGTACCATAATTTCAGGCCATTTCAAAAATTATGAAGGAAAAATGAGGTAAGAAATCCCAAGTGACTTCTCACTTTTTTAGTGGTGTGTCCGGTAACCAATATGTAGAAGTTTATCGGCCAAAGGTGACAAATACCATTGAGTAAATTACTCAATCGGACTATGATATGACAATAATTCCCTCAGCCCAAAGAATATCCGAAGGGATGCTCATTTGTTCAAGGAGTTTTCCACTTGTTTACTTGCAAGAAACAAAGAGTACAAAATGAATATTTAATAGTTAGAATAACATGTGAAAACTTGAGACTTCCTATGTTCAATCATTCATGGATCCTTGTTTCATCCCATCTCTCCATACCGAAAACATATCCCCAATCAATAGCTTCTACCAATGACAATAAAGAAGGTGTAAGGCTACTCAATGCATGGAAGGACCAATGATAGGTTGTTTAACAAGATCCTTGAAAAAGGTAAGACTTTTTTCCCGAGATCCTTTCACTATTTTAGTTTTTCCTTTCCACCACCGCGAAGGTAAATATGTCTAGGGATGAAATCAAGAAGGAAAATTCTCATTGGGATCAAGTTCTTCCATTTGTGATAGAGATGGGTAGCCTTGATTCTTTTATGTTGGTAGGAAGAAATGTTTTCAATTCTAGAGCTGAGAATGTGTCTCCAATTTGGTCTGGAATGTTGGTTTCCTGATATGATATGTTGAACAATGTTCTTAAGGAACTTGACACTTGTGATGATATCACTTCACATATGTAGGAAAACATAAGTAACAAAGTGCATAAGCTTGGAGCACTTCTAGTAAATGATAATTCCTCTATGGAAGATCTTCTAAATCCATTTGAAGAGTTGGTCAGGAAAGAAGAAGGAGATCCCTTTTCCTTCAATGAAGACACCTTGGAGTCTCTTGCTGAAATTAGGAGTGCTATATCTAACATTGCTAAGGAAAATCATACTTGGTTTAAGGAATGTAAAAATATCAACATTACATCTGATACTTGGATTAAATCCTTGGTCTTTGTGCACATTAATCAAGCAGAGAAAGTGGCACCTACAATAGCTCGCTTTAGCAAGGAGTTCAAGGATGAAGAAATTTTGCCATGCTTATTGCTACATACTTCATTAGCAGGGAGAATCTTCATTGGAAAATTCTTCCTCTCCATTGGCATGATCTTTTCCCCCTCTCTTTCTCTCCTCTTTCCTTTCAAATTCATGTTGTAATTCTTCATTGGGAAGGTACTTTTCACCTTTTTCTTGTTTATTTGAATGTGAGCTATAATCTAAAATCGTAATGAGTTCCCTTCAATTAAAAAATGGACTTACTTTCTTTCTTAGGAATATGAAAGGTCATAAGTTATAAGGGTAAGTGAAAATCCATGTGGGGTGAATGAAGATTCTTTTTGTAAAGCTATATATTTGGATGACTCCTAATTTGAAGGGGTTGTCAATTATTATTTTCTAAGTAGATAGGTATCAGACTACTAAGAAGAAAACAAAAGATATCATTCTTTTATTTCCTTTCTCTATGTTTCCATTATTTCTCTATTTGTTCACCTCTTTGCACATGATGATCTTGTACAATAAAGGAGGGTGTTAGTGCCTTTAATGAATGGATTAATAACATTTTGTGTCCATGATTTATTGTGTCTTGTCATTGTTTACAAAGTTGTGTTCCTCTGATTGAGTTTGGATTGATTTTTGTTAATGTTTGTGAAGATTTTCTAGTGCCTATTCACAAAATTAACCCATTCTCCCTAAGTTATTACTACCCTTCACCTTATCTCTCAAGCAAATTTCTCTCTTGGACTAGGTGCGAGCAATTTTCCACAGGTCTAGTGGAGTAGTCCTTTGTGATCCTCGGCTTCATGGGTACCCACATACTTTGTTTCACATGCATTCAATAAATGGGAGCCTCCCCATTCCAAAGAGGAGGGACATAGTCCCAGAGCATTGGTGAAAATCAAATAATTTATCCAGTTATAACATATAATTTTGCAAGATAGTACCAACCAAATAAATTTGCTAGTTGGGATAGTGGAAAAGGGGTGAACACCATCCATTTCCAAACAAAACCATACACTCGTATGACCTCTCTCTCCGAATTTTTAGGCCACAACTACCAATATGCCTCATTGCATTTGAATTGGAAGGAACACACCAAAATCCATCATTGATTCTATTCTTGTGATTCCATGACATTAGCTATGCAAGTGGCTCACAATGTAAAAGAATCATAAGTCTAAAAATTATTGGAAAATGCCCGAATACCTTATTTTGAATGATGATCCCTATCACTCCTTATGAATTGGTGGCTCCAAACAATCAGAAAACTAATCTCATTCTCATATTCCTTCCTAAATATAATGCAACCATTTATGCATGCATAATAGTTAACATAGATAAACCCTAAATTTAATGATATTTTTGTGCATTTGTATATGATAATGAAGTGTTCTCTTTTGAGGCAACAAACTATTTTTGAGAAGGATGCAATAGAAACAAACAAAAAGAAAATAAAAATAATGTAAAATAGATTATATATATATATATATATATATATATATAATGTTAAATATAGTTATGAAATTGTTATCTAACCTCAATAAATAGTTCAAACTTGTTTTTAACCAACTAAATATTTCTTTTAATTCCATCAATGCCAATATAGAACTCAACAATTATGTTAGAAAATATCCTGCGTAAATAGAGGAGTTTGAGAAAAATTCAAAATCATTCACTCATGTTCATGATTCTTCTCTTCATCATCGTCATGTTGATGTTCATTATCATCCTCATGATCGTGACAGGATGATCATTATCAAATAAATGATAAATGATGTTTTGAACCCAAATACCCTTATTTCAGCTTCAAACCCTAATTTTGGTTTTCAATAGACCCTAATTTCTTAATATGTACCTAAAGACACCCTAATTTGGTATTGGAGACTTTTACAATAATGAAAAATGATGAACATACTTTAATATTAACTATAAATATGAAAGGGGATTTACTTTTTTATGCCTATGGTACAAATGTGACACATGATTTTTGACCGCTTTAGTGCCACTTATTTATTTCATTTTCTGCCGCAACTCGAGAATAAAAACAAACACATAACGACATGAATTCAACACAATTCATGATGTTATTTGCACTATATGTAGTAGTGAGAAAACATTTGTAAACAACCATCAAATTTAAATTATAAATGTAAAATCCAAGAGTTTTCCTAAAAGTGATCAATTTTACGATGTTGAGAGTTTTTTTGTAATCCAGATTCAAAGAGCGAATCTCTAGTACAAGGCATACATTACCAATCAATTTCATATAGAGAAACATGTGATACACCAAGCCCCTAACGCTTATTATGGGTAAAATGTGGGATTTGAACTCACGGATTGAATCGATGTTAAGAATTACTATTGACTTTAAGCGCATTAAGAGACATGAAAGTTAGAATAAAATCTCAACATTTTTCATTATATATATATATATATATATATATATATATATATATATATATATATATATATATATATATATATATATATATATATATATATATATATATATATATATATATATATATATATATATATATATATATATATATATACATATATATATATATATATATATATATATATATATACATATATATATATATACACATATATATATATACATATATATATATATATATATATATATATATACACATATATATATATATATATATATATATATATATATATGTATATATAATGTTAAATATAGTTATGAAAATGTTATCTAACCTCAATAAATAATTCAAACTTGTTTTAAACCAACTAAATATTTCTTTTAATTCCATCAATGCCAATATAGAACTCAACAATTATGTTAGAAAATATCCTGCGTAAATAGAGGAGTTTGAGAAAAATTCAAAATCATTCGCTTATGTTCATGATTCTTCTCTTCATCATCGTCATGTTGATGTTCATTATCATCCTCATGATCGTGGACGGGGATGATCATTATCAAATAAATGATAAATGATGTTTTGAACCCAAATACCCTTATTTCAGCTTCAAACCCTAATTTTGGTTTTCAATAGACCCTAATTTCTTAATATGTACCTAAAGACACCCTAATTTGGTATTGGAGACTTTTACAATAATGAAAAATGATGAACATACTTTAATATTAATCTGTAAATATGAAAGGGGACTTACTTTTTTATGCCTATGGTACAAATGTGACATGATTTTTGCAGACCGCTTTAGTGCCACTTATTTATTTCATTTTCTGTCGCAACTCGAGAATAAAAAACAAACACATAACGACATGAATTCAACACAATTCATGATGTTATTTGCACTATATGTAATAGTGAGAAAACATTTGTAAACAACCATCAAATTTAAATTATAAATGTAAAATCCAAGAGTTTTCCTAAAAGTGATCAATTTTACGATGTTGAGAGTTTTTTTTGTAATCCAGATTCAAAGAGCGAATCTCTAGTACAAGGCATACATTACCAATCAATTTCATATAGAGAAACATGTGATACACCAAGCCCCTAACGCTTATTATGGGTAAAATGTGGGATTTGAACTCACGGATTGAATCTGATGTTAAGAATTACTATTGACTTTAAGCGCATTAAGAGACATGAAAGTTAGAATAAAATCTCAACATTTTTCATATATATATATATATATATATACATATATATATGTATATATATATATGTGTATATATATATATATATATACACATATATATACATATATACACATATATATATATATATATACATATATATATATATATATATATATATATATATATATATATATATCTACATATATATATATATATCTACATATATATATATATATATATATATATATATATATATATATATATATATATATATATATATATATATATATATGTATGTATGTATATATAATGTTAAATATAGTTATGAAAATGTTATCTAACCTCAATAAATAATTCAAACTTGTTTTAAACCAACTAAATATTTCTTTTAATTCCATCAATGCCAATATAGAACTCAACAATTATGTTAGAAAATATCCTGCGTAAATAGAGGAGTTTGAGAAAAATTCAAAATCATTCGCTTATGTTCATGATTCTTCTCTTCATCATCGTCATGTTGATGTTCATTATCATCCTCATGATCGTGATAGGGATGATCATTATCAAATAAATGATAAATGATGTTTTGAACCCAAATACCCTTATTTCACTTCAAACCCTAATTTTGGTTTTCAATAGACCCTAATTTCTTAATATGTACCTAAAGACACCCTAATTTGGTATTGGAGACTTTTACAATAATGAAAAATGATGAACATACTTTAATATTAATCTGTAAATATGAAAGGGGGCTTACTTTTTTATGCCTATGGTACAAATGTGACATGATTTTGACCGCTTTAGTGCCACTTATTTATTTCATTTTCTGTCGCAACTCGAGAATAAAAACAAACACATAACGACATGAATTCAACACAATTCATGATGTTATTTGCACTATATGTAATAGTGAGAAAACATTTGTAAACAACCATCAAATTTAAATTATAAATGTAAAATCCAAGAGTTTTCCTAAAAGTGATCAATTTTACGATGTTGAGAGTTTTTTTGTAATCCGATTCAAAGAGCGAATCTCTAGTACAAGGCATACATTACCAATCAATTTCATATAGAGAAACATGTGATACACCAAGCCCCTAACGCTTATTATGGGTAAAATGTGGGATTTGAACTCACGGATTGAATCGATGTTAAGAATTACTATTGACTTTAAGCGCATTAAGAGACATGAAAGTTAGAATAAAATCTCAACATTTTTCATTCAATAACTATTTTATAAAATAATGTTTTGTATTTATTTTAATGAAAAATACCAACTTTGAATTTGTGAACATTACATATTTAAAAAGTAAGAAAGTAAAAATTGTGATTGGTCAAAAGCTGCTAAGATTAATTGCTAGATAAGAAATACCAATTGCAATAGTATAGCCTCATGCGGCAATACTAATAAGTGGCAACATAACTTAAGATAAGTAATTGGTAAAGTGTGTGCAAAATGACACACACTTTTGGTTTATCTACCGATTACATACATTGTCATTTCATATCCCTATATACAAAATATTTACAATTAAAAATAAAAATTAACTCCCTCCTAATAAATAATAATCCACCTTATATTTATAGTTGCAAAAGATACCAACTACTAAATTGTAATTTAATATTTTTGAGCTTTTCTGCTCCTTCAATACAAAGATATTTCGTTATAACTTTTTCAATTGAGGTCACCATTTTAGCTAAATCGGCAATTTGGTGCACCACACCATTATAGCACCCAAAATCATTAGAATTACAAATTTCACTATATGCTATAACCTTGGCTAATTAATTTAGCAGATGGAAAAAATTGTAACATATTAAAAACTTCGCTTAATATTTTATTTTTTATATTAATTATAAATATAATCTTAGAATATTGATATTTATTTTTTCGAATGTTTCATTTTTTATTGTTAGGATTGTCGTTGATATTTTGAATTCAATCACTCTTTTTAGTAGATTATTGTTATTGGTGAATTTTTAGTAGATTATTACTATTCATGAATGTATGTATTTACTTGTTAAATGAAAATATATTTTAAATTGTTTAATTTTAAAATAATTTAAACCCTTTAAAATTATATAAATTTAAATTTCCAAATAATAAATTATGATTGTAAATATCTTATAATTATAATTGTATCATTGAATAAGTTAAAAATATTTAAAATAGGTTATAAAAAGAAATATATTGTATTTCTATTTAATTTTAAATATTTTCATTTCATTTTAATTATTTTATTTATATATTGTAGTAGTGGATAAGTTTAAAAAAATAGAGAATAAGTGATAAAGAAGAAGTATATTGTGTTAATGAATATATATATATAAATGAACATGTTCATATATATGTGTATGTATACATATATATTATTTATATATATATATATATTAATTATAAGAAAATAAGTTTAAAGATCAAATTATTTTTTAAGCCTGTCTTTCTTAACATATACACATAATATTAAACTTTTGAAATTGAGATTCTTATATTAACTAATAAATTGTTTAAGCTTAAACTTTTATCTCAAGTAATCATATAATTTTTAATAAATTTCGTATATATATGTATATGGCCTTAAATCCGTTCTGTGAGAAATCTAAAACAATAAACTAGATTTGATAAGAAAATTGAAAAAGTGGATTACGCTCATCATTCTTCTGCCGTGTAATCGTTGCAACTAAACAAACAAACAAAAATAATAATTTTAAACTAAAAAACAAAACAAAAAATTGTTAATGAGATGTCATCAAGGAGGAGAAGACTAAAATCCGAAACAAAATAATAATTTAGAGAATTGAGCTATGTAATCCGTTTCTTTATTTGAAACTTCGTCAACTAAATGGCATTGAAAGAACGGAAGGGTGTAGCAGATACGAATGGCGTGTCCATTTCCATGTTAGGAATTGGAATTGGGCACATGTTCCACAGCATTATATCTGCCCCAGTATCTGAATCGCACCCATCTGCTCCATACAACTCGCTACCATTTGCAGGATTGTATGGAGATGCATCAAAAATTGCAGTTGCATCACTTTCTATTGGAATTCCCGAAGGAAATGAATAAAGCATCGGGGAAAGTTCATTTGCATTTGCACTTTGTCCCGCTATGCTCATGCCAATTTCATTTTCAAAACATGCTTCTACTTGGCTACTGCTCGAAAACGAAGTTTGTGTGCAGCTCTGTACATTGTCGATATCTGTCTTCATAGTCTCCGTACTATAATTATACTGGTATGGTTCAATTGCCTCGCCGATAAATACCTCCAAACTTTGTTGTGGTGGCAGGCTTACTTGTTTAGCTTGCACCTGTGACACATCAGAGTTTTGATCGCCGGAGTTTTGAAGCTTCTTTTTCAGATGAGACCTCCAATAGTTTTTATCTCGTTATCCGTTCGGCCTGGAATCCTTTCTGCTATCAACGACCATCTGCAAATCCAGAGAAAAATTATTCAGTTTTACTTTGTATAAAACGAAACCGAATACTAACATAGATAGGTATTGAATTATCACCTGTTTCCCCAGCGCGAATGAAGGTCAATTATGACGCGTTCTTCCTCGGCAGTAATATTGCCGCGCTTAATCCCTGGCCGTAAATAGTTTACCCACCTTAGCCTGCAGCTTTTTCCGCATCTCTGCAGCCCTGTGCAATCAAATACATAACAATTGTTGGCGTTGAAATAAAAACTGGAAAATACTATAACACTTTAATTCACAAACCTTATAAAAGTAGTTCTTTATTTTACAAATGTTTTGTTCTTTTTTTTAAGTTTTGGGCAGCCTGAATTACTACTATGTACTCCATAGTGATGAAATATATATTTGTTAAATACTTAACAGATCAGGATTTGCACTTATTGTTACATACGTGGGGAAGTTTTAATTTACGTTGATTTCCCTAGAGTATAAAATTCAAGAAAAGGAAACATATTTTTTTATTAATGTCTTTTAAGAAGAACAATAGGCCACAACATGTGGGTAGTTTCCATCTCTACCCGACCACATTCCAACCTATTATTGCCGGGTTTTATTCAGCGACATGTCCCTCCAAATTCCGACGGGCTCGAAACATTTACCGGGCAGCACACGCAGGTACTGGTTAACCTTTCCAGCCAAACATAATAATCACATCTGATGTGTACGTTTCTATTTTTGTTTTACAATAGAATTACAGAATGGATTGATGGTATATAGCACGAAACAGAATGTGTAGTAAAATAATTTCTTATACATATAATATTACGAGAAACAATAAACAAATTATGTGTCAAGTGGCAAGGATTAACGTAGGTGGACAGTGACAAGAAACACAGCATTAATAATGAGGTAATGGAGTCTTGTACCTGCTGCCTTTGCTAAAGTGGTCCATCGGCCATCACCGTGAGCTCTAATGTAGCGTAGAAGACGAATATCCTCCTCAAACGTCCATGGCCCCTTCTTTAGCTTTCCTTTTTCCGCACAACGAGACCATTTCGAATTCATCTCCAGATTCTTCCTACAGTAATATTTTGCGAGCTTCTGCTCAATGTTTGAAGATGAATTTAACCCTCCACCAGATTGTGAATCTCCTCTATATTTATATGTTTGAGAGAGTAGTATCTGGTTGGATTCAACCACATTCTCCAACTCGTACGACCACTGTTTCCACAAAGTCTCCAAACTAGTACTACTGATTCCCAACTCAATACAACCTCTTCTTCGATTGGGATTGGTCTGTAAGATTGGAAAATATCTGCAAACCCAAATCAAGAAATCTCCTTTGCCAATAATGGTAAATACAAGACGTATATATATAGAAAACTAAGACAACAATTTCCTTAAACAGTTGAAATAATCATCATCCCTATTACTTATTCCTCCAATAATGATTTGATGAGAAAAACATGGACAAAATTCCAGTTCCATGTATCTATATCAGTGGAGATAATTGGCCATCCAACCTAGCTTTTTAGACGTTGACCGGTGACTATGCCCTATTATTTTTAGTGCTGCTTCTTATGACTGCTATACAAATCTCTGCAAAGAGAGGATTAAGCAGGGCCACAGAAACGCATCCACCCTGCTTCATAGGGTGGGAGTGGGACCTTATACATTATGGCAACGGTATGTGATGCACATCATTTAATTTTCAGGCGAATCAGCTATCAACACCTATCTTATTTGACAATTATTAACTTCACATTTGTCAATTGTTTGGCATATATTACATCTCAACCTTTTTACCCCGGACATTAGACTGTGTAGATATATTTTTCCATTTAAGCCTTTTTCGTCCACCAAATCTGGCTAGTGGATGGCTTTTTCCTCATAAATTTCCAAAGCTCGACTCTAGATAGTTTCACATCCATAGTTTATCCCATAATAATTATCCATCTTTCCTTTTATCTTGTTCCGCACATCTTGTCATCCGACCTTTTGGAATTATTCCACACGAGATACTATGTATTGACGTCAATTCATGCGATGCCTTGGGATAAAATTTAAACCCATAAATCCTGCCGACTAAAACAATAGTCAAAAAGGTCGAAGTTTATAGCCTGTAGGGCTGTAGCCTCTTCTTTTTTCCACTTTCAAACCTGCTTTTAATGTTGTTATACATTTGTATGCGTACCTTCACATTGGAATTTGTCAGCCTTTCATGATTGCGATCTAAATTCTGGCGTGCCCTTACAATAAAAAAATCTTATGCAGTGTCTGTCACCTGCTTGGCCTCACACGTGTTTGTGCCGTTTTTAGCGAGTGAGACTTGGTTTTCCTTAAAAATCTTGTGAAGGAAAAGGAATTTTGAATGTCGTCCACCCAGTTGGCAGCAGCCATAGATATTATGCGACGTTGTGAAACGTTTGTAGAGGCATTATTTAATGCTTTCCTCAAATCCATCCACTCAAATAAAGTCGACTACACTTTATCGCTCGACAGTTCGGATGCTATTATTGTGGACGAGAATGAATTTAACACGTGACTTTTGCATCCACCACTAGAATCACATTCATTATTAAAAATATACGAACTTAATACTTCAACCCCCACTTACACATTCTTAGTGTTACATGAGCATCTAATCTAATTGCTTTCTATTTTCATTCAATGCATTAAAATATGTTTACGTGAGGTCCCCAAAACAAAACAAAAAAACATATTAACCAAATTCTAATTATTTGAGGTATTGAATATGATATAGCATAAAATATTTAACTCTCACAAATATTATCGTTTATATGAACAAGTGTTTTTGAATTAGTTTTGAACTTCAAATTCTAGAAATGGGCACACTCAAGACCATATAAACAATCCTAGTCATGGTTTCCACTGTTATATAATTATTTTTAACTTTAAAATCTAGAATTAGGCCGGAAATTAGAGTGTGAGAATTGAATTGATAAACAATTTTAATCACGACTTCCAAGCTGCAATGTTACTATTTTTAGTTTCAAAGTATAGAAGCAAGCGTAAAATTAGAGTGCAAGAATTGTATGCACGGTCATGGTTATTATCAAGACCAATTTATAATCCTAAGAAGGGCTTCCAACCGACAATATGAGTTTGTAGTCCCTTTTGCATCCCTCTAATCTTGCTCTTGTCCCAAATGCATGTGTTGGACTTTTGATCTCTAAAACAAGAGTTTCAAAATGTGGATGACTTTTCCTTATGTCATCATGTTGAGAAATTTCTAGAACACTAAAATTGGGGGAGGGTTTGCTTTGGGGTTTACATGGCACAAGTTTAGTATTTTCCCTTTTTAATTTGTTATACTCCTCAAGTGTTCATCAAAATTGTATGTGATAACAATGTAAATGGAATATTATAATTAGGTGCTCGATGATAAATGAACTCAATCACTTGGCTATTTATAGTTGTTTTTTTTTCAAATATTGGTGACAATGGCATGTATATCCAACCTTCAATGACTATAAACAAGAAAGGAAGAAAAAGAAAATGGGTCGGCATGCTTTTCAAAAATTGTGTAACTATTGTACATGTATGTACAAATGATAATGATATACATTAGCATTGTACAAACATTCTTAGTCATAGATTAAGATGTGAACAACATATATGTATGTGGGGATTTCTCGAATATGATTAAAGATGGTTTCATGCCTTAAGACATGTGCATAATGGTTCAAGAATTCCTACTTTACACTTTCGTTCATATTGTATACATACAAATGTGTGTATAATATGTAAAATTATTTTAAATAAATGCAAAGGGGATATCGTTATTGTTGTTTACATTTTTCCTACCTTGAGGTGCATGAATAGTAAGTGATTTTGGGCAATACACTTCAAAGTACAAAATATAAAAAGGGACACGATGTTCTACAAATTGAGTCTCTCAATACTCTAGGATGTTGGGTTTTGGAATATATTGTAGAAACTTGATATTTGTAGAAGACTAGTTAATTCCTTTGGTTCTAGTGTATTTATAAATTTTTGATCGACTAGTGGTCTACATTAGGATCTTATTAGCACATTTTCTTTCCATTCATAGAATTTTGACTTATGTTAAAAAAATTATTCTCACTTTATTCTACACTTTCAACCTCATTTTATTCTTACCAACTTCTCATTCTTCTTTGTATAGGCCATGTTTGTCTCCTTTTATGTAATTTCTATTAAAATGGTGATTTATGTTTCTCCCTTCTCCCCATAATTTAATTATTTTTCTCATCTTTGCATTTATAGAGTGCATAACTAGTCATTCCACTTTAGTACTCAATTTCAAAATGGTAGATCATGTTGTGGGACCTTTTCACCCTTCATCGAAGTGCCTCAATGTTATGTCTCATGTTTTCTAAGATTTATCATTTTTATTCATGCATGTTATTTTTGCATGAAAAATGTCCTAATTTGAATTTGAGAATTCCAAAAATACAATGTAGGTGAAATAGTACATTCAAGATACAAAAATGATCATAAGGCAATTATATTGAAGTTCTAAGTATATGGTGTTTTGTTTCTTAAGAAGCCATGTATGAACAATAGATTTTAAGCCCATATAGACACTAATAGTTGTTTGTACACATTGAAAATATAACGGTCAAGGAAATTACACTACACTTATTATTTCCCACATACATTCTAAAAATCTAGAAGTTTAATAAGTGTTTGGAAAAAGGAGTACGATTTCCAAATGGATCACAAGTGAATCTAGATAAATCGAGTGATGTGTTTGAATATGAATCTAGGTTCAAATTTTTTTAAAAATTTACATATGTCAATAAAATTCCATTCATGTACCCGTTTTGTGTTGTTCTTTAATTCACCTTACCAACCCAACCTTTTTCCACTTTTCACTAATTTTAATATCTTTATATCCATGTTTCCTAAAGTATTAACCTAAGAAATCCCCATTCTCTCACATTTTAATTATTTTATGTTTTCCTTTTATCTAGATAACCTCTACTTGTGCAATTAGATTTAAGTTTCTTGTTAATATTTTTAAGACCAAAGTTTTGTTTTATTATGATTAGTATGGTGCATTTGTTAATTTTATACCACTTTCCATATCTAAATTTTTCGTGAACTTGTATTGATTAAAACCTATGCTAGGGTTACTTTTTATCAACCTTATGGGATTAGGTATTTATCATATGGAGATTATTTTATTGTCTTAGGGTTACCATATGTACAATGTTTGATATATTAATCCACCATTCTTGTATGATTAGTTATAGGTTTCTTATTACAAATACATTTCTTGCACATCTAAGACATAATCATTACATCACATGTTGTAAGTTATGTAATTATATCTATACATTAGATTTTGATAAGGATATGAGTTTTTATACATATAATTACATGAAAATGTGCTTTGTAATGTTTACTTTCTAATGGTGTATACTCCCTTCTTATGAAGATTATTATGTATGTTCTTATGTAAATTATTATGTATTGCTAGATTATTCATTATAGTGGGATATCATAGATTGTTATATTTCACTATCAACATGATATGATTATTGTAATGATATTAGGACCCATGTTTCTGTACATTACTTCCCATGTCTATGGTAAGTATCCTATACATACATTTACTGATGTTTCTTGCATTTCCTAAAGTATGTTGGTTATCCATGAGGTGAAAATCAGGGCTAGATCAAATAAATCAATATCTCTTCCTATTATTCCCCAACCTCAAGGAGTAGTTTACAAAATATCCCTCAAGATCGTAAGTTTAGATTATAAGAAACAAAATAATATGATATCATAGATAAATTACAAAATAATCATGCTAATATATCTCTCTTTATGTTACGTTTCAAATACAATGTGTACAAGGATATTATATATACAAATCCATGTAAAAGATCACATTACATGGTGGTACCAAACATTATCACTTTAATTATACTATAAGATATGGGTATGGTAGTGGGAAAAATATTACCCTTTTTATTAATGAAGTGACTTCACAAGAAATCAATAATTAAATTTTTCCTTTGCAAATTCAAGTAACCATCAATAATATATTATGAAATTAGGTTTAATAGATAATGGAATGAGATAACATTCATGTATGAGTTTTTTCCTTTCATAGTTAGTACTAGTAGACATGAATTTATAAATGTTATATTGATACTTTCATATCCCGGTATCCAATATTTTACCTTCTCGTAGCCAAACACGCCTCTTCACTCTCTTTTAGAACTTCGTTTCTCCACCCTCACTACAATATTGCGTAAGGTATAAGGCAGGTCACAAAACCACATTGTTGTAACCATTTTTACATATATAACACAACTCCCACTTGTCTCATATTTTTATAAAAACTTATTAGTATTTGTTAAGTGACACAATATTTCATTACATAATTTACATAGTCTCATCCTAGATGAACTAGTTATTCACATCCCTCAAAGGTGCATAGCCCTATTCTAGTGTAATGGAATACTCACTAATACCATAATATTTCATACTTGATTCGAATCACTCATAACCTATGGAAATCTTATGAAAAAATCATCCACAACACCCACATATTATGAAATGCCACCTAAATTATTCCTAGATTCACAAATACCACACCCCTACATGTAATATGTACATATTTTCATAGTATTTCACCATTCTTTATCACTTCATAATACATCAACACACTTGCTTCTTGTGTCCAAGGTCACATGACAAAATGTTTTACACAATTACAAAATAATCACACCATTGACGTTTTATTTTCAACAATTTATTTCCACATAGAATGTCGGGTGGTACACTCCAAACCATCTTCATGTTAGGAAATTTCACATATATGTCATGTAATAAATCACAACCATTTATGAGGCAAGGAATAAAAATCATCTTACAATCATTTTTAGTTGTATAAACCTCCTCTATAGCTATATATACATTGTACAAATATGTATATGTTTGACACTAATGTTCATGACCAATTAGATCCTCAATCCTAATCAAGATAATTTGAATACTGCATGCTTAGTGTATCTCATAATACCTACACTACTCTATATTTATTCCAATCTATGAAAACCATTTACAAATCATTTCCCTTCATATCATAAGATATTGCACTCTTAGCCTTTTTATATCATTATACACGTTTATACTATCACATTATCTTAATGAATAGATGTTTTATTTCCACATATAATTTTTTTCACATTAAATTGTGTTGATAGATCAAATTTAAAATTTATTCTTTACACTTTAATATTCCTTACTTGTCCACGAGTGTTTAATTTGCCACCACATAAGTGACCTATTGGACATCTCCATGTAGATTATTGGTATCATAGAATAAATAGTTCTTATTGTTGGGTTTCATATTAGCACTTGGGATGAAACCACAGTCAGGGGACGTGAATTTCCCTCCTCTTTAATGGGAGAGGTTCCCTTATTGAAAGCAGGGGAAAAACCTATGTATAAATGCACAGTATTTCATTCAATGGTGGTTTCCTAATATCCTGAAATGTGTTTTAAGCCTAGAAAGTTATCAATACATGAGGATAGAAGACTTTGAAGAGAGGAGGGATGCGAAGAAGAAGAAAATAATTTCAAGGAAAAGAGATGGCAGAGAAAACCCTTATATGTATTGTGTAAATGAGATACAGAATAGAACCATCCACGTTTATAATAGACACAATTCGTAGACTCAAAGTTCTAGAAATTGTACAAACTAGAACACAAAGTTTCCAAGCATGCAAGGATTAGATGATTCACATATCAGAACTAGAAAGAAAGAGAAAGCAAAAGAAAAGGGGAAAAACCTTTGTATTGATTTCTTCCAATTCAAAATTACAGTTCCAGAATAATCAAAATTCCAACCCCCATAATGACTTTGAAAGCCCATAATATAGCTTGCCAGAGATGGTTACAACTTCCTTGAGCAAGCAAGAAATAGTTACAACTTATTCCAATCACTCGCGTCCTTGCGAATTCCTAATTTGTAAAGAAACGTTAATGGTGGAAAAACTAGATTTTTAAATACACGACTGTTTCATTATTTTTCCAGTTAAAACATGGGCCATTCGATTCACTTTTACAACTTTAAATCTAGGTCACCCACATGGAAGGAATTGATTGGAACGAGCTTGCAGAGCACCTTGTCTGTCTACCTTCTATTTAGCGGATCTGTATATCTGACCCTGGACACGTGGCGAGCCAGCACTCATTTGGAACCTGCCTCTAGATTTTTTCTTTGAAGTTACACTAGGCTGACATGTGGAGGCTTCCGCTGATTCTTCAAACTTATCCAATCTGGGGTTTGTTCCTATTTGACTCATGTTGACCCCTAGACACGTGGAGAGCTGGTGCTGATTTGAGTTTCCACTTTGGAAGCACCTTCTGAAATTGTGCCAAGCTGATGCGTGGCTCCTTCCGCTGGGCTTAGAATTTTCAATGGCCAACTCTGTCTCTCTATTGACCTTAGACACGTGGCGATCTAGTGCTCATTTGGAAATTGGCCCTTTTGTGTCACTTTCGGAATTACATCGTTGCGGCACGTGGAGACCTCCACCGACCCACCCATACTTAGCCAATTTTAACTATCGGCTATGTCCCTTTTGGACCTGGGACACATGGAGGATTGGCGCAAGTTTGAGAACTACCCCGGCTTTGACCCTTGAAGCTGCACCGATGAGGCACATGTCATTGTCGCTGAAACTTCAATACTTAGCTGATTTTAGCTTGTTTTACCTTCATTTTGAACCGGGACACGCGGGAGGGCGCTTATTTAAGGACTATCCCTTGGACCCGCCCGGAGTCGCGCCACTTATAGGTGTGAAGGCCTCCGCTATCACTTGAAAAATGACCAAACACATCCAATCAGAGATGCCCACGTACTACTCATGGATGCCGAGGTGAAAATTGACGAGGAGGATACGCCTGTCATTCCTGACTGTGGGAAGAAATAAACAAGAAGAAGAAGAAACTCCAACTGTACACCCGAATCTCAAATTTTCTCCATGAACTGGAAAATTATGAATAATACTAGGCTCGACACGATTCAATACTCCAAGGAACAAACTCAAAAATTTTGAAAACTGACTCCAAAAGAGGGGAATTTCTGGGGCGACAACACTTATGCATGTAAAAATGTGAGAAAGAAATGAAATAAATGGGATCTAATTAAAACTATATGGAAGAGTTTCATATTAAGAGTAATATGGTTGATACCCAAAACAATCCATGGAACCCCCAAGCTTTAAAATATCATTAAGTTTTCCTAATCTCATTAGTTTACCTCATGTTTGTATGTCTCATATCAACTTGATGAGAAAAATCTCTTTTTCATAGTATTCTCAACAATAGTTTCACCATCAAACCCCTTTTAAGATCCAAGTGATTCTTGAGATCCAATTTTTAAAGGAAAAATAATGATGCAACATTATATAAGTGGATTCTCCATCTAAAGTACTTTTTTCAACCAATTTAATTAAGAAGATAAGATAACATTTTCAATGTTTAAAATTTACATTTTAGTGTCCTAAACGTGTAGAAATTCAATGTACAACATAAGAAATCCGTCGAGCCTATCTAGAGTTGGAATGATTTTTTTATCTATTCACTATACAGATGATTACATGAAGTTTAATAAGTCAAAAGATTGTATGGATTATTTGGTGCAAGTAATACATCAATTATTTCCATGTCTACGGTGCACTTTTACATGATTACATCATGAAACAACACAATATTTTGAAGTACAAAAACATAATTTCACCTATATTCATGATAAGATGGATTTCTTGACTTTTTACTTTTTGTGGTAAACATATTACCATAATAAAAGATATAATCCAAAGAAAATATGAATATGTAATTCCCATATTTATATAGAGCATAGGAAAGAGGTATCCCATGCACAACATACCTTCTCAACACCCTTCATAGAGTTTGAATACACATCACAAGGAGAGAAGCCTAAGAAGGTTGCACAACACCATAAGGATATTTTGTCTTTAACTTGGCAAAGGAAATAATAAAGCAAGTAATGGATGGTTTTACCCACATTTCATGTAAAACCATAATGATTTTAAATGTCATGAACACAAATTAATTGTTATATTATATACATTAGATATCACAACCACATATAAAACTAATCTAAATATACTCTAACTAAATATCAATTTTATTTCCACTAATTCATTTGAGGAATCTAATTATCTCTTACATACTAATTTTTAGGTTAAAATATAGCCTCTTCATGTCATCAACAATAGAGAGAATAAAAACTATTTCGAAGATGTAATTCAACACTTATCACTTCCTATTTTGACACACCCTTTCCAAAATACACTTGGATTATAATAGTCAAGAAAAATATACATAGGTCCAAAACCAATGCAATTTTTATTATAAAGTCAAACCAATGAAGGATAATTTCACTTGTGACATTCCACCTTTTTAAGTATGGGATATACTATTATGGAGACCATGCTTGAATGATGTCAATGCTACATATTAGGATATTCTATAAAGTGGGAATTTTCATGTCAAATACCACCTATTTTAATCATATTTAATTATAATGATCACTTGAGTATCCTTAAATTTCATGCTACACACGTCACATGGTCTTTCCTAAGAAACATCCTAAGGGATAAATATTGTATTTGTTACACATTTCATGTAAGAATCATTTAAACAATAGTCGTAAAAAATTATTGTAGCACTATAATTATGTCTTTAGAAAATTGAAAAAAAGTCTAATGTATTACACGGTGAATTATTGCATTAATTTTGTTTGTAGACCCCCTTTTTCAAATATTTTTCATTTTTCTCCTTCTCGCGACATGGGTGAGGTTTTCACAAATGTCACTCTAGTAGTTGATAGATCTCCTCTCCCTAAAGAAAATTATCCCCTCCTAGATATCGGTGCCCTTCTCCCTCATGCAATATGACATGTTTAATTGTCTTACAGGAAAGGGCAAAAGTAGTTGAAGTGGGTGGGGTGCCTTGCTCAAGGGAATTTTCCATGGTTGGAAATTACCATCACCGCATATTACTAGTTATAGAAAATTATTAATGAAGAAGAGAAACAAAAGAAAAAAATGATGGGTGGGATGTTATCTTAGACATAATTAACCCCTTTTCTACTAGTGGCAACGGGAACAAGTTAGATAGTCCTTCACCTCCTCCAACCATCATGATCGATATTGCAACTTAATTTTTCTTAGGCCTCCATTTTTTTCTTACATGGCATTTACTTCACGCACCCTTTTGTTTAAAAATTCACTTTTATTATGTAAGATCATGTTTTCTTGATATTTCCCTTTGAGGAGAGTTGGCCTTTCTCAAGGCCTTATTGACTCAATGTGATCTACATTCTTGGGTGTGAAATTTTCCACGGGCCATTGTTTTGTATGATTACTTGGTGTACTATATTTTTCTTGTTAATAAAATTGTCCTTATAAAAAGTCCTCTATATCATAGATCGTTTCCAAGGATTATGGAGCCGCATACAATGTTTCCTATATAAAGGAAATATTAGGCCTAAATATTCACCATGAAACATTCTAATAGTCATGAATCCTAAGAAATTTGGGACTTCACAACTATTTATAGTCTATTGTGCACTCAAAAATATCATAGTGAAGAATTGATATCCACTACCATGAATTGAAAACCTCCTAGAAAAACTTCAAGGATTGTGATACTTCTCCTAGAGTAATTTAATATCAGGGTAGATGCAAGATTATGGGGTCAAAAGGGAAGGATAAGTGGCCATTTTGTTTCTAAAAATAACAATACATGAAATCGGAGATACTTTTAGAGACACCTAATCAAATATGTTTACAACATCTTAAAAATACAAAGCTGTGGCATTTCAAATCTAGTTCCTAAATATGCATTTTTTTGCAATACCTAGATGTGATAAGTATATGAAATTTACACATTTCTAATAGTGACATAGTATGTTTTTCTGAAAACATAAAATAATTACATGTGTATGAACACACTTTTTGCGTAGAAAAAAGTGTAAATTTCTACCCATACAAACTTCTTCCCTTTCCGTTGAAGCAAAGTGATGGGGTGTGCAATCAAGAAAAGTCTTGAAAAAATCTCCTGTAATATCCTACCAAACCCATGAAGTTGTGCACCTTATTCACACTAGTGGGTGTTGGACAATCCATGATAGCTCAAATATTGGAAGGATCGACTATGATACCTTCCCCAGAAATGATGTGGCCCAAATAATGCACCTCTATCTGAAAGAACACACACTTCTCTAGGTTCCCATAAAGATGTTACTCACAAAGACACTGAAGAACTTGGTGAAGGTGCTCCTCATGCTCCTCACGCGTATGTGAGTAAATTAGAATGTTGTCAAGGAAGATGAGCATGAAGCGATCCAAAAATGTCCTGAATACCCCATTCATCAAGCTCATGAATATTGTGGGGGCATTTGTCGACTCAAAAGGTACCACTTTGTGAACTTGTAGTGGCCATATCTCGTATGGAAAGCGGTCTTATGAATGTCTAACTCTATTATCCTTAGTTGATGATATCTCGACTTAAGATCTATCTTGGATAAAACTGTGGCCCCCTTCATCTGATCAAATAAATCATCAATACAATGAAGGGGTAACGATTCTTGATCGTTACATTGTTCAACTGGTGCTAATCAATACACAACCATAAAGATCCATCCTTCTTCTCTCACTTATAGGTTCAAGTAGAGATTTGGGTCCATACTGCTCATCCCGCATATAGTCGATATACTAGAGTAGGTCCAAAAATCATCTCTCACACTCAACTATAGTCATAAATTCCTGACGGAGGTCATGAAACTCATCTATCCACTGCTGAATAAACCTCTTGGGAAAATACCTTCTCCTGATACGCTCCTCAAATAGCTCTAAGGTAACTATCTCCTAGTCAATATGGAGTTTTTTCTCCCGGTCCTCCACGAGACTCATGCTCCATCCTTCAAAGATGGATCGCAACACAAGGTTTCATGTTGCTAGTATAAGGGAAGACCTTGAAGCATCCGCTCAAGCTCACCAACCGAGGCCCTCCGCTAAAAGCGCCTATATCTCCCAAATAGTGAGATGGTCATAGCTTTAGGATCTCCCTAATATGGTCTGCAGCAAACGTCGATGACCCTAGCTCTCTTTGCATGCTCCTCTCTCTCGTCTCAGGGCTCCTTGATTTGTCCCTATATCTTGAAATCCTGTCTCCATGCTCTCTCTGTGGTGACTCGCCTAGCAATTCCATGCAATTTATCTCGCCTATACTACTCGTTGTGTCGAGGAGATGCATGAGCCTCCACCGATGGCTCCACATCATGTCTATAAACTTTTCCTCCTAAGGACCCTCCATGTAGAGCGGGATCGACATCCTAAAGCGTCTCGCAAAATCGAGGTAGAATGGCCACTACCGCCGCTCAGAGGTCGTATATCTAGGTCTATGTGAGAGGAACCTCGTGCGGTCCGCGCCTCCTACAATGACCAAGGTGAGAGTTAGTTCATCATTTTAGGTTTGTTTTCATGTTTTCTATGTTTTTAAAATTATACAATTATGAAATAGTGCGAGTTTTGTAGGTTTAAAGAAAACAAATTTACACTAGGTTAAATATTCATGTCTCGTGTTTTCTAGTGTGCCCAAGGATCCAAGCTTTGAACCCATGGCTCTGATACCAAGTGTAACACCCACAAAAATGACATTCTAGGAACATGTAAGAACCTAACACTTATCCCAAAACTTGTGACTAAATGTTTTTGTTATAATTAAAAATGTTACAAGGGTGTTAACCCCAGGGGTACATTAAATTAACTTACACCACTAAACTCAACTTTACAATTGCTAGGCCAGGTCTAGTTAAATTATTAAATATTAAAATTACTTTACCTCTAAGGTCGATTAATTAAAAGTCAACTAGGAAGGAGCCATAGTTTAATTTACTTGGTTAATTGTTTTCTCTTCTTTAGTTAACTGTTCAATCCTAATATGGTTAACCTCATGCTTAATTAATTTAGTTTCATTATCCTAATAGCTTGAAGTCTTTATTAAATTCCTAATACATACTAAGAAATAATAACTTTGCACCCCAAGGCAATTAAATGGCCCCATACACCCATCTAGACATACCCTTAAGGATTAATTTAAACATTTAAAAATACCTTCCCACCAAACAAAAGTAGGGTTGATCCTCCACCCTTAGATCAAATCAATTGTGGCCAGTAGATCCTAGGGTTCCAAATTAGCCCTAAAAATTTCTTATGAATTCTTATTAAACCTTTCCTTTATTCTATTTTTCTCGTGGTCTATTTTCTCTTGTTTGATTTGTAGGTTGGAGCAAAGGAAGCCATGGGAGAAAGAAAGGAAGAACTATGGAGGATTTATGATTTCATGGCATTTGAATGAATTATTTCTAACTTTCAAAATTTTCAAAGAGAACCCATACACCTTACCCCATGTTACAGGTGTCACGAAGTATGGGCTCATCACCATGGACAAGGCATATGCGAGTAAGGGAACTTCTCTCCTTTCCCAACCATAAATCACTAATAAGAGATGCATGCTCAAAACTGAAGGTTGGTAGAGAAAAGAAATGTGTAAAATAATTTTTTTGTGGATTTCCATTTGACTTATTTATCTAGGCAAAATGTCTAGAATGTTCTTATTTCCAAAGAGATGTATATGGGATAGATGCTTTACACCATAAAGCTTCGAAGGACTATAGGTAAAGACACCTAATCTAGAAGAAAATACGAGTAGAACCAAGTATGCAGGACCTTGGTATGGTTACCGACAAAGCTTTGTCTTATCTTGCTTGAATTGATGAAATGATTTAGAAACAATTGATGATACCATGAGGATTTGAAGAGATATGATTATAATGTTTTTCTAATGTTTTTAGAAGTTTTTAGGAATTTCTACAATAATAAGTCCCTTGATCACAAATTTACAAAATTAACCGACAGATGAAAATGCAATGCGGATGTAGCAATGTATATGTGGAAATGCAAGTGAAATTACATGTCATGATGTCTAAGGTGAAAATTTTTTATGAGTATCAAATTGTTCACCCTTAAAAGTACACAACGGATAAACCATGATCCTCAAAATTTCTGTTCTCCTAAAAAGGTCCTACCATTCTTGGTTAAAACTTGCAACCCTTTCCCAAAAGTGTATATGTCCAATCATAAAAATCATTTGTCTAAAAGAGGCGTTCTGCACCTCTTCGTCACGTTCTTGAGACATGGTGTGTGGGTGAGCATGATTATGTTGCTCGGCCTTGTTTCCTACGTAGAGCATTGTGTTTACTTGTGACCCTTGCTGAATGATGACGCCTTGCCCCATGGATATGTCAAACTTAGTTTTAGATGCACATGGGTTAAAACCAAGGTTTAGAATAGAATAACCCTCAAAGATGGTTTTAATGGGAATCATTTCTATCTTAAATTTTCCCTCTTCATTTGTTAATTCTATCATGCTTACGCCTAGACGTAGTTCGTTGGAGGAAGAGATGATAAACCAAGAAGACTACCCATCCCCCATGGTTCAAACGGGAGGAAGACCATATCTTTAATCTCTAAGAGTTTCATAATTTCTGTTGTGGTTTTGGTGGACATTGTTTCCATAGATATTGATTTACCCTTATCTATTTTTACCGCCTCAAATGTTTTTGGGTCAATGAATTCATCTTTTGGCACACTCGGGGTGATCGAGATCAACTCTTTTAGTGAAGGTGGTTTGTTCAATTGATTCGTAGGAAGTTCATACTCCGTAAGGACTCCTTTCTTCTTCTTGAGGTTTTCTAAGTTATATTGAAGGGCTTAGGATCCCCTTGATAATGAAGACCTTCCCCAAATGGAGGAATCTAATCTTGTGGAATAGGGTAGAAGGGATAGCCCTCATTTGATGAATCCAGAGCCTATCAAAGATCATGTTATAACTTGTTTTCCTATCGATAATGTAAAACTTCGTCAAGATGGTTTTTTGATTTAAGCGTGACCTGGAAGAACTATGGTTCCAAATGAGGTTGTTTTAAGACCTGTCATACCCCATAACATGTTTCTTGTAGAGGAAAAATTTGTCCCTCCATATCCTAACTTTTGCAAGAAAGAGAAGGGAACCACATTTGCAGTAGCCTTTTCATCAATCATGGCTCTCTTAATGCAATTTTTATAAACCCAAACTTGTAAAAATAAGGCAGGATCACCTCTTCGGGAAATTTCAGCATCATAGAACATCTTGTCTATATAAAAAAATAGTATCCATATCAATCTGTCCCGAGAGGATGTATGTCAAATTCAATATAATTTATTTCAGTTCTAGGAGGCGGCATAACATGGATTAGATGACAAAGACCTAGTAAATTGAGCAATGTAGAATGATGCACATGTGAGTTCTTTAGAAAATATAGAAATTAAATGTGAGAAAAGGTCTTGTTCAAATCCGATATTAAATCATAGGCTCACACTGGTTTGGAGATTATAGGAACATCATCCTGCAGAATTAAAAATTGGGTAGGGGTTGTGAAACTTACTCCTTCATCTAATTTTTTTGCATTAATTTATTCCTCAACCTCTAGCTTGACTAACCCCAAGATTTTTGTATTATCGTTTAAACCAAGGTTAGGAGAAACCCGAGAGTTGTCAGAAGTTAAGGCTTCATGTTCGTTGTTTCCTATAGGAATGTCCTTGTTTATATTTTGAGGATTCACTTGGGAATCCTCAGGATGTTTAGGGTTTGCATTTTGATGTGTGACAGGCCTTATATGACTAGGCTGCGAGTTTGTTTTGGGATTTTCTAGGAACATGTCTACAAACAACTACCTTTGGTTTTTGGGAAGTCTTTGTAGAAACTTGTTACAATTATGAAAAGTCCTATCGTCATGACCTCAAACCCTATGGAAACCACAGTATATGTTAGGTTCATAATCTCTTGGCCTTTGATAAGCGTCTTGTTGTTATTTATTATAACCCGGTTATAATTTTGAAATTGATTGTTATAACCATGATTCATTACCCCTTGGCTAGAGTTTTTATACTGGTTTGGACCTTAGGTTTGATTCTTCTTTTGAGAGGGACAATTTAAGTCAACCTTGTGTTGACCAAGGAGACAAAGTGCTAGGGGCTCTTGGATTTCCCATGTTGTTTCTATTGTTAGTGTTACCATTGTTTTGAAAACCAATGTTCTTGGCTTGATCAGTAGCACTATTCATGGTAGCACCATGATTGCAATTCACACCCTTAGGTCCTTGGTTATTGGCACCATTGTTTTGATAATTTTCATTATTTTGATTTAGGGATACCAATTTTCCATTGGGAATTTAGATCTTACACCCACTATCTATAGTAGCTTGGTCAATCTAAAGCACACCTTCCATAACTTCCTCATAATTACGGAAACGAAACTTTTGGACTTCCTCCCTATTCATTTGATTGAGCGAGTGAAGGAAAAGATCACAAAGTTCCATCTAGTCCATGTTGGGTGCACTTGTAGAGGAATAGAGAACTTGGTGCCATCTCTAGATGAAATGGGTGGTAGATTCATTTTGCTCCTATCTAATATGCAAGAACTCCCTAATCCTTGTATGCAATAACTTGTTCATGTCAAATGATTTGATGAACTTGGAAACAAGTTGTTTAAAGGAATGTATAGAAGCTTCCGAATATGGTAATACCAATCTAGTGTGATTCCTTCAAGATTCTTTGGAAATATCTTAGCCACTATAACATCCCAAGGAAGCAATTCCTTGATAGCAATAGCATAGGCCTTGATATGAGCATTCGAGTCTCCTTCTCCCTTAAATTTTGGAAGATTCGACAATGGGCGTGGAAGCATGACACCACGTATGGTGAATTTGAGAGGTTTCTTTAACTACTCAGCGTATGTACCCATTCCATAAGATTTAACCATTGGAGATCCTTGATGAGGAGGTGGAGGAGGAGTTGGATAAGCTGCATTATAAGCATTGACGGGAACGTATGGGATTCCTTTATATGTTATGTAGGGAATAGGAATGGTATATGGGTCCCTCTGGGGAGTTTTTCAATACATGTGCATGTAAGGTGGGATAGTACTAGGATATGGACTAGTGGGCATAAAACCAAGGAACGCCACATTTCCTGTTATGGAAACATTCAAGAATGCACTTCCGGCCAGCCCTTGCGTAGGATAATCTTGAGAAGGATGAGGACCCATCCCTAGTGTGTCTAATCCTATGAGAAGATCACTTGGATTTGAATGAACTAGATAACCTTATTATACTAGGATATTGCATTGGTTGCTCATTGGAAGGGATGTATCCTTTGTTGTCAACTAGATACCCCGTGTTCTACCCTACTACATGTGTTGGTTGTGAAGTTTAGGAACTTTCTAGTTCTCTAATCCTTCCTACTAAATTAGAAATGAGATTTTGGGAGAGGATTGAGTCCCTTTTTGAGGTTCTTGTGGCATAGGGTTTGATTAAGCAGGCTCGTAATACCTTGTCATGAAATGTTCGGTGTTATAATTCTTTTCTTCCTTAGAACTAAGAATCTTAGGATAGGCATTCGAAATCTCAGAGGTTGTAGCCTTAATTCTATCCAAAGAATCATCTATCTAATGAAGAGGATTAGTTATTCGTGCAAATATATCATCTTCTATTGATTACATGGAAATGTGAGGTCTTGACAAGAATTTGTGGTAAGAAACTATTCTATTTGTGATAACAATGTTGTTTGCATTGGGTTGATGTATTGCATGTTTAACGATTGATCAACCTCCTCCATCCTTACATAACTAATGGGGTTTAAAGTGTAACTAGGGGAGGTTTGGACGTTGCTTGTGTAATTGTCACCCCACCTTGAAAGAGAAGGGGAATGTTTTGGTTGAACGTTGGTGTAATATATATCAAAGCCAAATGGACCACCAATCTCTCTTCCAAATATACTTTAGAAAGTATAAAATACCTACCAAAATAGGGGAAGAAATCGAAAGATGAGGTACTAGACATGAAAGAAAAAAAAAAAAAAAGGAATTAATCCTTCATGTGAGGTTCACCAATTTGTATGGATGAAAATTAACATGAAACCTTCAACCGCACTCGACCCCCCAAGGTCATGCCAGGAAGCAAATGTGGAAATATGTGTGGCTAACTATAGGAGGATCAATGACTAAGATCTGGTAGTGTGATATCCTAGTAGCTGAGTTGGCAAAGGGGATATTTAGAGGCTATGAACGGGTAGCGTAAATTCCCTATGGTTTGTCTAACTGAATCTCAATGTTAAACTAGTTTGAAGTGTCCAAATTAACTAAGATGAAACTAACAATCTATGTTACTGCTGAAAGGAAACTAACCTAAATAAATCAACAAAACTGAAACATCATAATTATAAACAACAATTGGCTTTTATTCTAAATAATCAAATCTACTTCTACACTAAAACTAAATAAGCAAAATAACCTAGTGTGGTTATTCACCTGTGCTAAGTGTATTGAAACTAAACTAAATTTAAAAAATAACTTTTCCAAATGATCTATGATATGTAGACAACCTCCTACAGATATTCTCTCCTTCAAATCCACAGGGATGGGAAGAAGAGGATCCATCGTGAGAGCTGCTATTAATGATTTAAACCCTCTTGGAAATTAACTAATTACTTGCAAATGAATGGAAATTGCTTTCTACTCTATTTAATATGATGTGAAAATGATAAATTACAACAATTAAGGAAATAAAACAACAATTCAAACCTAGAATTCAAATAACAGAGGTAAATCTAGATGTGTGATGAGTTGTCCACTCAATTTATCCTTTCTTTCTCTGTGTGTCTATATGAGTCCAAGGAATTGGGAATGCAAAGATAGCAGCAACAGGAGAAAGCGCTTGAGGAGTGGAAGCTCAAGGCGCTCTGGGTAGCAACACAAGTGGAAGAGGGATAACACAAGTGAATAGAGCTTGGCTATGCAATTTCCAACAAGATTTTTGTAGCAATATTATGCAAGATACACAAAATTCTCAAGCCATTTGCTTGAATACAAACATGAATATATAGGAATTGGTTTGGGATGTGCTTTTATGCACAAGGCAGCCTTGAAGTGCCAAATCATTGGGTGAATAGGTAGTTTAAACTAATTAAATCTATTTAAAAATAGAAGAGGAAGGAATACCATGAAATCAAGACTATTTTTAGGCAATTTGGTCTCACAAACACACTTTGGAAGACAAGTAAAGTGAAGCGTTGAGTGTTAAAATCACACATGAGGAGTTCTAGAAAAATCACTCACAACCATCACCCGTGTGAGGTGATGATTGCAAGATCGATGCCCTACTGGGTGGCGGTCAAAAACTATCATCCAGGGGATGGCGATGGTTTTGACACTTAAGGCTAAAAATGCATTAAAAGAATGAGAAGCTATAAGAAAGCATGGAAAATCTAAGTAAAGATGTCTAGGTTACAAATATACATGTGAGAACAAGCTTAGGGACTCAAACACCTTTTGAAAGGATGTGAATCATCATTGGGGACTTTGGTAACCATTTTCTAACAATGTAGCACATGCAATGTGGGTGCATACAATGAACCTTAGGTTGGTCGATGACCAAAAGGATGTACGGCCTACATAGTTGGATGACATTCAACCCCCCAAGGTTGGATGGTCGAAGTCAAGTGACACATAGACATGTCTTGAGGTTAGATGCCCAATGGTAATATGACAAATTTGAATGGGTCACACGTTGGACGACTTGTGAGTCCTAGGAAAGGAAAAGGTAGGTGGGTGAATGACAGCTCAACCACCGTGTTTGAATGTGGTATGGTGCCCATGTCTTCATCTGAAAAAATTACCCTCGGGAAGTGAATTTATATGGGTGTTCATACCTCTTTAATGAGGGTAGGTTAGAAAATTTCTGTACAATGTAATCGACCCCCTCATTTTTTAGAGAGACATTTTGGGAGTTGGGGAATCTCTTGCAAAATCTTCCTCAACTCTATTTGAGCAAAAGAAGACTTCTCTTGCGCTTGGAAAGTGTATTTATGCCTCTGTGCATCATATGTAATGGTATGTGCATGTTTTAAGCAATAAAACTTGTGTTTTGTGGTTTTAATTCAATCTTAGCTCATTTTTATTGTGTTTATGTTTCCTCTCCATTGTGATGTTGTATTTTTACATGTTTCTCTCACTTGTAGGTTCAAGTAGTTGTGTTTCATGGAATGCAGATGGCAAGTAGAGATTTTGGTCTGCCACATTTTCCGACCTCTCCCAACCCCTTTTCCTCTCTTCTTCATCCCTCAGCAGAGTATCTCACCTCCTTTTCTGGTGCTATCACCCCTTAGTGTAGGATTTCCCTTTTTATGCACTTTCTCTCTCCCTATCTCTAGGCATTGTTAGGATAAGTGTACTTTGGCGTCTTTTTGCATTAGGAGTATTTTAGCATTAGGATTAGGTAGAGGAATCCGGCCTTCTCCAAATGGTTATCTCAAATTTGCATCTCCCACAACTTGAGGGATAACCCCATGCTATGCAAATTACACCAAATGCCCCACTCCAAACTCGCCATTCGAGGGTGATGTAATTTTGCAAAGAACAAAACCATAAGAAAATTTTGTACAAGTGATGAGGATGCTAATATTGTTGAAAGATATAAATAAATTTCCCCTAGAAAAATCCATATAATAGGGCCAGAACTATCTTTACAGTCCTGACCAGGCCATACATTATTAAACTTGTGTAGAATTTGTTGATTTTCTATGCTTGTGTCCATTAATTAGTTATTTTTGTCTACCTCAGCATATGTTTGTTCCCAGAATAATGCTTATGTCTACTGGAAATATTAAATAAACCCTGAGATGTTTACCCCCTCTTTTGAGATGTGTGTGATGAATAATTTGAGCACGTGGTTCAAAAGAAATGATATATACCCATGTATGAGAAGTTGAAAACCTCTATGTAACCTTTGGAAATTTGATGTGGTAGAAACTAAGAAGAAACTATACCTACAAGGGGGGTGCACAAGGTAGAAACAATGACAAAAAATAAGAGGAATGAACAAAGGAAGCATTATATCCATAATAGTGTTAATGCAAAAAAATAGTAGTAGTAACAAGAGAAAACCTTGTGTGAGTAGAAAAAATTGCATAAAATGTAGAAATAAATGCAAACATGTTAAATAGTGTCACACAAAAGGTGAAATACCTGTAAACATAGGACACCCATGGTATCACAAGATAATCAAGGCCCTTGAGCCTACAAAAAGAGATATACAACCACACATGTTGTGCATGATTCCACAAACATGGGACACCCATGGTGTCATAAGATAATCAAGGCCCTTAGGCCATAATCAAAGTAAAAAAACAAGCATACACACAACTAGTAAGTATGTATGAAAAGAAAGTGTGTCCAAATACAATAAAAAACACATTTCATATGATATAAAAGATTCAATGAAGAAAAAATGTAAGCACTACATAAGTCACATGTGTTTTTCTTGTTAGTATAAAATATAGAAAATACACAGTATATATGTAGCCAAACATAATGAGGAAAGAAAGGAACTATAATGGAAATATATCACCTGGATATAGTATACAAAGGTAGATGCCACTAGAGGCTAGCATTTTGGGTAAAGGGTAGGACAACACTTGTCAAGCATGTCTCACTCTATGTACATGTTGCACCATTCTCAATATACTACATGGACACATATGTGTAAGGAAGAAATTATATCTATCAAACTAAAGGAATAAACATCATTCATAATGTAAAGTATAAACAATGTATACTATAAAAAAGTTCTTGATTTTGTATTTATACAAATATTTGAATTTTTTATCTTTTGAAAATATTTTTATGTTTGATAAAGAGTTTTCAAAAAATATGGGAGGAAATGTGACCCCATTGTGTGTATGTGTGCAAAGTGAGGTTTGGGTGTAATTTAAATCCTCAATAATAAAGTTTAACCTATAAACATAGTGTGTCATTTAGATGGAAGGGTGAAAGGGGTAACTCAAGAGCTAATATAAACCATTGTCAAAACATTGAGTGGATAACCCTATAGATTCCAAGATCCTAACTCGAATCTAGGTAGTAAGTGTAATGACATAAACAATAAGAGTGTGTTCATTAGGAGAAACTAGAATAGCTAGAATATTGAGATTGTTGAATATAATGGCAATAATAAGTGAAAACATAAGAATCAATGTGTTAGTCAAGAGATCCGAAACATATGTAGTGCTAGGAGGATTGTTAGTATCAACCTCAACCGATGGAGGGAGAGACATAAGACTTATCTTAACCAATAACCGTAATATGGGAAGATTGGAAGTAATAAAAAAACGGTATGTAGTAGCTCCTATGATTATAGGAGAAAACATAAACATAAATGTGGAAAGAATGGGATTAATATCCCCTAATGATGCAACAAAATGAGGTGTAGACATAGTTTATGAGTCATGCATAGAAGTTTGAGCATAATCAAGCATCATCAAATTGACACATTGTGTTCTTACTTGTGGTGGGAAAATTTGATCCAGTGAAGTAATATTGGATTTAGTGAGCATACGATTATTGGGATTTCTTCAAGAGGTGTTCAAAGAAACAAATTTGAAATCCATTTTCATGTTGACATTGTGAAGGTGGATATGAGTTTCTCCTAATACCTTAGGTATTGTGGATGTAACAACCACCATATGGGAAAAGATCTAGATATAGGTAAGTATGTGGCATTATTCATTACTAAAGGCATATCATGAGACCTACGAGGACTAGAACAATGTAAAAAAGTGTGCGAAATAAGAGACCTATCCGTATATGCACTAGGAATAGTGATTAAAACTGTAGAAGCACTAAGAACTCTATGAGAGAAATCCCTAAAAGGAACACCTTGAATAGTGAAAACTATTGATGATGAATAAACTTGATACACTAATGAATTATTGATGGAACATCACTATGTAGCTAAGGAATGCGTATATGCAATACCTTTAAAGAGTAACATATTTAGTGACCAAGAATGAAGTTTATGTAGTGATAGACCCAACTGTAATGGGTAGTGTAATGTGTTGAAAGTGTGGATCAAAATCAAGCAAAATAATCTCAAAAGAGATACCAAGAGACTAAAGTAATGGCCATGTACAAACATTATCCTTGCTATGTGGAATAACCAAGACACCCTGAATAGGAATTTGATGAATAAAGTCCATAATAGATCATGTGTCAAAAATAAGTGTATCATCTATATTAGACTCATCAAAAGAAGTGATTGATGTAGAAGATAATGTGCGAGCATGATAAACCAATGATGAAAATAAACTCTACCTAAATGTCAGATGAAATCCTAAGGCCACTAGGGTTATGGCTATGATGTTTGATTAGAGAGGGTCTGGGTTCACTAAATGATTTCACTTTTTGGGAAGTGAATCTCACCCTTTTTAGTTTCTAAAATGTTTTAGCTAACATACATAAAAATGATGAATATTTGTTACAGGTGGATATTTTGATTTAATTAACTTCCAATACTAATTAGATAAATCCAAATAATGTTTTCCAAAGTGATAATTGATCTAAGAACTATAAAAAAGGGAAACAATGTAGTTATATGATTTTGTGTAGCTATGTGATATTCAGGTGCTTTGAGTGCAGAATAGGAAGATTTGAGATTGAAAATGCTTAGTTTTTGAAATTACATTTTGAACCGAGCTTGGTCAAAACAATACAATACATTTCAAAACATATGTATGGTCTTAACCCTTCTTTACGGTCTTGGAACTACTTGGAATCTAGGTACGTAACTTCCGAGAGCTTCTTCTACCTGGAAATGTGTGTCATTGTGTTTCATTCTTCTTCACTCGCCTTAAGAATGTCTCTATAAACTTTTCTCAAACCCTAAAAACCTTGTAGTGCAAGAAGTTCCTACAAAAAAATTAGGTGGATTGTAGGCACCCTTATGTACCACTAATGTTTCCAAGACTTTTAAGATGGATCAAATTATTCATCATTCTCCTAACATATGATATCTGTTGTAGTGCAATCAGACTTGTCAATCATGAATTGATAATGTTTTACTTGAGTTTCACACTTTCTCAAATACTTGGGAAGGTTCACTTTGCTTTCTTGTAAGATGAATATGGAGACTCGAGACTTGGAAGAAGACTTTAGACTTGTAGAGGGCGTTGTCTTAATGGATGTGCATGAGTTATTTTATAGTTTAGGGATATTTGAGTGCCTTTAGTGCTTTCTTTTACATGAGGAGTTCTTAAAGTGCCATGTTACCAAATGAGGTATGATTTAATTTCTTATATATGCTTCCAAATATTGTTATGTCATGAAATATTGACAAAGGGGGATGTTTATCTATAATAATGTTATAGAATTGAAATAATTAACTCAAGACATGTCCGTCCAAAATCGTATGTAATAAGGTCAGGATTGAAATTTTACAATACCGTCTGAAACCGACATTTTTGAAATGGAGGGAGAAAATAATATTTTGAATTTATGGGCCTAAGAATGATTGTTTCTATACATATTTTATGCAGTTAAAATTCAAAGATCAATGATAGAGAAGTTTGCAAAGATAAGCAAGTGTATGAAGGGATATTAGGGTATGTTATGCAAGAGTGAGGAGAGTGTATTTGTCTATGCAGGTGTGTAATGTGAAGATCAATAGTATCAAACAATAGATTGCAAAACTTTAGTGCCTACACGTCCATGATTGGTGGCCCAAGGAGTTATGGAAATCAAATTCTAAAGCAACACGTAAAGCATTTTCAGCAACGCACGATGTTTGTTCAAAATCGAGGGAGAAGATATTTACATAGCCCAAGGTTTTAAATCCTTCCCATGTGTATGATAACATGGATTCAATCCATGTTTTATACATTGGTGGCTCAAGATTCAATGTTTTGAAAGGTTGAAAGTGAGCAATTGCACTAATTCTCTTCGCATGCCTAGGAGATTGGTTGAAAGAAGATATAGAAACCAAAGAGTTTGGAAGGTATGTGGTGCCTAATTTCCCAGATCAATGAGAAATTTGATTGATTGGTGGCCCAAGGGTATGAAACATAAGTCAAAGTTTCAAAAATTTCAAACTATTTGGTGAATGAGTAAGCCGATAGAGGCCACATGGTAGAGATCGGGAAAGGTGAAAGTTTCAAGGAGAAAAGTCAAGCTCAATAAAAACACATATGGGGAGTATTAAATTTATATGAAAGGTCACGTGCACGTCACCTATTCACTCCTCCTCCATTCTTTCCCTCCCATGCATGATACCCCCTTTATTATTGTAAAAAACATTATATTTAAACCCCCTCAACCCCTTATTACATGCCATTATATTGGCTGAAATTTAAACAATATTAAAAACCCTTTTATGAATATATATGCTATAACATATTTTTTAGTATGTGAAGCCCCAATGAATGTGATAAATCTTGTCTTAGATTGATGTTCAATTGCAAATCATATGGGAATCAAACCATATGATAGAAACACTAATGTGTGCACATCTCATTATCAAACTCTCATTAAAAAGGGGGATATTCAGGGGGTATTTTATCCCTTAATTAATATGGCCCCTTTTGATTTGAAAAATGTAAGCAACACTTAGTGAAACACAAGAATCAGTCGTGTGTATGTAAGTGCCATAGTCCTTATCATTTCATTCATTTAACAAGTACTACTAGATATAATGAATCAACAAATTCTTACCTATGATATTGATGTGGGAATACTTCAAAAATAGAATATATTTTGCTCTTCAATTTCACTCTTGTAATGCCAATGCAGTGGGTATATGATTGTAGATTATATATTGTCTTTCATGTCCTAAATGCACATACATTTATAGGCTTCTTGAGTTCAAATTAAGACTTTTTTTGAGTGCACACTAACATACAATAGATGGAAAAGTTGACCAAAAGAGACAAAAAACTTGACAAAAAAGGTTCCATGAAAAATAGACCCAAAAAGGAATGGGAGCCATTTTTTTATGGTACATAAATGGTCAAATTACTTTCGATAAAAGAAGTAAAGACCCTACAAATGAACATAAACATGGGATGAGAGAGAACCGACATGAGAATGAGGAAAAATTGATGGCATAGAATAGAAAATGAAAACGAATAGATAAAAATGAATCATCAAAAGGAGATGGTAAAACAAGGGGAGTTTAGACAGGTGGATGATATAAAAGAACCGGTTGAAGGGAGATACCACAAGGGAACATCCGCCAATAATGGCCTAGTATAGACTAATAAAAAATAAACACATAAATACACTAGTATGACTTTTGAAATCTGCTCATACATAAAAATTGTAGTGATCTAAGAAAGTGATAGGAGATGTATTTCAAGAGTGGACAAATGTAATATGGCATCTATGTGGCGGGGCCACATAACCACTTGACATTCATCCTCTGAGTAATCCAACATATATATAATATGTATTTTTTTCTTTAATATTTTTATTTAAAGAAAAAAATCTCATTTTGAATTGATTTAAAATACATCAAAACCACTATCCAATACTTATATGTAAATATAAATTATTGTACGACAAATATTATTAATTATTACTTTAATATATCATTGTGTAATTGAATATTTAATATAACTTTTCTTATATTACAAGAACCTATTTCAAGTATTGGAGCATACTCGCCTGATAATCCGTTTCCCAAAAGATAAAATATAATTGGTAGCATGAAAGTTAAGGGTAGCATGATAAGAATCAAAACGCGCATAAATACGTCGAGATCAAACCTTTACCAAAAACAATATTATCCTAAATCGAGAATAAGCCTTTTCGAAAGAAATTTCAATCATGTACCTCCCTCCACTTACAGGCTGAAGCGGCCACCAGTCTGCGTCAAAGGCTTTTGTGAGTTTGATGGAGTGTACCACAATCCATTTTCATCCTTTTTCTTACACATGGCACTGCAAAATGTTCCGCACTCTATTCCAACCTTACTTTTACTTTTAGTAATGCATTATCTGAGCTAAAAGTAGATGGATAAATCTCTCACTTCGCTAATGAGAATAAGAATGTTGACTACTTTTATTGCATTCGCCCTCTGTATTCGGGCCAATTAACTTGTAAATGTAAGTTCATACCAAAAGTTAAAACATCGAATCAGGGTTTTAGATGTGCGTGATATAGTTACCAGATTTGATCTCGGGTAAATTGACTTGAAAATGTAAGTTCACACTAAAACATCAAATCAAGGTGTTTGGTAAGGTATTTACAAATTTTCATGACATATGATAGCTCTCTCAAAATCCAATAAATTGTAATTGTACGTCTACATTAAAATATTAAATTATATTATTTAACAAGACATAGAATTTTTATAATTTTATTGTAATTAAAAAAATAAATTAAATTGATATTAATATATATTATAATAAGAATAAATGTGTGAAATGTTTAAATATTTAATAATTTTGTTAAAAAAAGTTATTATATTTTACTCTACAAAATAACAATATTAATAAAATATTTATAATAATTAATTAAAAATAAAATAACAAATACAATATCTCATCAAAATTTAATTACTTATTACTACTAAAAATAAATTTAACTCGATAAATATATAAGCGAGAATAGTGAAAACCTACATTGACTTACCCATAACATTATTATTAAATGTCAATATTTATTGTAACAAACTCATACCTTTTAATATCAAAGTAACTTAGACTAGATCAAATATATAATTATTACAATATTAAATCTAATTTGTCATTTAATACATAGAACATAAAATTTACATTAAAAATAGTTTATAATTATTAGGATAATAACTATAGACTATGATATTAATAATTAAGAAGAGCATGTTATTGATATTGAAGACAATGTTTAATTAATATATAAATAATAACAATATTTCATATGGGAATATCGGTAGACGAGTTAGTCCACAAAAGTGAGTTGAAATTGCCCTACCACTATAACCCTAGAGATGCTAGAAGAACTCAACCGCGCACCACTTTTGAATTAAGGGGACTTGAACAGGCTGTCTTTACCAATCAAACTCCATCTTAAAGTCTATTTAAAATTGATATTAAAAATAATATATAAAATATAATTGAAAAGAGTGTTTCCTAATAACACTTTAAACATAATGTTTTAAATTCTTTGAAATCCAAGTCTTTATAATTGCTAAAATGATATTTAATTGAAACCGAACAATTACTTTACTTAAATGAATGTTGCCAAAAACTAATAGACATTTATTCTTAAATTCAGTAAAGCAAAAACTTTAGAAAGATAAATATACCAACAATTTAAATATTTAAAGATTTTATATGTTCCTTTAAATTAATGATGTGAATGTTTGACAACCACTTTTATGTATACATATTATATATTGATGAATTAATTTATTGTTCATGATATATCTTATTGAGTAATATTTTAATTGTTAGAATAAATTTTTATTTTAAATAATAAAATTCTTTTTAAAGGTTTAGTTTTAAATTGACTTATATTTAATATAGGTAAGATGTCATTTGAAATTAAGAAATATTATTTTTTATCAAGTGTAATTTTAAATTAAAGTCAATGACTGTTTAGTTTATCAAGGTGTTTGGTTCACATAGAGCCTAGTACGGATCAATTCTCATTGAATGTAAAGGTCTTCAACATTCTAATACGAAGAGTCAACTGATTGAGGCCAAAATCATGGCCAAAATGACTTTGATGGCATGTATGCCCCTTATTCGTAGTTGTTTAGTTGAAGATGTTCATTGATTTAGTTTGTACACTTATTCAATATTATAATTTGGCTATATAATTTCTTTGAAACATTAAAAGAGATGTTGAAAATCTACGTAAGTTAGTGCTTATTGTAATACTTCAACATTCAATAAAAAAACTTTATAAACATAAAAATAAGTGTGTAAAGATAATATTACATAAAGATAATTTTTAATGTGGGATCATACCTTTATATATATATGAAGAACTATGGAAACATAATTATAGGAAGCAATATGATTATACAAATGGATCTTGTAAAGAATGCTATTATTTTCTCTTCCTTTATTTCTCTTATTCTATATTGTCAAAATATTAAAAATCCCCTCTTATAAACTAACTCTAAATATATGCTTAATATCCCAAGTTGGATACGTCTCTTCAATACATCTTGCAATTGCTTCTATGATGCTAAAAGTCCTCATTAATATAACAATTAACTTTGCATTGGTTGATTGACTTGATCAATCAGTAGCATATAAAACCCAATATATCACGATTTTTATGTCAAAAGGGGTGACACTACAATGAAAGTGACCCTCTTACTATCATAATGGTTGATTGGTTGTGGGATGAGTATGTTTTCTTTCTCATCCCACCCCTTTCCTCCTCAATGGAATCTTTTTCAAATACTTTAAATTGTTGCCTTTAAATACATGCTTACTACCTAAACTCGATATGCCTCTTCAACGAATCTTGGACTTTCTTCTACCAATACAAAAATTTGAGTTATGAAATCAAAAATTTAATATGACATTGGTTGATTGGCTTGGTATGTGATAACATATAAACCCTAATATATCACGATCTTTATGTGAATAGGGATTACACCATAATGGAAGTGTCCCTCTTGCTAACATAGTGGTTGATTGGTTATCATGGAATGAGTATGTTTTCTTACTTAGTTTTCCATCTCCTCCTTGGTGTCTTCAAAATATTCAAAAACATCCTATAAAAAAATCTCTAAATACATGCTTAGTACTCCAATTCATGTATGTGTTTCTTTATGCATCAAAGAATTGTTTAGGTGAAAGTAAAAATCCTTGGTAAATAAAAAAATTGATTGCACATTTGTTGTGAGGATTCATCCCTAGTGGCATATAAAATCCAATATATCATGATCACTATGTCAATATGAATGATGCTACAATGGATGTAGACTTCTTGCTAACGTAATAGTTTATTAGTTGTGGGATGAGTATCTTTTCTTACTCTATATTCCCATTTCCTCTTACATGGATTCAAAAAATAAAAATAAAAACTCCAAAAAGTATCTCTAAATATATGCTTACTACGTCAAGTTGATATTCCTCTTTAGTGCATCTTCTAATTACTTCTATGAGTTTGTAAAACCTAATTAAATTAAAATATTAATACAAAAATTGGTTAATTGAATTGGTCTACAACATAACATAAACCCCTTGATATATCATGATCCTTATGTCAATAAGGATGACACCACAATAGAATTGGCCCTTTTACTAATATAATGGTTGATTAGTTTTTATGAGTTTTTCCCTCAATCTTCCCCTCTCCTCATTAATGAATTCAAAAAAATCCTTAGGAAATTCTACCTCTAAATATAGGGTTATTATTCTAAATCTTATATATTCTTCACTAGAAAGGTGAGACATGACATAACTAAAATATCAAGAATTTGGATGAATATTTTTATTTTGTTGTATTCAGTTCAATAATTAATTATTATGCATACATAAATATTATGTAGTGTACTTTCCTACATTAACACATCCAAAAATACAAATACCATTTGGTTTATTGAAATAAACCATGTCAAAAGTGCCACCGTAATTGTTTTATTTTTTTCCCTGGGTGATGCATAATAATGTCTTGTTGTTTAAGCATATTGAAAAATTTAAATATACAATCATAAAACTATAAAATGTATTCATTTGGAATGTTAATAGCTGGTTAGACATTGATTATACTTAAATATGTTATAAAATTATCATTATATATATATATATATATATATATATATAGAGAGAGAGAGAGAGAGAGAGAAGCATCATAACAAACTAAATTATAATGTTGAAGTATTCATGAGAGTGAGAAAGATGAGAAATCAAATTGTCATTATCACTTATTATAATAGTATAAATTTTTAATGTTTACAAGTGTATTCAAATTTAATAATTATTTTAAATTTGATGTCCATTTTATTATCATTTAAGAGGTTTTTCTTTTTTCAAAAAATTCAATTGAAAACTCATAATATTATGGAAATATAGTGGAATTTAGATCCCATTAATCTTTGTTGAAAATATGTTTTGTAGCTGCACACCTTAATATATCTAAATTGACAATATATAATCACTATTCAATTATAAATATGTAAAAAAGTTATTAATACTTATAATATGTGAAAAATATAAGTTTAAAATTTTGAAATAATTATCTCTAAATAGTTTTCAAATAAATATATTTAAAATATTTATATTAATTAATAAAACTTTAAACCGTTAAATCTAAAATTCTTTATTTATGTATTTGAAAGGGATTGTGGTAGACACAATCTTATAGGTACAATATCATGTACTTTATTTTGTGTTACCTTGCCTTAGTATAACCATGGGTACTTCTCATGTAAAGATTTGTTCTTGAATTTTTTATGAGGAAGATGCAAATTTATATATGTTTGTTTTCATGATGCAACAATTTAAAACAATGATGTAAAGTGGATGTAACTTAGGTTAACAAAAACTCAATTTAGATTTAAATATAATTTTATGCAATTATCTTAATTACTATTAGTAAATTATCGAATATATGTACGAAGTGTTTTATTATATTGAGAGGTGTTTTATAGTAGAATTTTTTTATTTGCCGACTAATATTTAATTGTTAAAATAATTTATTTTTTAATTCGAATACATAATAAGTGTATAAGTTTGAATCTATATTATTTTTAAAATTTAAACGTATTTTTAGTTTTAGATGTATTTTTACTTTTAGGTTAGTTTTATTTTAGTTTTTACTTTTAAATGTATTTTTACTTTTAGATTAGTTTTAATTTTAGATGTATTTTTTATGTTAGTTTTATTTTAGTTTTTACTTTTAGATGTGTTTTATAAATAAAACATATAAATAAATGTATTATATTTATAATTAAATTTTAACTAGCATAGATATCTTAAATACGTCTATCTAAAAGACACCGAGAGTTATCAATCTCGAGGTTGATATCTCGAGGTGTCTTTTGGATACATGTATTTTGATATCTCTCTGTCTTCTAGATACATGTATTTAAAATATCTCTCAGTGTCTTTTTAGATAGATGCATTTAAGATATCTATGCTAGTTAATTGATTTTTAGATTTGATAGAGTTTCACACATAGGATTTTAGAATGTAAGTAAATACCAATATATTACTATCTTTATATTGATTTGGGTGATGTTACAATTGAAGTGACCCTCTTACATATTAGATAATGGTTCATCAATTGTAGTATGAATATGTTTGTTTTGTCTGCCTTCTCCTCTCCTCCTTTGCGACCTTAAAATATGCAAAACAAAACCCATAAATTTACTTTTAAATGCATTCCACGTTATTATAATATGAATATGCCTTTTCAATGCATTTTGGAATTGTTTATATCACTTAAAAAAATCCTCATTCTTCCATTCATGTTCACTCTTGCATTGTTAATCTATATATTGACTTGGGTTTTTTTCAAATTATTTAAACATTCGAATACACTGAAATACATTTTTTTCTCCAAACTTTAGAAGAGAAATAATATGTGAAATCTTAATGAAAACATAATAGATCTTGGAAATTGTGTTACATCATTTAAATAGTATAAGTATCTCAATATTTGTTAGGTATCTCAATGATTTACAATATTGAAAAGAATGCATCAACAACCATTAACTTGGAAACTAATGATATATAATATATCTCTTTCCAAACATGAACTTTAATTCTCAACTAAATGATGTAACAAATGATTTATTTATTTGTTCCAAAATGTTCTAAATTCTCAATACAATCATATGAACCATAAATACATTTCCTTCATTAGTGTGTCTAAAAATGAACTACCACAGCTTATTCAGTGGTAGGCGTCCATCTTTGAAGTTGTCTTTGTTGGAAAGTGTCAAAATCTGACAATGTTTTCCGATCAATTTTTTCGAGGCAATATTATTTTCTCCTATACCAAAATAAATATATAAATATTTAAATTTTCTTCAACGTAATTTACAACTCTTGTGTAATTACTAGTCTACTTACATGTGATATTTGAGTTCAAATTTAACAGTATAGACAGAACTACCTACTCTAATCCTTGTGACTACAAAGAAGGGAAGAATTGAATGCGAGTCAGGTGCAAATAGACTTGACTTGGAAGAAGTATAAAATACAAGGTAAAATGAGAATAACTAAGTTAAGTGCATTCGTGAGAGAAAGATTCAACAAAATTATTGGTATTACCCAATTTTAAACCAAATTAAATAATATTATAACAAATATATAAAACAAGATTATTAGAGAGATCTGTTTACAGTCGTGATCACAATAAATGTACCCATCGATTTAAAGATGCGAGCAACATACAAACTAATGCCACAAAAATCTCTTTCAAAATGGAATGATTAGAAGTTGTAAGAAAGAAGATAAAGATGAAATCTCTTCAGCGTGGAATGCACATGCGAGATTCATCATAAACACATGATAAAGGAGGACCACACCGCTAAGTGTTTGGAATCGTGGATAAAGACGGAATTCTTTGATAATTGGGAAGTGGTTGTACAACACAATCCATAAAATGCCTACACGTGGCAATGGATTAGTCAGCAAAATGCCGGTCGAATGAACTTGTGTAAAGACCAGAAGAAAAATGAATTCCGTACTCGTTCCAATTGAAGAGACGTCAACCAATTGAACACTTCGTTTAAAAGTGACACACTCACCAATCACCACTAGCTAGGAAATTTAAAACTGTTTACTAGTGCACTTTTTTGTAATATCTTATCTCGCAAGTGAAATTTAAAACTATTTACTAAATTATCAAATTTAAGAGATTAGTCTATTCAAGTTTGGTACTATTGGACAAGAGGGAAATAAATACATTCAAATTTAATAACTCCTTTCCAACTCTATTGTTTTAACTTTCCATGAGGCATCCAATAATCTCGTAGATATGGTGATTTATTGTAATTATATATATAAAAATGTAAGTTGTATGAACACAATATATATTTCTCGAGAGGTTATTATTTTTTTAATACGAAGCACAATAAGTATTTGTGTAAGGTGTGTAATTTTAAAATTAGGTTTAAGTGGCTAATTGCATGGTGTTTAATCTTAACAATTTTAAATTATGAAAAATAGATCATGTCAAGAGATACACCATATATATGTCAATGAACGTAGAATTAGGGTTTAGGGTTAGAAATATGTTAATATGCCATTAAGTTTAAAATGTGTGATTGTGTTGAGATTGGATGGAAAAGTTCGTCAAAATGTTGTCAAGTTTCACGTGAAATATAGAGCCCTAAAAGTGTGTGCATGACATCTTTTCTAAAGGATGATAGGTTCATGGACGAACCGATTAAAGAGGATACAAATATTTCCCATGATGCTCTAAGCTATATTCTAATCTTGTGATCCAGTCGTCATGTGAGAATACATTGAAATTGTGTCGGATCGATGCAATGACAAACTTGAATCTGGATATTATTCATCCTTACTTATAGCCTTAAAAAAGGCCTATCAAAATTTGATTTGAACCGATCACACCACACTCCCACTAATGTAATGAGAACTGTACTTTGTCACGAATACTCCAAAGGGGGATCAAGCCACATATAATTCTTCCAACTTTATGATGAGATGAAGAGTGACAATGAATGCAAACAAGATAGAGCTCTCAATTCAACCCTCACACTCGGTAGAAAATAATTGTGACTTAGTTACATGGCACATGGATTTGTAATCTAAAACAAGAATACAAATGCATTCAAAAAAATTTGTATCTTGCTACAATGGTTCTCTATGGAATACATGATTTAATGCTTTCTCATTTCCTTTTAGAGTGTATTTTTATAGGAGACCCTAGATGTTTGTAAAGTGTGCGGGTATTTAGTCTATATGGGTGTCCATTGAAATGATTTCCCACTATACTAGCCCAAAAGTACTACCTAAGATGATTAAGCTAAATTCTCGCATTTGAAAATTATTATTCAAGGGACATTTTCATAACCTATTGGGGTAGGTTCATATTATAAACATGTCCTCGGGCAACCGCACAAAGATGGGGGCAAAAAGTGGACACAAATCCATTTTTGGCCATTTTGGCCATAACGCGCTCGCGTTATGGTTCGATGCATTATAACGCAATAGAGAAAAATCGTGGTCACGCTTTATAATGTGAGCGTTTTATGGTTCGGTAAGTTCGAGCCATAACGCGAGTGCGTTATAATGGGAGCACGTTATAATGCGAAAGTGTGTTATAACGTGCTCGTGTTATAGCACACTCGTGTTTCAATGTGTTATGTGGTATCTGTGTTTGTGGCATGCTTCTATTGACTAAAATAAATGTTCAAGTATAAGTTTTTCTTTTATTATTATTTCTATTTTATTATTTCTTATACTTAAAATTCATTTTAGTAAATATAAGATGTTAAGGTCACTCTACACCTTATGGAACTAGTCTCATAGCTCCATCTATCATGGTTTAGAAGATAGTTTTTCATATTCTAATCTGGTTAGTACATAGGTTTTTTCCAAGGTTTCAACATTCAACCTTCAAGGTTTTAGGGTTTTTTTTGATTGGTTATTGACATTTATAGGAGTTTTAGATGTGTCAAAACTATATATTCACAAGAACCTATTCTTCCTTGAAAGTGCTTAGTTTGTCTTAGTAATGATGTCTCCCTGTATCCAAGGATCGAGGACTACTAGGGTTTGTGGCAGGATTGGACATTCAGGAATCATTGAGTGTCTGAATCAGAATGTCATCAGATCAGAGAAACATTTTCAAACATGGGAGTAATGCATCTTGGAAAATAAAATTGAACCTCATAAATCCTCTCAAATTGCCAACTTACACAAGCACTAGACATATCAAGCTATGTTCTTTGAATGAAATCTTCGTTCCCGACAACTTGCAACTGAAAGAATTATTCAAAAGAGCATAAAAATGATCAAATTTACTTAATATCCTAATATGTCAGACCCAAAAATATAGCTGGACTTGTTATTCTTAATTTAGGGTTTAGGGTTTAGCATTTAGGGCTCATGGTTTAGGGTTTAGGGTTTAGGGTTTAACGCTTAGGGCTCAGGGTTTAGGGATTAGGACTCAAGCTTTAGGGTTCAGTGCTTAGGGTTTATGGTTTACGGTTTACGGTTTATGGTTTATGATTAGGGCTCATGGTTAAATACTAAATGTTTTAGGTTTAGGGTTTAAGGTTTATGGTCCAAGATTCAGATCTTAGGGCTCATGGTTTAGGGTTTAGGGTTTATGTTTTATGGTTTATGGTTTAAGGTTTAGGGTTTGGGGTTTAGGGTAAATAGGGTTTGGGGTTTAGTTTAGGGTTTAGTGTTTGCATAGTTTAAAGTTTAGGGTTTGGGGTTTAGGGTTTAGGGTTTAGGGTTTATGGTTGAGGGTTTGATGTTCGGGGTTACTAGTTTAGGGTTTAGGGATCAATAATCTAGGCTCAAGGTTTAGGGTCTAGGGATCAGGGCTCAATTTTTAGTGTTCAAGGTTTAAAATTTAGGGTTTAAGGTTTAGGGTTTAAGGTTCATGGTTTACATTTTATGGTTTAGGGCTTAGGGTTAAGGGTTTAGGTTTTAGAGTTTAGGGCTCAGGTTTAGGGTTCAAGATTTAGGGTTCAAGGTTTAGGGTTTAAGGCTTAGGGCTTAGGGCTTAAGGTTGAGTGTTTAGGGTTTAGGCCTCAAGGTTCATGGTTAAGGGTTTAGGGATGAAAGTTTAGGAATTAGGGTTTATGGTTTAGTGTTTAGGTTTGAGGGTTTAGGGTTTTAGTTTTGGGCTTAGTGTTTAGGATTCACAATTTAGGCTTTAGGGTTTAGGGATCAAGGTTAAGGGTTGATGGTTGATGGTTTAGGGTTTAGATCTCAAGGTTAAGGGTTTAAGTTTATGGTTTATGGTTTAGGGATTAGGGTTTAAAGTTCATGTTAGAAGTTTCTCACTCAAAATCGGTGGCAGGACAATCAATGTCTACCACATGCCACCTCCAAATTCCAAATTTCATCGTGTAAATTCACTTCTAGAAAGGTTAGAGGAAATGAGCTCATCATTTTCTTGATGCCTTCAGAGGTCCAAAATGTCAATTCGACCCAAATTTGGAAAATATGGAGAACTTGGAAAGACGAATTACATTTATAAAGATAAGCTCGAAGCGAAGGAATGCATTTTGTAAGTAATTCCAGTCAAATTTGTTTTCTTTTTTATTAATACCTCTTTTAAAACTAGCCTTACGATTGCATCCTGATAAAAATAAGTTCCCAGGAGCCGAGGGATCTTTTAAACTTATCACATAAGCATGGGGAGTTCTCTTCGATAATACCAGAAAGGCTACCTATGATGCCATGGGGAAAATCCAACAAGGGCACAACCCCACCTTCCACCAACTGAATTCCACAAGAATTGCCACTGCCATTTACATTACACATAATCTAAATGGGAATAATTATTCAAATGTGGACGCCTTTCCTAAAACTTCCATATTCGATGACCACGACCAAAACCGGAAACACAAATAGAAACATGACCAGGAACACGACCTAGACCAGGACCTAAACTTGAAATTTGAGAGGATTTTTGAGGTTCAATTTTATTTTCCAAGATGCATTACTCCAACATTTGATAATGTTTCTCCGATGCAATGACATTATGATTCGAAACTTGATGATTCTTGAATTTCCAATCCTCGCCACAGTTCCCAAAGAGTCCTCGATCTTTGGATACAAGGAGACATCATTACTAGAAAAACCAAGCACTTTGAAGGGAAAAGAGGTTCTTGTGAATATATAGTTTTGACACATCACATCACACCCTTCATTAGGCTTGATGAATACCCCTATATTTTTTAAGGAACTTTTTAAAGCATCCATGGGTTTATCATAAAAGGAATTACCAATGAATGGAAGGTCACTAAGCCGTAGGCTAACTGACTCCCATTCAAAACTAAACAAGAAATATTTACTAGGTGATTGATAACTCCTTTGTGTTCTTAGTCATACCCCTATTTCTATGCTTATTTTGCACAAGAAGACTCAATGATGGTTCTAGGCACGAGACTAGGAAATATGGTCCTAATATTGTCATGCCCTCCTAGTCGAGTAGTTGGAAGCCATATTAGTCTTGTTAATACTTAGTACTAATTACCAATGAAATATAATTCTCCAACTTTCATTTTCTTTACTCATCTTCCACGTCATACTAAATAACCGATTTGATAGGGGAGTTTCCCTCTTTGACGCGATACATCAAATATGAATATGATCCTTAAGAGGGGAGTTGCACCTGGAGAGGTATCATTTGATCCTACACCTAAGCCCTAAGTCGTAATCCCTAAATGCTAAATCCTAAACCTTGAACCCCAAAACATAAACCCTAAATCCTAAACCCTATTTTTAGCACCTTCAACCCTAAACCCTAAACCCTAAACCCTAAGCCATAAGCCATAAACCCTAAACCCTAAACCCTAGACCCTATACCCTAAACCCTAAAACCTAAACCCTAAACCATGAACCCTAAACCTTAAAACTTAAACCCTAAGCCATCAACCCTAAACCCTGAGCCCTAAACCCTAACCCCCAAACCCTAAATCCTAAGCCCTTAGCCTTAAACCATAAATCCTAAAACCTTATCCTTAAACCCTAAACTCTAAATTGTAAACCTTAAGCCTAGAGCTCGAAAACCTAAACTCTAAGCCCCGAACCCAAACACTAAACCCTAAACCCTAAATAATAAGCCCTAAACCCTAAACCCTAAACCATGAGCCCTAAACCCTAAACCCTAGATCATGATCCCTAAACCCTAAACCCTAGACCATGATCCCTAAACCCTAAGCTCTAAGCCCTAAACAATATTACTAAATTCCTAAATTGCCTCAAACACTTCAAGATTCTCCGACATCACCTCCGGATGCATAATATATTTCTTGAACTATCCTAGAGGGTTTATTGTTTAATGTTCGTGGTTTAGGGTTTATTGTTTAGGATTTAGTGTTGAGGGTTTAGGGTTTAGGGTTTAAGGTTTAGGGTTTATGGTTTAGCATTTAGGGATCATGGTTTAGGGCTTAGGGATATGGGTTGAACGTTTAAGGATTAGGGTTTAGTGTTTAAGATTAACAACTCAGAGTTTAGTGCTTAGTGTTTAGGGTTTAGGGTTTAGGTTTAGGGTTGAGGGTTGAGGGTTTAAGGTTTAGGGTTCATGGTTCATGGTTTAAGGTCTAGGGTTCATGATTTAGGGTTTAGGTTTTAGGGCTCAGCGTTAAGGGTTAAGGGTTGAGTTTAGGTTTAGGGTTTAGGGTTTAGGTCTCAGGGTTAAGGGTTGATTGTTTAGGGTTTAGGGTTTAGGGTTTAGGTCTCAGGGTTTAAGGTTTAAGGTTTAGGGTTTAGGGTTTAGGGTTTATGGTTTATGGATTATGGTTTAGGGTTTAAAGTTCATGTTAGAAGTTTCGTCACTCAAAAACACAATATGGGGTGTTAGGAAGGTGTTTTCAACTCACAAAAATTGGCCTCATCCTCATGAGATCCTTACCCATGGTAAACAATAGTCTATTTATGATATTAACCATTCCTAGAGGTACTTATCAACATTTACAAATATTAACCTATCACCATGTGGTGATCATATCTTTAGTACTTACAAATTTAGGGCCATTTTTTTCGGAACCGAAAGGGGTAGCTACATTATCTTGAAATTCTTCATGAAACCTTCAATACTTAAAGAAAAATGGATGTTATCAAAATTTATAGGATTCACATATCTTTCCATTTCTTATTTAGTTTCCTCCTAACTCCTTACGAAGCTCCCAAAATCATCCGAAGAAGTCAAATTTCACCATTAGAGTGTTTGTTCCCTACACCTAGAAAACTCGTTGTTGAGAAGATTTCCCTTGAATGAGTAAACATTTCCTAAATCTTCCTAAACACTCCTATAAATGTCAATAACCAATCCAAAATGCCCCAAAACCTAAACAAAGACAATATTATTTAACAAAACAGATATTGATTGTATAATTTAAACCCTAAAAGATTGAATGTTGAGTGCTTTGAAATCCTTAAAAATACCTATGTATTGACCATATTAGAATCTAAAAACTATATGCTAAACCATGACAAATGGAATTGTGAGACTAGTTTTATAAGGTGCAGAGTGACCCCAACATCTCATATTTACTAAAATAAATTTAAAGTATAATAAATAATAAAATATAAAAATAATAAAGGAAAACTTATACTTGAACATTTATTTTAGTAACAATGTAAAACATGTCACAAACATATATACCACATAACACATTGAAACACGAGTGCATTGTAATGTGAGAATGTTATAATGTGCTCACGTTTTCTCTTTTGGGTTTGAAATTACCAATCCATAGGCTTGGATTTGCCTTGGATTTCCAAATCAAAGGTTTGGACATTTTCGCATGATTAAAATCGTGTTTGACAAAAAAACATAAAAATTTCATGTGTGCACCCTAATATCTCATGCATTAAAACATAATATTCAAAAATAAATTATACTATGATGTCAAGCTCAATTTTACCTTGATGATGATATAATTATTTCTAAAATCCGATTAGTTTAAGGCTTTCATCCATAATTTCTTTTACTAGTGCCTTGTTTTCTTGCAAAAACCTATGCATACATTTTGGTGCACAATTTATGATTTTTTCATCCATTTTTTTAAAAAGTGTTTTTTATAAACTCCATTCTACACGCACTCAAAAAAGAAAACTAAAAAATGACTTTTTCTCAAAGTTATGGGGGTGCACACACAAATATTTCATTTTCGGGATATGTGCACTTTGAAAATTAATAAAAATTATATAATCATCCAAAAATTATGAAAAATTAATGGGACCTCGTACATGGTCTTAGCTAACTTTATATTGAAGGGATTTAAAATTAAATGTATAGAACTAAAAAACAGTGGGGGCGCACACAAAATAGGTTCTTATCTTTTTGACACAAAAATAAACATACTTTGTGTGTGCACCACATTTGATCCTCTTAATCTCAACCATTTAAAAAAGAATAGTAGTTTAGAAACTATATTTCAAGCTCTACGGTTCTTATTCTTATCACTTTATCAAATTTTGAGCCTAGGCATGCCGAATTATTCGATGAAGTTCATGTTTCGCTGATTTCAGGAAAAAGGTGTCCCTTTTTACCCCCTTTTGTCCCCCATCTCCATGCACTTACCCCCTTGGTTAGCTAACCTATCTAGGATAAATATAGAAAAATTATTAAGATGTAATAGTCGTTAGATGTTATCTATAAAGTGCGCATTAATTTATAAAGTGAACATTTAGAGAATAATATTGACCTATTGTAATCAAGATACAAATTAGAGTAGGAGGATTTGATCCGGTCGATAAATATATAAATGTTAAAATTTCAGAATAAATGCTAAAATGATATTACCAAGTGCATATGAAAATGTTTTAGGTACTACAGTCATTGATTTTAATTCTAGTATTCAAAAGTTCTTGATTTAAAAACGGAACATGTAAATGCAAACCTCACATCCCGATCATAGGAGGGTGGTGTAACATTGAAATTTGTGTCTATGTTCCAATATATTGTGAAACATTTAAAAATGGATGGAAAAGATTTGTATTAATGCTCAAAAGTGATATAAAATTATCATGTGAAAAGATGAATATACAAAGTAAAATATTTGTATAATGACTATAATTCATTAGTGATGCCAAATTATGCCCCAATGTGTTGTATGAAAAGTGTGCCACAGAGCTCACCCCAATGCTAAGCAAGAGATAATATGTTTTTGAGTGATGTAATATATTAAATGTGAGATCAACCTTAGGCCAATAAAGTTATCAATCTTGGGTTACTAAGAGGGCCAATATTCTAGTCTTTAAATGCTTTGAGAGTGTATCATTATTGGGATACTCAATATTGTCCTAATAAGATGTCCTTGTATTTGTATTATATATTTGAAGGATCCATGTATCATCCTTGTATGACTTAAAGATATATGAATCATTAATATGCAACTAAACGAGGTATGTGGAATGTTTATGATTGATTTACCCATGAAATAAATAATACATGACAATAAGGGTCCTTATTTGAATTTGATTTATCGTTAGAATCAAGATGTATGCTAAAATTATTAATTAAACTTTAATATTCATATATGAACATACATATAAATCGTTGAGAAATAGATTAATTAGAGTATTTGCTAAATATGAAGAGTTAGATGAACAAGAGTATACTTGGATTTTTGACTAGTCTAGAAAATCATCTAGGTGTGGCAAGGGTAAATATTCTAAAAATGTGTTGTGCTTAAGGATATTATCATGTTACAAAATACAAGAGAATTGCAGAGTTACATCCTCCCAAATGGTTTCATATGTATAAATGAAGATTTGTAACTTTGAGGGCCTTTATAAACAATTGGTATATGGATCGATGTGAAATATTATATCCCGACGATACCGTGAAAACTATTTGAGATCAACCACATTAACGCAAAACTATGACCTTTTGTAAAATCCTGTAAAATATTTGAGAATCACCACGGATCTATCTGGTTCAAGATTACACAGTGAATGATGCGAGATGTGAATTGTTATAGGAAAAACAATGCAAGGATACATGACTGAAAATTTTAGAAAATACAAGAGAGATAATTGCAATAACATAGAAATAGCTCCAACTCAATACGATCAAATAGAATAATGCAAGAGATGTACATATAGGAGGTGAATGTGTAACCTCCTCCTAGAATCATGGCAATATCCACCTAGAATAGTGGTAACCAATAGCTAGAATGGTGTAGTCAAGTGGTGACTAACACCTAGAATAGTGTAGTCAAGTGGTAACCAACACCTAGAATAGTGTAGTCAAGTGTACACCTAAGAAAGAATATCCCATAAGTGTAGAGAAAATCCAAGTGAGGTGGAATATCCCGAGTAGGATAATACAAATAAATCGAGGAAACTAAATCCTACAATAACATAAAAGGTTAGTGATTGGGTTGAAGTACAATGTGCATGCTACCCCATTTACCCCTACAATTTTGGAGTCATGACTGTCTGATATCTATTGGAAACACCTTGGGAACCATAATTTATATAGATTCTCAAACTACTGATTACACCCACACTACCTATGTTAGGATCTTGGTGGAACTTGACACCTCTAAAAACCTTCGCAACCATTGATCTTAGAGTGCAAAGCAGAACTTGGTCACAACCTTTAGATTACAAAGGCCTACCATTTAGGTGTAGGAGGTGTTTCTGCTTAGGCCACACCTCTACTAACTGTGGGATGGAAAAGCGCCAACATGAGAGACACAACTGGTGGAAAGATGCCCTCCTAGAACACCTAGTTTTGAAGCCAAAGAGGATCTAGATTCAAATGCAGATATAGAAGTTGAATCCAATTTTGTCTCGAAACCCCTTTATCTGAAATTCCTGTTATTGGCAGCAAGGAAAATACAAAATATTTATATGAGGCTAACAACATTGTTGTCCTAAATGGTGTCAATGTAACTAAGGAATTTTTTTATCGATGCTAATAACATTGTTGTCCCAGTTGGAGTCAATGCGGCTAAGGAAAATACTCCTTCTATTGAGGTCATTCTTCCAATCGAGGAGGTTTCAGTAGGTTGGGTAATGGTGCGTAAAAAGAAAAAATATATTTCTAAGAATAACACTTCTCCACCTAGCTGATTTTTCTCCCTACTGTTGTTCGGTTGTTCCCTATTGTCTCATTTATCTTTACTTGGGTAGTAGATTGCTATTGCTTTGGTGCTACTATACCACTCTAGTTTGGTCGTTGTTTATCAGTTGTTTTTGTGTTGATAAGTTGTTGTTTTTGTGTCCTTTTCTGAGTAGACTGTTTTTGCTGCTAGGATTTCATGTTTTATCTTGATTTTGATCATTTTTGTTTTGCTATAATTGTAAAATATGGCTTTTGAGCCTTCTTGTACAAGGGTATAATCCCTTTCAAAAAGACATTTTCCAATAATATAAAAACAATGTGCATGTTGCATATGTTGGCACTATTATGAAGAGGTCTTAAACTACACTATTTTTCCACTAGAGATGTAACATAATATTAGACATGGATAAAACTATATTTGATAACTTGAATACTTTAAAATTTCTTTTGACTTGGCTTTCTTGTGTTTGACATAATTTTGTAGGATGTTTATTTGGGAAGTGTGACTCTTGGACCTAGCTTAGAGTATTTTAGAAATATGTATGAGATTCTCCTAATGTTTGATATTGATTTAGGGAAGTTTATGAGAGATTTGATTTCCTTTTGTGTGATTTGTACTTGAGAATGTATGGTGAGTGATGGATATAATGATTGTATTAAAATTTATTATATATGGTTACATGGATATAAGTCTACATTAGCACTAACCTATAGTATATCTAACCCATAAAAATATACACATTACAAAATTGATTTTTCAATGGCCCAAAATTGGTCCATTCTATCCACAATTAAATCATTGGATATTTTTGTACTATTGAACATTTTAATCTATAAGTGATAAGTGGTATTGTGAACCTTTTTGCATGATAACAATGAGTAATGGACTGCATTTGACTGATATAAGTAATTTTGTAATTATTTGAGCAATGCGGTGATGAGGGTAAGTTTTATAAAATGACTAAATATAGAATAGGATATGAAAATTAAGCTGAGAGTATGTATACAAGTCACTATTAAATGGATTATGTCATTAACAAAATTATCAAGTGCTAAATTACCGAGTTAAGCGTTTACATTTCACCCCCTTTGATCTAGAAAATGAAATTTGATTTATTAAGGGAAATATCTACATCATTTTGTAAATATACTGTGTTTTATTAATTTCTTGAGTTCTTGAGGTGCTTGAGTGGTTGCTGTAGACACCAAATTTGTGTCTTACGACACCCTGTGCCCCGCATCTCATTTCGCAACCTAACCTCACCACCTAAACCTTACACAATTATTTATTAATTACCTTATAATTAATAAATCCACATGTCCAAACCTGCCACCTCATTTTGCCACCTCATCATGACCTAGCCCTAACCCTAAACTAACCTAATTAAGACCTATAACTTGGTATACATCCACACCCATGACTAATTACTCCTCACCTGCACCAAAACCAACCTAATAATGACTTGACCAAGCCCAAAACTAATCCCTTGGGAGAAAAGGAGGGAAAGTTGGCTATTTTACTAAAAATAGCCCACTTTGACTTAACTCGACATTAGTTCCTACTCGACCGCCATCGATTACGTAAACACCATCGCTCCCTCGTAAATGACCTTCCCCAACAAAAAGCAAGGGATCAAAATTCATTTGAAAGATCCAGAATTCACTTTACAGGACAGAGACAAGTGAAGGAAAGAGAAGAGTTTACAGAGAAGGACATCGAGCCCAAGACTGCAACTGAGTAACCAGAGCACAACGACACTCATCCAAGCATTGGGAGAGAAGATAAGCTCACTTTTGATTGTTTCGGATCATCCCACCTGAGCCTTGTCTTCATCATCACAGTCCTTGGAGCTGTACCTTCATCAGGAACTAGTAAGTAGTGTCTTGTATGTTTTTAAATACCATTTCTTGAACTTCTGATTCATAGTAATTATAAGCTCACTCCTAGATCTACTACCCAATAGCACCCTACATCTAACTTTCATTCCTCTACCCTTGCATTGCCCCAAGAACAACTCCCACACTCTCTGAGTCTTCTCCATCACCCTATTGCCTACCCCTGATCATTTACCAACCTTATAAACACCATAACCACCTTACAACCAACCTTCATTGAAATCCCCTAAATCATTGCCCCTACCGATATCGGTTATCAGCAACCGGTACCAACCGCATTCGGTTATACAAATGACCAACATCGGTCACATGTGACTCAAACCAAAACCAGCCTTTCCTCTATTGCTTTTGAACGAGGTAACTAAATCGTAATTTCACAATAACTTCTTTGTTATCATTTGTGTTAATTCGTATTGAAAGGGGAACTAACCACCTTCGAAAGGAAGTCTAATATTTCCTGGCCCAAGTTCCCTCATTTATTGTCTAACTATAATCTGGTGGTCCTGCATTCTTATTCACAGTAGTCCTTCCCACAAAAAGGAGTTCTTCACAATCGATCTGATCTCTCTCTACAAGACGCACATTCCCTCCCAACACTCAACAGCATTCCTCCTAGCCCTAATCCTTATCTGTTTCTCAAGAGAATGAAAAGATAGAAGAAACTCTATTCTAAGAACGGAAACATTCTACGTGAAAAATGATTGTAACATCCCCAAAGTGAAAATTGTAGTATAGAGTTTAGCCAATGTCCATATAGAAATAACTAAACTTTAACTCTATATTAAAAGTCAAAAAATCATGAAAGGATTACACTTATTTTCCTTATGATAGTAGGAGGTTATCAATGAAGCACCTAGAGAAAGGGATTAAAATTGTATGAGTTGAGGATGGTGGTGATCGACCCTAATTCGTAGAAGTAACATGAACATAAATGGGTTGGGTATCAATTGACCTAAAATAAAAGTAACCAAAGTAGTTCAGTGTCACTAAACCAAAATATCCTAAAAGGGAGTGAGAGGAATGGTTTCTATGATTTCACTATACATATATGTGTTATGGGTGTCACTAGACCCATAGTTAAAGCACACACCCACATAATCGAACCAATGTAGATAGATCTAAATTAAATGTGAAAATTTAAAAGGGATCAAGTACACTCATACCCCCACCATGTACTATATTGGTGCTTTTAAACTTTCAAAAGGGATTGAAGGGTTTCATCCTCCCAAATGGTTTCATATGTATAAATGAATATTTATAACTTTTTAGACCTTTATAAAAAATTGACACATGGATCGATGTGAAATATTATATCTCGATATTGTGCAAGACTATATGAGATCAACCACCTTAACCGAAAACCCTAACCTTTTATAAAAATCCATCTAAAATTTTTAGTAATTGGGTTGAATCACAATGTGTATGCTTCATACACCGACACTATTATAAAGAAGTCTTAAACTACACTATTTCTCTACTAGAGATGTAAAATAATACCACATGGATGGAACTATATTTGATAACTTGAATACTTAAACATTTATTTATATTAATTTGACTTGCTTGTGTTTGAATTATTTTTGTAGGATTTTGATTTGGGGAGCATGAGTTTTGGACCCAACTTAGTGTGTTTCAGAAATGTGTACATGATTCTCCTAATGTTTGATATTTATTTAGGGAAATTTAGGAGAGATTTGATTCCATTTTATGTGATTTGTAATTGAGAATGTAAGGTGAGACCTAGGAGACTAAATGAGTGTCTTATCATTACTTATGTATGATCTCTTAGATATAAGTTCACATTATCACTAACCTATAGTAGATCTAACCCATAAAAAAATACACATTATAAAATTAATTGTCGGGTGGGCAGTAATTAGTCCATTACATCCACAATTGAACCATGGGATAGGGTGGTCCTATTGAACAACTTGATCTAGAAGTTTTAAGTGGTGGTGTGAACCCATTTGCATGATAACAAGGAGTAATAGATTGCATTTGACTAATATAAATAATTTTATAAGTGTTTTAGTAACACAATGATGAGGGAAAGTTTTAGAATAGGACTAAATATGGAATAGGATATGAAAATTAAGATTAGAGTATGTATACAAATAAATTTTAAATGGATTAAGTCAATAATGAAATTATCAAGTTCTAAATTACCGAGTCGGTGTCTACATTTGTCCCATTTAATCTAGAAAATGAGATTTTATTTCTTAAAGAAAATATGTACATAATTTTGTAAATATACTTGTATTTTCTCAATTGCTTGATTTCTTGAGGTGCTTGAGTGGTTGCAACATACCCAAAGTGAAAATTTTAATATGGAGTGTAGCCAATGTCCATATAGAAACAATTAAAATTTAACTCTATATTAAAAGTGAAAAAATAATGGAAGGATTACACTTATTTTCCTTATGAGGGTAGGAGGTTTTTAATGAAGCACTTAGAGAGAGGGATTAAAATTGCACTAGTTGAGGATTGGTGGTGATCAGTCCGCAATTTGGAGAAGTAACATGAATGTAAATGGGCTGGGTGTCACTTGACATAAAATAAAAGTAACCAAAGTAGGTCAAGTGTCATTGAACCGAAATATCCTAAAACGGGAGTGAGAGGAATGATGTCCTTGGATTTCACTATACCCATATATGTTATGGTTGTCACTAGACACATAGTTGAAGCATACACCCACATAATACAACTGTTCAGTAGATATATCTAGATTAAATGTGCAAAGTAAAAATGGATCAAGGCACACTCATGCTCCCACCATGCATCAGATCGGGTGCTTTTAAACTTATAAAATGTTTGTAAAAATGATGCTCATACTCATGCACATGCTATGATAATTTGATAATACAAATTTATGATAAATAGAAAATGTATAACTTGACATTAGAGGTTGTAATTTAAATTTTCACCATGCTACCTATGTTATTTCATCGAGATGCGATGAAATATGTACTAACATTTAATGTCTATCACTAGACCTATATAGAAAATTGAATAAATCTCTGTAAAATCTTGAATATTGTTAAATTAGATGTCAAAAGTTACCCTAGATAGTACCATCCATTTGGGAAGTACCTTTCAATAATATCCTCCTCATTTGGATTTCTCTTTCCAAATTGAATTTCTATACCATATGTTTATTTTTACCTATGTGTATATCCCTATTACCTATTCTATTATATCTTGAAGTTTGTAATTTGTGCATGAAATGCATTGATATTATTGTAATAATCCATTTGAATGTATTCTCTTTTGAGTTGAGTGAGATAAATTATCGTTAATTGGGATCAAAATAATTGAAGTGTTTCTATCTCAAATATAATATATAATCACAATTAGAACATAAATAATATAATCATAGATGGCTGACATGTAGAACCTAACCCTACAAGATATTCCATTATAGAAATGATGGCACAATGAGAAAAAGCATATAAGTATACAAATATAAACACACATAAATATATAAGTAAAAACAAATGTCACGTATAATGTTAAGGGCCACATGTAAGGGACGTGATAATGTTGCACAAAAAAGGGGTGCGTAGACAAAAAAAAGGGATAATAAGACCAAAAACAAGGGACATAAGATTGTTGTACACACACATTTATAGGTGAAAGGTCACATACAATATAAGATGAATACATTAAACAAGTATATAATTGTAAGAGTTTCATGGATCTAGAGTCACTAGTTTGCACAATCCAATGTGGACCAGAGTCAATGATTTTGATAGAAATATTATAGTGTTAATCATAAGCATGATTAAGATAATAGAAATTAAGGAAAGTAACTATGAATAGAAAAATAATTATTGATAGTGTAGAAGATACCTCAATATTAGCAAGTAAACTAGAGAAAATGGAAGTCCAACATATTTGATCATGTAATGTCATGTGTATCATGCATCATGCTCATAAACCTTGTGAAAACAATTGTCTATATAATATATATTACATAATATAGAATATAGAATATGTTATCTACTAAACCATATGAAAAAAAAACATATGTAAATTAAAAGCTAGTAAATAAAATCACGCTTAAGTCCTGAATTTGTATTTTTTAATATTCGAATGTTATTTTGTGTTTTTAGAAAATATTTGCAAAAAAATTTCTACCCTATGATGTGATCAAGATGGAGAGGAGATGAACCCATAAGTGTAGGAGGCTTGGACCTCAATAAACTATTATGTAATGATAAGAGGAATATGTTTCAATTTAAGCTGAGGTTTTGGGACATGTAAGAAGATGTACTGCCTATAAGAGGAGACCTAGGACAAGGAGTTTGTAAGGTAGGAAATATAGATATGACATGAATATAATTAATAGGCATGGGTATATAAATTGGTGTTATATTAGGATAAGTAATATGTGACATTGTTTGTAGAGAATCCACGTAAAGGATACCTTAAACTCTATAAAATTGATTGTTATTAATATTTTCAAAAAAAATCTGGAGAGAAGGAATATCCCTAGGATTGTAAATCCAAGGGTATCCTACAAGTTTTTCATTTTTCTCAAGAACATTAGTAGGCAAGAAAAGGTGTAGCCATAGTATTGTATCCCACTTTGTAAGAGGGAGAACAATGTGTCCAATAAACTAATTATAATATTGTGCATTGAATTGTATTTGTTGCTCAAAATATTATAAAGAAGAAAGTAATGTGAGCATGTACATGTTATGTTTATAAATGACATCAAAAAATACATTGTGGGAAAGTTGTTGATTAACTAATGCTTAAATACATAACACATGAGAAATAAAATCATCATCGGGAATGTCATTATCATCATTTGTAATAAGAGGCTTAGGAAAAAATATGGAATTTTATGAACGATAGAATCAAGTTATTTATTGTATGTGGTTGGAGGAGGTTATGCCTTAATGCATGATTTACTTTTTGGTTGCTATTAGATTCAAATGTGTGGTGATTAGGTAGTGGGTTATCAAATATCTTGGGCTTTGGGATATCATTGAGTCAAACTTATATTTCTCGAGAGTGGATTCAAATGATAACATTAATATAGTCAGATGTTGACTAACGTTATGAAGCTTGTAACATTTCTTAGTAAAATACCTAATACATCAATGGTAATCACAATAAACATTATCATTTAAAGATTAAGTTTGATGCTTACTCATATAAACCTCACAAGGTCAATGGAAATATATAAGGCTACATTCAAGAAACTTTCATAAGATCTCATGTTTTGGGCAAGGAAACCATGAATTTCCTTCAACAAGGATCTTGTAAATGAAAATTTCTAGGTTGAGCTATAACATTGATGATTTCTTTACCTTGATTTTTTTATTATTAGTTTTTATCGTGTGATTATATTTTCCTTGAAACTCGGATGTAGATGCATCGGTGGATTTAAACCATATTTAAGATAGTTTTTATTAGGATATTGACCTATATTTGTTTTAAAGTATACAATCACTCATAAAAGGATCAATCATTTTTAAACACGAAAAATTATTATAAGGGATATCTAAGATAATCAAAGTAAATAGATCCCAAAGTTCATTATAAATAACTATGTTCCTAATTTTTGTAAGAATCATCTTGTAGCCCAAGATAAAATCACTAATTAGTTCATTAAATCCTTGTTTCATTTAAGCCATTTGAATATAGGAAACCTTATCAACGATATTGATAAACAAGTGTGAAAGAAAATGACTAGCTAATGGATTTAAACACCTCATGGATTGAATGGGCATGTAGTGTAACTGTTATCTAATTTACACTATTTGCTAATATTATATAACAAAAAGATTCCTTCTCAATCAAGGTTCCCGCAGTTTTGAAACCCACTAGGAGTCAAGCCTTTGGCAATATAGCCAAATCCACGATTAAAGGAAATATTGGGACAAGCCAAACTCAAAAGGAAGCAACAATCTCACAGATAGTGCCAAATGTCAACTTGGCGCGAGTTCCAGAAAGTAAAGGGAGCGGAAGCCTTGAAGCCCCATGGGGTTTACACGTGGAGTCAACTTTAGATGACCCTCCCAAAGTAAAATTCTGCGTAGTGATATGCGGCCAGCTCATTACTTACCCAAAGGAAAGTGTCCCGATCACAAATAATTCCTGGTGTAAACCCAACATAATCCCAGAAGCTACAATGGAAGTAAAGACCCTAGAGAAGCACTTGACCTCCACGTGGATTTCATGATAAATCGGCTCTAAATTAGAGGAAGATTGCTAATATATTGGAGATAAGCCAAAATCCATGTAGGGGCAATTATGGTGCCTATCTAAAAAGTTTAAATGTTCAGATCTTTTGAAAAGATCAAAGGAAAGGGGTCATTCGGCTTGTCTTTTCAGGGATGAAGTTAATGCATAGTTTTGTGTGAAGAGTGTAAACCTGGGAATACTTAATTTGTTCACTTGCATTCAAAGTGTCATTCTCATAAAAATAGCATGGATAGGCACCACTTGAATCATGAGCTCAGGACCCAATGCATAAGTAATTAAAGATCCAAATATGTAATAATGATTTGGAAGAATAAGTCCGCTCTAAGGGAGTCGGTTGCAAAATAGTTAAGAGATGCATTAAATAGGCATGGCTCTCACTCTTTAAAGAACAGATAATGGGAAAGTGTGACAAAGATCTCAAAAAATCTATTTCTGTCACTTCGCACCATTTATCATAATTAGAGAAGGGTCTCTCACACCCTTCTCCTCCTATATATTGAAACCGAAGGCTTCAAAATAAGGAGACACTTCTGGAGTTAGTTAGTTTCTTCTTCTGTCTCAGTTCTTCTTCTATAAAAGGCAGGAGGTTGGAGCTTTAGCCTTCTTTCTGAGATTTGTAATGGCATTTTACCTCTTATCTATTGTAATACTATGCACATTGTTTGGAGTAATATAATATGCCATGTGATGCAATTCATCCATCCTTTGCGTAATATATATTATCTCTGATAGCCTTTATTTTGATGTAGATAACTATGCACATTTTGGTGCTATTGTTATCTTCAGAAGCTGTGCTTGGATAGTTTGGAGTAGTGTTTTGTGTGGATCATCTTTGGTCTGTGGTGCATCTTGTCCACCCTTTTCATTGCCCACCTTTTTCTCTATTCAGCTAGTTGTGTTATGAATTAACTCTTTCATTTTTGGCGCATTGCCCTCGTTAAGTTTAAATTTTAGTTCATTTTCTCTAACCCTCAGCTCATACCAAAGAGAAGAGCCAACTTCTTTAAAATCTGGAGGTCACCTTAGGGCGCATGTCCCACTAACCTAAGGTTTCCTACAACTCTGATAGTTCATCCACTAAGGATTTATGTCAACAGATTTTCTGGCACGACGCCCGGTGGGACGAATCAAAGCGGTATTTTATCATTGCATCAACTTGGTCATTCCTGGTAAAGTTCAAACTTTAATGGAGATAGTTGCAGAGCTCATCGGTGACTCCACATGGTCCGAAAAAATCATTACAAAATCTCATGCAGACCTCCCTCTCATCCATTTCCACTCATCTTTCTTTCCACGTCTTCCATTTCTCTTCATCCTATGGAGTTGTGTAATCATGACTTCATTACCACCAAGGGATTGTCCCCTTCTCCATCTCCAAGCCATCCATTCCACCCTTCCCCTTTCTTCAAGAAGCTATACCCCTTGCACCAATAAGTAATGGCTCCAAATCCAAAAGAAGAGGAGCATATGGTGAGAAGTGATACGAACTCAGGAGGTTCGTATCACGAGCTGAGAATTCAAGAAGCTACAAACGTTTCCTCTATTTTTCCTCCCCATAAATCAGACCCCTAGAATATTTTGGGCCAATGGGATTCATATTGTAAGATGAAGCCACATATGATGGAAAATTTGTAGACTCAAAATCCATCATACAAAAGTGGGAGACTTTGACAGAGGAGGAAGAAGATAAGATCAATTTCTTATCAGATTTGGGGGGATGCCTCGATGAAGAAGAGCCTGTGGAAATTACAACATTTTCTACTTCATCAACCCCAAAAAAATAAGCCTTCTTCTCACAATAGTTCCCCTGGAACTAGTCCAAGGGCTCTAGAAAAAGTATCATTGAAATATTTTTGCTTTCAATCAAAGATCTGGATTTACAAATAAGCTGCTAAAAACAAGGAGGGAGGAGATAAGGATGACACCCTTCAGGAAGCCTGCAAAAATCCCCGTTCCAAAAGATGTAATCCAGAATAACGGGAAGGAACAGGAGGTTAGACCGACCCCGCTAGAGGATGGTCCTCATCAAGACCGAGGAAAACGTCAATACTAGTCATGCTCACTTCAGGGCATGAGGATAATTTTCAAGGCCCCAAGGGTCAGCTACGACACCTCCAACCAAAAGATGAACATCTCGAGGAGGTATTCATTTTGTTTGTTGATACCATGGGGGGAAGAGTGAAAGGTAATTTTCACTCTTATTTCAGGCCATGCCTATAGCTAAATTAATTGTATGGCCGCACTTTATAAGGGAAGCTATTTCTCCTTGTTAGTTTTAGGTTTGTTTAGATTTTTCAAAACCAGTTAGCTTAGGAGTAGGAGTAGATTGATTTCTACAAAATAAGTGTGTACGCACACTCTGCATGACTCATTTGAGTCATGTATGTTTTGTCTCTTTGTATAGGCCCGCATTTGTATTACTCCATTAAGAGGCACTAGATTCCCTAAGGAGACCCCAACTTAGGAGAATTCACAGTTATATGTAGTAGGTTGTAGTCTTCACTCCAAGAAAATGTAGAGAAACTAAAATCAGTCAACAGAGTGACATTGTGGATTCTTCAACTTTCTACTCTCACAAAAATAAATGACAGAGTTTTCCTTATGAGAGTAGGAAAGCACAAGGATCGACTAACGACTGCAGAGGCTTGACAACCCTTTAGACACTATGGACCAAGTTCAGATTAGCTCATAACACAACCTGGACCCAATGGATAGTGGGAGATTGTGGGTTCTTTCCATTTAGTAGGCTAATGGTCCCCGTGAGTCGCCAAATTGTTATCTAATTTCCATTATCCACTAAGATTAGATAACAAGCAAATTCTTTCTCAATCAAGGTTCCCATAGTTTCGAAACCCACCAGGAGTCAAGCCTTTGGCAATACAATTGAATCCATGATTAAAGCCAAGATTGGGACAAGCCAAACTCAAAAGGAAGCAACAATCTCATAGATAGTGCCAAATGTCAACTTGGCATGAGTTCTAGAAAGCAAAGGAAGCGAAAGCCTCGAAGCCCCCTGGGCTTACATGTGGAGTCAACTATAGATGACCCACCCAAAGTAAAATTCTTCATAGTGATATGCGGTCGGCTCATTACTTACCCAAAGGAAAGTGGTCGATCACAAATAATGCCAGGTGTCAGCCCAACACACTCTCGAAGCTACAATGGAAGTAGAGACCCTAGAGAAGCACTTGACCTCCACGTGGATTTCATAATAAATTGGCTCCAAGTTCGAGGAATATTGCTAAAATATTGGTGATAAGCCAAAATCCACGTAGGGGAAATTATGACACCTATCTAAAAAGTTTAAATGTTCAGATCTTTTGAAAAGATCAAAGGCAAGGGGTCATTTGGCTGGTCTTTTCAGGGATGAAGTTAATGCATAGTTCTGTGTGAAGAGTGTGAACCTGGGAATACTTAATTTGTTCACCTGCATTCAATTTTTCATTCTCATAAAAATAGCATGGATAGGCACCACTTGAATAATGAGCTTAGGACCCAATGCATAAGAAATTAAAGATCCAAATATGTAATAATGATTTGGAAGAATAAGTCCGCTCTAAGGGAGTTGGTTGAAAAATAGTTAAGAGATGCATTAAATAGGCATGGCTCTCACTCTTTAAAGAACAAATAATGGGAAAGTGTGACAAAGATATCAAAAATCTATTTCTGTCACTTTACACCATTTATCATAATTAAAAGAGTTCGAGAAGGGTCTCTCATGCCCTTCTCCTCCTATATATTGAAACCGAAGGCTTCAAAATAAGAAGACACTTATGGAGTTAGTTTCTTCTTCGAACAACAAAGGGATAATGAAAGATCCCATGTGTGTGTAGAAGTGATGTAGGAATGGTAGTAGAAGTTAAGATATGAATTGTAACTTTTTGAAGGGGGTAGTAGATAACCCTTACATTAGGAATAGATGTAATGCATTATATGTGGAAATATAATATGTAGAGAGAGGAGATATATCAATAGTATATTTTGGAATATTAGATACAAGATTTTTAGACAAAGCCAAACATTTCTACTCATCCTGGATATAAAGAGGAGTACATCAATGTGTTGAGGATTAAGCCCTAAAGTTTTTATAAATTCTTTCTCATCGATGGCATTAAATTTTTTTGGTACAAGGATTACAATTTTCATATGAAAGTTTCCATTTAGAATGTTTGGTAGAGGTGGCCATACAAATATTAAAAATATAAATCATAAAATCATAATGAAGGAAATATAATTTGAAAATCCTAAAAATGATTAAGGTTTTTGTATAAGGTATCATTTGGAATAGGGTGATTGAAACCAAATAGGCTAAGGAGTCAATCAATAAGAGGGTTCACTAAGTGATTTATCCAAAAATAAAAAGATACGAAGATGAATAATTATTCAAATTCAAGTTAGGGTTAGAAATAGGATGTACATTTAGATTATTAATTACTAATTAAAATTCACATATGTAAATACATATAAAGCATTGAGGATAGATCAATTAAAGCACGTGCACTAAATATAGATAGATGAATATTAAGATTATATTTATCTTTTTGAATTGTTTAGAAACAAATCTAGGTGTGAGAGGGGATGAACTAGCTAAAAACACTCTACAAATGTTTTATCTATGATTAAAGAACACAAGATGCTAAGGTATGGAACCATTTTGCACAAGAATGGACAATTGAATGGTTTTTTCTCCTTAATGGTTTCATACAGGCTATAAATGATGCTCTCTAACTTACAAAAACATTATGACTTGTGAATTATTAGGTCTCAATCGTGTGTGATACCCTAAAGAATAAACCATCACAACCTAAAACCCTAATATTTGGTTTAAAAAATTAAAGCCTTAGTGGGTTCAAGAAAATTTATACATCACCTATGTTGGAACTAATCCAAAGAGGCGTTAAATTTCATGTAGTTATCCACCTAGAGATGATACATATTATTACATGAATACAACTATATTTGATAACTTGAACATGTGATAACTACTTCGTATTGAATTTTCTTACTTGTGTATGACTTGGCTTTTTACGATCGTGATTTGGGATGCTTGAATATTGGAACTAGTTTAAAGTTATTTTCATGTGCGCAAGGGATTATCCAAATATATGATATTTTTTAAGGGATGTTTAGGAAATATTTATTTCCATTTTAGTGATTAGTACTTAATAATTTAGGGTGTGTTCCAAGTGAGTAAATGTCTACCTTAGAATTGTTTATATAGGGTTATGTCATTATAAGTTTTCATTAAAAATTTACTTATAGTTGATATCATAACCTCTAAAAGATATACAAATTGAAAACCCAACTATTAAGTGTTCTAGGATGGGAAAATTCCACCCAAGACTTAAATAATAGATGGTTTACTCTTATTAAATAGTTTGGTACCTATATGAGAGGTGGCGTGAAGCTCTATGCATGATAATTAAGAGAAACAAATTTATTGTGAATGATGTAAGAATTTCTATAAGTTTTTGAATGGTGTAATTTGGAGAAAAATTATTGCAAAATGACTAAATATGTAATACAAGATATCACAATTAGGATCAAATTAGGGACAAGTCATGATTATAGGTTCAATTCATAACTAGCATTCATTTTATTGTTAATGATTTTAATCAGCATTTATGAATGGAATCGTATTCATAAAAAAATACATATATATGGATAGAATAAAAATAAGTTTCTAGTTCCCATTTGTATAGGAAAACATAAGAGACATAACTATATTAATAGAAGCATGATTAGGGAATACAAAATCCTCTTATCTATAACATAAACCTAAAAACCAACTCAAACCCTATCATTCCTTAGACCATATGTATAGTAAACCAAACCATGTCCATATGTAGAAATAAGTGTTATCACCGAATTAAAACACCCTCTGATTTCTTAGCATGTGAGTGTGTTAAGGCAAGTAATATGACTGGGTAACATGGCTACCATCTCTCAAGTTGTGGGACCTGCTACTTGAGATGGACCTCCAGAGAAGGTTGGTTCCTCTTCCTAAGCCAATGTGACAACTAACTCTAGTGAAAATAAATCTGCTAACTAATCTTAAACTATGACTTCTAAGGGACCATGGAGAGAGAAATAACATGAAAATGAAATAAATATACACTAAAAGAGGTGATGCGGTAAGAAGAGAAATGTGTGAGAAATCTCTCCAATTGGTGAAAATGAAAGAAAATCCTGAGCAGAGTGGGTGGAAGCAATCACCACATTCAAACAAAAACATTCACACTACTATTTCCATGAAGGCACAACAATAGTAAACCTTGTAAAATGAATAAAAGAGACAAAATACACTTGCAACTAAAATGAAAGGAAAGAGAATGAAAAAAACAAAAACAAGGGAAAGAGAAATATCCAAAAACTTAAGTTTATTGCATCATTAGTTAACAAAATCCATTACAATGCAAGAGGAATGACTGGATCATCCTACAAGAAGTCAAAAATGAAGGCCCATAGTATATTGGTGTTCCAAAACAATTTTGGCAGAGTTTTTTTACAATGAGAATCCCCCTTTCAAATGATAGGTTATTACAACTTATGAAAATGAGGGAAAGGGGAGAGAAGTTACAAATATTTTATTTTCCCTTTCACCCACTTGAAAGGCACCATAAGTGGTTGCAAATCATGATGGGAAATCTAAAAATACCTCCTTGCTATCTTGTAACTTATAGTAGAAGAAAAATGGGTGCCCATGCTCATTTAATGTCATTTCAACCACTGGAGGTCAACATTTGAAACCGGGGCTGTTTTCTACATTTTCACCATAAAAACTCCATAGAACCTTTAATTTATTAATAGTTGAGTGTAGAATACAGAGCCACAATTCCAATGAGTCCAATTTTGTGTGATTTAGCTAAGAAACAAGAAAATTATGATCATTTGAGTGCAAACAACTCTTTATTATCTCTAGGCTTGTCTTCTCTTTCACAAGAATGTACATTCAATTCGGGTTGTTGGAAATGATTTATTTCACTTTTCCCTTATCTATAATGTTTTTCGTGTTTTAATGATGTTGGGGGACATTTTAAAATGTTTAGTGGGGTCCACCATTTTACAAATTAAGATGGGGAGGGGTATGAGTGTTTAAATGTTTGAATTGTGGGCCAACTTGGCTAGCTTGCTAGATGCCTAGCCAAGATGGAACCATTTTGCATTTCTTGGGATTTGCATGCACATTACCCTCACATTACATAGTAAAGTCCCATATTGACCTGTCTCGCTAGCTTGGTGCTCAACATTTAACACCCTTTTGTGTCATCTCGGTGTTTACTCGACCACTTTGCTTTCCACCTCGGTGGGGTCCCTTAACTACACTCACCGCCACATTCGAAACTACCTTGTAATGTATTTTGGGCCCAAACTTGTTCAAAGAATACACCATAATTTGACCTATTCTATCTCGCCCTCGTTGGGTGTGACGATTTCCCACATCACCCATTCATCAACATTGTGTTCTTTGCATCTATTGACCGCACGCACTCACTTCATCGACTACCTCATCGGCCGAGTTGTGTTCTCCATGCCCATATTATGCCCATGTATTATGTGCGGCTAACTCGGGTCCATAAGGAATATCCCATTGACAAATGCCTCAATGCAAGTATTCTAGTTGTCCATTTTCACTGGAAGGTGAAAATGGATAACAATTTGGTGACTTGTGTGGCCATCTTCCCGCTAGATGGATGGATAGTGACTCGCATACATATCTATTGGGTATGGAGTCCTCTCTTTGATCACCGAAACTGATTTGAATTGAAAAATTGTCCCCGTGTCATCAAGCACTACCTAAGACCGGAGCCAACTACCATTGCTTGCATTTTCCAATCTCTATGAGAAAATATTAAAAGTTTCATGGGTGGAAAAACACTTTGATTTGAAATTTCTTTTCCTTATTTCATTCCTTTGGAAATCTTATCTATGGGACTGAAAATTTTCCTCTTAGAAATATCCAAAATCTTATCCCCTATCATCATAAAGTAAAAATTATTGATGAACCCTTGACAAGGATAAGTCACAAAAATTGGAGGTATAGGCTATTCCTAGAGGGTAATATGAGCTGTTATAAAATTGATTTTCATCTTCCTACAAGGCTTCCTGGAACATTGTTGAAAGGCTAGAGAAGTTGTAAACATGCAAGGAACTGAGACTTGTCATAACAAGCTTGCCTGAAGACTATTTTTCTGATTTTGGGAAGGACATGAGAAACTCAACTATTGATCTGAAGGAGCAAAGGAAAGAAAACATTAAATCTGGCTCCTTATCCTGATTTTAGTTGCTCTACATCTGAATTTTCTTAAGGATGACAATTGTTTCTTTGCAACTTTTAGCTTCTTGCTATAATATTGTCAATTCGAAAGCATGGTGAACTGTGCAAAGACAACTCTAAAATCAATAGAACATGTGCCCAAGGCACTTAGGGAAATTGAAACCTACTCTAACAATAAGACAATGTGCACAAGAACTTGGAGGAATGAAAATCCTAAAATAATATGTACAAGGGTGAGATTTTACTTTAGTAGTAGTGCTTGAGATAGATTCCATTGACTGGAATCTGTAGTTCTTCACCATCCAACTTATCCAAATGAAAGTATTGCATCACAGACTGTGATTATGTAGGGGCCAATCCATATAGCATCAAATTTGGAAAGTTTTCCCATTTTTACCCTATCAACATCCCACTTTAGTACTACATCTCCTTCCCGTAAGGTTATGGATTTGGCTTTCTTGTAAATATCCTTTTGATCAATGCTTGATCCTTCTCCATGGTTTGCATTACATGCTCTCTTTTTTCTTCCAATTCGACAATTTCGCATACCTAACTTCTATGGGTTCAAATTTAGACCACGTTAGCTACTTGAGAAGCTCTAATGCTGGAAATTCAAGTGATATGGGCAGCCTTGCCTCTTTTGTAGACTAACTTGTATGTAGAACTTCCTGTAGACCTCGTTAGTGCAAATCAGTAGCACCCCCTGGATGTTGATCAGATTTCTAGGTTGATCATACTAGCATCCAGTGTGATTGCACAACATTGAATCGTTTCTCCAAGTGTGGGACTTACAAAATGAGAAAGGAATCTCCAAAGAAGGCTGGTTCCTCTTCCTAAACTACCTGCCACAAGCTGTTCCTAGTGCAGGAAAGCTAATCTAATCCTAATCTAACCTCCAAGGAGACAAGGAGAGAGAGAAAAGAGAAAAAAACAAAAGCCTACACTAAAACGGTGATACACCAGAGAAGGAAAATGCTGAACATCTATCAAAATTGCTATGAACACAGCTCCAACCTTGCAATGAACATTTAAACGTGTAAAAATACCTGCAATGAAGAGAGGCAAGAAGAAAACAAGAAAAAATGAGCAAGGATGGACAGATGCATCACAAAACACATTTTTTTGTTGCTCCAGAAGTTTGCACAGAACATCATTTTAATGGTAAAAGGTAAAAAACACCATTACAGAGTAGGGGAGGAGGTTCAAACTCCATTTTCAACCTTGGGGAAGAAAAGAAAGGAGAGAAGAGCAGAAAAGATGAACCACACTTGAAAAATGAGCCAAATTTGGCTTTTACAATGCAAGGGACGAGCCCAGGAGAGAGAAACGTGTCAAAACGTGGGATCCATTCCTCATTGAATGAAGATGCATTAAAACAGCATGGGCATCGTTACAGACCCATGCCCTAACATTTTTGGCCATGCTTTGGAGAAGAATGCGACCCATTTTGCATGAAAATTGGTTGTTGAAACGTCATTTCTGGCCATTACCACGTGCCAGATACATTTCTTGATTTTCACTCTCCAAAACGAACCAAAATGCAAAATTGACCCCAGAATCATGTAGAGAATTTCACCAGATTTCCATTGATATAAAGAACATGAAAAACCGAGCTCTGGATCGAAAGATATGGCAATCTGAAGTTTTAGGGCAAAAACAGGCCAAAATCGGATTGGCGGGCAAAAATTTGAAATTTTGACCCGTTTTGGTCTTTGGAATTTTTTTGAATTTTCCCACGCTCTGCCACTTGGATGACATGTGTTAGACTCGATTTGATCGTGGCTCGAGAAATTTCTTTCGGGCCCTTAAAATTTTTTGCCACTTGGACACGTGGCACTATTTTATTGGCTCGGGCCTGAGGGGCGCACTTTGCCCTTTGAAAATTTGGCATTTTTACTTTGGGAAAATTTCCCATTTCCCCCATGCTCCACCACTGGATGACATGTTTCGTGCTCGATTCAATGGTTGGGGCGGTGGGCCAAAAATTTTACCTTTGAAAACTTTGACCGAAACTTGGAAAATTTTCTAAGTCCTTCTCTTTCCCCACCACTTCCTGGGACACATTCTCCTGCATCGGCCGATTCGGGCTTCCTTATCCCTCTTTGTGGATTTTTCACCTTTTCACATCCCACACGTCCCTCACGTACCTTTGTCCCAACTGTCTATGGACTGCCTGGGACAAATATCTCCAAACTACCCAAAATGGACTGTCTTTCGGTGAATCAGCTGGTTCGCAGCCCTCGCGTACTTTTGGCCCAGATGTCCCAAACCACGCGAAAACAAAAATTTGACGATTTTTTCCAATTTCAGCCATTTTGGCTTTTCATGTCCCTCACGTCCCGATGTCCCAACTATCCCGCGGACCGCCTGGGACAAAAATGTCTGACTTAGCTGATTTTCTTTTTTTTTCGGCCCCAAGCTTGGTACGACGAACCTCAGTACGACCCGAACCCTTCAGACCCAAAATTCTTTAAAACAGTCCTGCAACCTTATTTTTGCATTTTTTCCATTTTTTCCAACTTGTTGGGATTTCTTCTTGGATGGGAGAGTTAGAAAAAAGCCGAGGGGACCCGAAAAACACGATTCTGGGCCTTGAATCAATCTACTTGCTCGGGACTGAATAATTTGATGCACGTTATCAAAATTACCTTGAGGGGTGAATTTTGCATAACAAGACCTCTTTTGTGTTATCCTATCAACCAACAAGGCTGATTTGAGCTTTGTGTGCCAAGTACTCCGATTTTCATATAGAGTCCTTCTTATAATTCTCAACAAGTTCATGTTTGTGGACTCTGCTTTCCCTGTTACCCCGAGGGTAGTAATTAGATGAAGTGCTAAGATATATTCTATTTTTAACAACCCATTTAGTGATATTTGTACTAAGAAATTCCAAAGAATTTTCTACGATATGATAATAGCCGAGACACCAAATTTGGTCACTATCCCCTCATAGAAGTCCAAGATTCTAAAATCATTTTCTTCTTTGAGTGCTATTACTTGGTCCGTTTGTTGAAATATTTTGTTACCATTAGAATCCACTTATGGCCTTGGCTTGAATTTGGATTGATGACCCCAATAAAATCTAATCCCCACTTTGCATGAATAGTTGATCTCCTGAAATTGGATGAAGGGGAAGAGTTGCTAATTTCTCCTTACCTATAAAGAATACACATTTTTACACTTCTTGATCCATGTATATCAATCACCAAATAATGTGGGCCAATAGTAACCAACTTTCATGATACCGAGGGTTGTTACTTGTGGATCAAAATGGCCTCTTGCTTCTCCATCATGGAACTTCGCAACACTTTCTCGATTTGATTAGCTATAATACACCTCAATAAAAATCCATTCATATCTTTCTTAAATAGAATGCCATCAATGAGAAAATATGGAATGGATTGTAATCTAAAGTATCTTATTTTTTATTTTCTCAAATCCATGGGGCATAAATCTATTTGTAAGAAGTGAATCAAGTCTTGAGTCCAACAACAATTAGGCATATCATCAACTAATTGTGCTTGATCATCTTGCAATATTAGGAAAAATATTATTCATCATTTAGCTCAACATGTTGATTGGAAGCTAGCTACTCACACAAACCTTTGCAATGGAACAACTTGGTCCCCCTCATTTCTATTTCATATTCCATCACTTGGGTAATAAAACCTACCCTTTTATCATTCAAATCCTTATTTAGAAGAATGTCCTCGACCCCAACATGAGACACTAATAAATGAATTTTGTTGTTTGAAACAAAGTGTCTAAATTTCTTGAGTGCTCGACTAATAGAGAGGACATGCTTAGCAATGACAAAGTACCTCACCTCATAATCTTCCAAGCTCTAGCTGAATAATGCTATGGGCTGCTCTAACCCCTCCTTCTTTAGCTATACTGATATAGATGAGATTGTATCTGAGCCACCAAATGCATATAGGATGAATTCCTTAGAAAAATATGGATTAATGAGAGTTGGATCCTGGGATATTGCATGTTTTATAGCTTCAAAAATCTCTTTTCCCTCTGTTGTACATTTAAATGCCATGTTTTTCTTCAACATCATAATCAAGGGTTTAACACTTGAGTGGAAAAATCAGGCACAAAACTTCTTACAAAATTGATTCTCCCTAAGAAGCTTTCGAGAGCCTTTTTGTGATTCGGGCAAAAGGAAGTGCACATATAGCTTCAACTCTCTCAGGATCAATGGTTAATACTTATTTATACACAATGTGACCCAATATATTTCCCTCATGTGTCAAGAATAAACAATTTTTAGGATTCAAAGATACTCCAAACTTCTTGCACCTTTAGAAAACTTTCCTGAGGTGAAAAATGTGATCTGCTACATTCTTGGAGAATACAGTGATATCATCAAGATAAAAAAACACTATGTTGTTAATCAAGCATTTGAATGTGATATCCATTGCTCTCTAGAAAGTAGCTCTGATATTTGATAGTCCAAATGACATCTTTCTATAAGTGTATGTTCCCCATTTTATGGTGAAGGATGTCTTGAATTGGTCTTCCTCTTTCACCATGATCGATTGTAGCCTAAGTAACCATTCGGAAATGAGATTATCTCGAACCAGATACTACTTGCAAGATTTTCTCCATGGAAGGGAGTGGCTAATGGTCTTTGAGTGAAACTCTATTCAAGTCCCAAAAATCCACACATAATCTCATTTATCCATTTCTCTTAATCACTAACACTAATTTTACAACCTAACTCAAGTGCTTGATTTGAAAAATGATGTTTTCTTATATGATTTTGTTCAATTTTTTTCTCGTGAGAGGTTCAATGTGAGGATTCACCGGTCTTTGCTTGTGCTTGATGGGATTGGATTCCATATTTATCTCAATGGTATGTTGTGCTTATCTTCGATCAAAGCCTCTCAAATCTTTATAATTCTAGGAAAATATATTTGGAAAGTCTTGAAAAATTTGGATGAAATCATATTTTTCTTCATGAGTACTTACTTTTCCAATTTGGAACACTTTGTCTTCTCTACTTGCAATTGATTTTGAGTCTTCACCTTGACCTAAATGTTTTATTTTTCTTTTCGAAACTAGTCATTGGGATTAAAGATTGATTCAAGAGTCACAAGATCCTTTGTCAATTTGTTAAGCTTTAGCTGAACCACTTGATCACCATACTTCTGCTCCAATTTCTCCTTATTTCTAGCGAAGAATTCAACTTCTTTTTATAATAAATTGATTCTTTGTTGATCATTTTCAAACACTTACTAGCTAGTGTTATTATCGGAACAACCGGCTTGGAAAACACTTTTATGTGAGGTTGAGTTTGATTCTTCTTGATATATTCAACAACATAAAACCTTTCCCCAATTATCGCAAGTCTATCCATAGTATCATTCTTCTTTCTCAAGATGGAAATGATCTTAAAAGCTCCAAAGTCTTAAATGAGATCCCATACCCAGTTCTTGTAGCTCTTTAGAAGATCATTCTTGGCAGCATTGAGCCCTCTAACTTGGTTTACAACCAGATCACTATCTCCAAAGACTTGTAAGTTCTTAATACCCTTCTTTCTTTCCTAATGCAATCCATAGATTAATGTTTCGTACTTAACTATGTTGTTAGAACAATTGAATTGAAAGAGGAAAGCTGAGTAGTACTTGATACCTTGAGGTGACAGAAATATTTCTCCTCCTCCAGCACCTTGTCTACTCCTTGAGCCATCAAATAATAGGTTTCATACTTCGTTGTCATATTTATCATCTGGTTTAGCGATGTTAGGGAGAGGTGGGTTTTCTTCAAGAAAGAAATAAATTCCCAACTTTGCTTCCTGCATTTCCTTATATGGATTGATCCATGCTTCTTATTTTCCCACTCATCAAGAGTTAGGTTCAGAATACCTCCAACCTTGGTATTTATCTCTGGATTGCTTGGGAAGTCTTCTTGATCAAAAGCTGAGAAATTTTCATTAATTGGGATTGGTACATGAGGTTCAATGTGAAATTTTTCAATAGGTTCATATCTGGTTTTAGTCTTTGATCCATATCTTGTTCTCAAATGCATATGTGACCAATTAGTGATAGGTATTCACCAATCTTAGCGGTGAAGTCTTTTGTGACAGCACAAAGAAAAGAGTGGTGGCAAGTAAGTTACTGATACATCTTGTTGTATTGTGACATTAGGGCATGCATGTAGTGTTACATTTAAATCCTTGATGATTCCAACCATTCCCACTACTGTCCCATCTAATTTTACTACTCCTTTTGAGAAAGGTCCATACTTAATACCCAAATTGATCAGCTATTTTCTTGGGCATCATAGAACTACTCGCTCATGAATTAATCATGTAATTGTGTACAATATTGCTCCCAATAATTAGAGATATGTAGAATGGAGGTGGTTTCATATTTTTACCTTTTTGAACTCCTTATTACTTAGTTTCATTGATGAGAACCTTCTCTTGATATCTAGATGGCTCATTTAATATAGACCAATTTTCCATGGCTGCTTGCAATAGATCTCTTTGGCCCGAGATTGCTAATGACCCCCATTGGAAATGTTTACATTTTATTTCTTCATTTTCTCTATGATATTAAATGGAGAGGAGCTATGTTTCCACTATCCCTTTCCTAGCACAAATTTCTCTTACACATGAGCTACTACAACCGATACTTGAGTCACAAAAGCCGGTTTGGGCTGATTATACACATTTGGAGTTAAACTTGGATTCTAACTCCTTGAGGTCTGATAAGAGGAAGAAAAGTTCTTGGATTGGATGAATGTCCCTGATCTATATTCCTCTTCTTATACATTATGTTAGATGTCATACCTTGAGAAGGAGCTTGATTTATTCCATATAAATATTCAACTTGCTAGTTCATAAGTGTAGTCTCACTTGGAGGTACTTCTTGAGTAGTTGTTTGCTGCTGATTTTATTCTTGGTTTGTTTCTTTAGACACACCAACCATTTTCACCATTAAATCTTGATTTATAGCACCATTAAAACACGTCTCCTGATTATGAGGTTGACTACATGGGAAACATCATTCATACTCCTGCAGCATGTTGTTTTGAGTTGGAACCAAGGCTCTGGATGTAGAAGTAGTATTAGGATTATAAGGTTGAAATGGCATATTAGCAGGAGGTTGTCCTTGGTATTGATTATCATCTTGGCTAGGTGGTCTAATTGGCTAATGTGCAGGTCTATTGGGTTGGTCTTGAGGCTGATATGGATTAAAAGTTTGAGCTTGTTGCCTCTTGAGATTCACCAACTCATTACCTAAGTTTTATAATTGTTTCATAATTTCCTGGATCTCGGTTGAGGGGCTAGAAGAAGAGGAAGAATCTTCATTAGAATTCTAATTTTAAGGAGTTGGGATATGAGCTATTATAGGTTTTGACTAGAACTTGGATTCCCCATTTACGGATAAAGAGGCATAGGTGACCTGCAAGTTTTTCGGCTTGAATCAAACAATTCTCAGCTCTAATAGCTATATTATAGGTGGTGGGAAATATTGTTCCCCATATATTGTATCATCATGGCTATATCAGAATTAAGAACTTTTAAGAAATATAGGAATGCATCTTTAGTTGCTTCTCTCGATGACAATTGTAATCTTATCCTACATTCTTTGGAATCAAGTTAAAATCAACCATTTTTTTGTTTGGTGTTCTCTTGATTGTAGTTAATTGTTCCAATAGAGATAAGTTATCTACCTTTTCTCCAAACTGGCCACAAAGAGTTGTGCACAATTGATCCCAATTTTGAATTGATCCCGATCTCAAGATTCTAAACCATCAAAGCTTTTTCTTTGAAATAAGAAAGCATCAGTTTCACCGCCACATCTATTTCAGCAACCTCATGTATAGCATAGACATTTACAATGTCTTGAATGTGGTAGATGGGAGTTATGTGGTTCTCCCCAAGAAAGTATGGTATGTTCTTCAGTGTTGTCATTCGAATTGGGTTTTTTTGCATTGAGAGCAAGTGGACGCTTCCCGTAAAATTGACAAAAGGATTTGGTGGTGGTTGATCACCCATTATGATTGGTCTAAGGACCCTGGTTGATTGGAGAAAAGGTTTACTAGGTGGAGGGTTTAAAAGAGTTCTATTTGGTGGAGATGGAGATCTTTGAAATGTTCTTCCTCTTCTTGGAGATAGATGTAAATAATCAAAAATTCCTTCTTCTCTTGTTCTCGATCGGGTTTGAAATCTTCTCTTGAACTTGAAAAAATTGGGCTGCTAAAACCACTGAATTCTTCCCCTTAGAGTTTCCAAATGTACTACCACAAGGCCTCTAAAAGTTGGAAATTACAAAAAGAACACACCAATCTTGTTGTAATAAAATAAAAACTTCTTAGAATTCCCACTGTGCATGCCAAAACTATTATCACTGAATCACATCACCCTATGATTACTTAAAATGTGAGTGTTTTAAGGAAAAAAGGTGATCGGGTAACATGGGTACCATATATCAAGTTGTGGGACCTACTACTTGATATGGACCTCTAGAGAAGGCTGGTTCCTCTTCCTAAATCGATGCAATAACTAACTCTAGTGAAAATAAATCTTCTAACTAATTCTAATCTATGACTTCCAAAGGACTAGGGAGAAAGAAATAGCATGAAAATGAAATAAATCTACACTAAAAGAGGTGATGCACCAAGAGAAGGGTGTGAGAAATCTCTCCAATGGGTGAAAATGAAAGAAAATGTAGAGCAAAGAGGGTGGAAGTAATCACCACAGTCTAACAACAACATTCACACTACCATTTCCATGAAGGCACAAAAATAATAAACCCTGCAAGATGAATAAAAGAGACACAATACACCTACAACTGAAATGAAGAGGTAAGAGAATGCAAGAAACACAAGAAAGGGAAAGAGAAATATCCACAAACTCAAGTTTATTGCTTCATTAGTTCACACAGTCCATTACAATGCAAGAGGAAGGCCAAGATCATCATGTAAGATGTCTAAACTGAATACCTACAACACATTTTTGTTTTGAAACAATTTTGGTAGGGTTTTTTTATAATGAGAATCCTCCCTCTCAAATGAGAGGTTATTACAATTTTTACAAAATGAGGGGAAGGAGGGAGAAGTTGTAAATCTTGGATTTTCCCTTTCACCCATTTCTAAGGTACCATAAGTGGTTAAAATTCATGATGGGTAACCTAAAAAATCCATCCCTTGGTATATTGTAACTTGCAATAGAAGAAACAATGGCTGTCCATGCTCATTTAATGCCATTTCAACCACCTGGAGGTCAACATTTGAAATTGGGATTGTTTTCTGAATTTTCACCATCAAAACTCCATCAAATATTTAAATTTTTGATTTATGAGTGTAAAGGATGGAGCCATGATTCCAACGATTCTAATTTTGTGTGATTTGGCTAATAAACAAGAAAGTTATGATCGTTTGAGTGCAATCAACTCTTTATCATATCTAGGCTTGTCTTCTCTTTAACGGGATTGTGCATTAAATTTAGGTTTCTAGAAATGATTTTATTCATTTTTCCCTCTTCCATAATGTTTTTCATGTTTTAATGATGTTAGGGGAATTCTAAAATGTTTGTGTGGGGTCCACTATTTTGTAAATTTAAATGGGGAGGGGTATGACTGTTTAAATGTTTAAACTGGGGGCCAACTCGCCAAATGGCTCACTGAGTTGCCACCCTTTTTTGTTTCCTAATATTTTCATAGACACCTCCCCTATATTTTGTAGTAATCTCCCATGTCAACATGTCTCACTAGATTAGAGCGATCAATGTTTAACACCCTTTTCAAGGCACACTTGACACTTACTCCGACCGCTTTACTTTCTACTTTGGTGGGGTCCCTTAACTACAACTCACTACCACACCCAAAAATACCTCGTAATTTATTTTGGGCTCCAAGCTTGTGCGGAGAACACACCATGTCCTGACCCATTCTATCCTCCATCGTCGGGTGTGATGAGCTCCACTGGAACCCCACTCATCCACATTGTGTTTTTCTCATCCATTAGCTACCCACACTCACTTTGTTGACCACCTCGTTAGCTGAGCTGCATTATCCATGCCTGCAGCACTCACTCTTGGGAATGTAAACCCACTAAAATTCATAATGGCTGATGTATGGCCAACTCGAGCCCACGAGGAACTTACTACCCGAGTTCCTTCGGGCCCCTTGTGCTCGACCAGCCGCACATGGCTCACAAGACCCCACGTAAAACTCGTGAAATGGCTCGCTGATTTGGCTCGGTGAGAAAAATCCCAAAACCCCTACCATTTCACTAAGTCCTAACAACTCGTCTTTCTCGCACCTCAATAAAGAATTTTACCGCCATGCTTCGAGCTTTCCTCATCATGCTTGCTTGTAGGGCCGAGGTTACTTAGACCTTGTTGAGCCATTTGGTGGTTCTTTGGTCGAGTCGAGCTCGATATGAATTGCTCTATATTGTATGATATTGGTGAGATCGTTACCTCACCCATCCGTAATGACCCACCTCCCTAACTTTCTACAACTCACCTAAAATATGGAGCTAGCTCTTTGCCATTCATAACCTTGAACTAGCTCGCCGAGTTGGAGACTCGCTAAGCTACTAGCTTGACGAGATGGAAAGGAGCCTAAGGTCATTTTTATAGATTTTTCCAAATTTTCTCCGAATTTTGCAGTTTTTATGGATTCTTCTAGTGCTAGAGAGGCCATTCGGGTGTTCTAGGGTGCTCTAAAAAAATTATTGATTTTTTTGCTATTTTTTATTACTAGTGGGCCCTCGTGCTCACCCCCTTCTTCTAAAAAAATTAGGCTTCATGAATACCTTAAGAGGAAAAAAATCCTCTCATGGCCTCTAACCTTCCTCGAGACCCTACCGATCCCCCAAAACATTGAAACTCGTTTGCATACACGAGTGACCCCGAGGGCCCATTGATAACTACCTAAATGCAAGCCTTCCAGCTTTTCCATTTTCACCCGGGAGGTGAAAATGGATAAAAATAAGTAAGAGTATATTTTTAGCACTCACCTCTACCTATTTGAAACATCCAAACCCAATAGTTGATTCTTGTAAATGGATATGAAGTAAAAATTTGATATGGATGGATAAGTATTCAATAACAATTTGTTTTAGATTTTTCTACCTCATGTCACTTCTTGACTGAAACACTTTATTCGAAGCATATGTAGTCTCCATTCCACCACCAAGAACCTGACATGAGGAATTTATACTTAAGACCCACCCATATTTCCTATACGTAGACCATAGAGTGAATATAAAACAACATCCTTGGTAAAGAGAAAAACATATTTTTTGAGATTAAGGTTCTTCCAACCTAAAATGTTCCACCAACAAAGACCAATGTTGGGAATAACTATTATAGGATATATTAATGTACTCCAACCCCCAAAACACATATTCATTCAACACCGCCTCTCTATCTTGTAATGTCTCCCTCTAAAATCCCTCATCTTCCATGTTCTATTATAAATCTTGGATTGCCTCCATCAAGAACATATGATCCGCTTTCACTGAAAGGTATCAAATTTTCATATAGGTCTTATAAATTTTAGTGTTGATGAAATAATTATTTATTCTATAAATAAGAGATAAAATACCTAATGTAGAGTTCACCCACTACTGGTACACATTTTTAATGCATCTGGGATAGAAAAACCATATTATGCATGTATACCTTGCACAATTAGTTCTATTTTTCATAATTAACCCAAAATGCCTTGTCAAATTACAAAGGTATAGAGATAATAATGAGGTTTCAATCAAAGACATTAAGAAATTGATAGTGAAACCATTTTTTTGTAAGAACATAACATAAACACAACTGACCCGCTTAGTTCCCATTATCAAGGGAATCAAATCAGACATAGTGGACGACTATTACTTCTAATTTTGTATTTCCTCCTCCTTATCACATATCATTTCCTTCATCAACTTATTTGTCCATATGAGTTGTAAAATCCTTTTGCATGCCCTTATCTTCAACCACCATCATCTCTTCTTCAACATTTGATAGAGATTTTAGATTGGGGTTTTGAGACTTTGAAAACCCTCTCAGAATTAACACTTCCTATCTAAGTGATGCAAGAGCATCCTAGGTTCAAAAAAATACTAGACCAATTTTGGATAAGTGTTGGTGTGTGGAAGGGTGAAAGGTGAAAGGATCAAAGAGTTAAGGGGAAAAAAGTGAAAGAGCGATTGCATGGAAGAAGAAACATTTTTACACAATAGATAGAGGGGAGCAAAGTGTACAATAGCATCAATGCACAATGGAGTGTAGAAAATTGGAAGGAGTGTAGAGTAGAATGAGGCATATGAAATTTTGAAGAAGAAAATGAAAAGTGATGTGTGGTAATGTGTGGAAGTATTTTGGCATAAAAACGGAAAATGGAGATGCATAAAAATGTGGAGGTTTTGGGACAAAAGGGCTATTCACAACAAGAATTTCACACATTTAACACCAAGACACCAAAAATTTTGGTGTTCATATCTATTTTTGTAATATAACACCAATTTGGTATCATCCTATAAATTTAACACCAAGACACCAAAATGTTTGGTGTTCGTATCTATTTTTGTAATATAACACCAATTTGGTATCATCCTATAATTTAACACCAATATAATAGTGTTTATTTGTAAGATGATACAAAATTGGTGTTATATTTTTGTGGTCAAATTTTTTTCTTATAATTTAACACTGAATTTGTAGTATCTTAACATTAACACTAATATATGGTAGTGTTTTTTCTACAATGAGAGAAAACACTAATAGTAGTTAGTGTTTTCATTTTTCCATCAAAAACTAATTTTAATATACATTAATAGTAGTTTATAAGGTAATCATTATTATCATCCAAATGTGCTTACGAAAGTATGATAAGGAACTTTTGAATAGGTAAATCATCGGTGTTAAATGTGTGAAATTTTTTGTTGTGAATTAATTGAAATATTTTATATATTCAACTATATTTAATATATAGTTTACATATAAATTTGTATAAAAATAATGGTCATATTTTATATATACAAGTTGCATGTGACAGTTATTTCAAATATTTGTAAGTATTTTATGGCTAAAATCATTAAAAAAATCTAAACTGCCATCAAATTTAACCCCTAAGTCAAGGTATTATATATACTCAGATTATAGAGTCACTTGTAATGTTTTGTATAAGATATTAACAAAAATATTTTGTTGTTGTTTTGTGCCTAACTTATTTTTACCATGCCTTTATTTATAAGTATTCCACACAATTTGTTGATGCACACAATGTTCATAGAAGTTTTATGGTTTTTAGGCTATATTAAAAATGCAGTGTTTTCATTTATTTAAAATCAAATGTAATAGAATCCACAAAAAAATTAATTTTGAGGAATATTATGTGCTTGAGGAAAACATTGCATTTTGGGACCTAATACTGTTTTGGCATTTTAGAGGGATGTTTTTTTGGAAATGGAGGAAAACATTACACATTAGAGGCATTTAGGAGAAAAACAATGAATAACATATGATGCGAAGATAAATTTGGGAGAATAATATTGTTTTGGCATTGAGAGGCATATTTTTTTAGTGTTGGAGGGAATCATTGTAGATTGGAGGAATTTAGGGAAAAAAGGAATGATATTTAATGCATGTGCCAAAACTAATTACGAACTCATACTTTGTAAGGAAATTTTTGTTGAAAAGAAATTCAACAAGTATGGAGGCTATAAGGAGCACAAGATTGCAGACATTGGAGCCTTGTGGATCAACAAAAATAGCTAAGGTATGTTTATGTTTAATATTATTGAAATATATATTTTACTTCTTCTCCTCCACATGTTCCATTTGTATCCTCCTCATAGTTGGTTGTGCTTAGCTTACACACTATCTATTTTTGTATTTTTGGAGGTTCTATGTGTTTCTCTACATTATCCATCCATTAACAATGATGGTAGGATAAGGTTCAAACTGATAACAATGAGTATAACTCATGATTTTGAATAAGGATGTTATATCACAACCTTCTCTCTAGATGAATTTTTTTGAGTTATTCATAACCCCTTTCACAATTCAAATTTATAAATAGCTAGTAGTCTCCTACTATGATTTTCTTGTTTTTAAGAGAAGTCCCTTACACAAGAGAAATTTCCTGTATAATTACCACTTCCCTTGGATTATAGTATTGATGAATCCTCTAATAGAATATATTTACAAAAACTAGCCTCAACCTTGTGTGGATTTCCTCTTGATGCCCTATCAATGTTTTATTTATAAATATTTGATGGTGGGAGGAATATCTTAGGCAATACTTAGTTTTATTTTTTTTACACTTACCCCTTTACTGAGGGAGATACATTTATCTAATGACTAATGCGAACTCTATATAATAATATACGGTCTCATTGATTACATTTTATAGAGAGAATTTAACACATATGATATTACTACTTCTTAATGCACATCTTTGCAATGGGTGGAAATTTTCTATGAAATTTTGATGCAACCTCACTAGGAGGTCAACTCAGTTGTTTGAAAAATTTAAGGTTCTTGGTGTTCAAACATTCATAGTCAATCCTTTTTCTCATGTTACTGGACTTGAAAATAATATCATTGACTTCTTAGGGTCTTAACACCTTCCCAAAAAGGAATCTTAGAGCTCCATCCATCTTCCCTTTGCTCCATGTCATGGGTATCTATGATGGTAATTCAAAATATAACTTATACCCTTCCAATGGTTGTATGAACAATAAACAATAACAAATCAAAAGAAGATAAAAGAATAAACAAATCAACAAACAAGATGATGCAAATATGGGCTCCCAAAATTGAAGCATAGGTATTCAATTTTGTTTAAGTGAACTCATATGGATCCCACTAGACCTCTTGAATGTGTGTTGGAAGACATACCCTAACTTTAAATTGGCATAGTGTATGATTTCTTAGAATAGTGAATTCTAATAGCATGTTTCAAGTTATTATAAATATCATGGGCATATAACACATGTTACCATTTGAATCCTCAAGATCTTGTAAGTCGAAACTGATAGAAACGATAAATCGATGGCCATACAAATAAACCATCTCATTTTTAATAAATAAATTTACATTGAGATTATTATATACTTGTAAATCATGCCATAATCAACCGATTTAAATCAAAATTTGCATTAGTAAAATAAAATATGAATAAAGCCTTCAGTGGGAAAGGAAAATTTTATGACCCCCTAAAAATAAACCGTAGATATTACTTGGCGAATTTCTAAACACGAATTTCAAAATCTTAGTGAATGCCACAAATTGAAAGGAAATGTTGTTTTTCGATAGAAACTGTTGGCTAGTAGCATTATGATATGGCTGGTAGCATTATGATGTTTCTCAATAGTAAATTTCTCTTTTTGCATGTAGTAAAGGTGGCTTGATGATAAAAATTTGGATATTTCAGTAAACGCTAGGAGAATCAACACAAAAAATTAAATTGTACTCAAAAAAATTAAGTGAAATAGAAAGTGACCTAACACCTCAAAATTAGAAAAATCCAAAATTCAAAAACTTAAATATTCGTGAATTAGTGAATATTAGCTATTAAAATTTATGCTATGAGTAGAAGATTTAACATTAAGAATGGAAAAAATGAGAATTGTTCTTATACCCAGCACATAAAAATTATAACCAATGAACAATTATTAAAAAAATGGATAAAATCATACATTACATGGGTAGAATCAGGAACTAAGACATCATTATACCTATAACAAGTTAGTTCAAATAACATATATGTAATATTAAACATGTCTCATTAATTCTTCTTCCATTGATATGGCTTTCCATTTCACTAATTATTTTTTATTTTTCAAAATTAAATAGGTTGAAATCAATATTTATTAAATTTTGACATATCCCCCACCCCAAACTTGCCTTGGTTACCATTCTACCCCATCCTTTCAAGAATTTCAAGGTATGAAAATCTCCCACTATGAGATCAAAACCGTAAGAGTTAGGAAATTTTTTTCATATTTTGGTGATTACATGGATATAATCTTTGGGTTTGAGAAGAGATACATTGAATTTAAAATGAAATTTAAAGGTCAATCTAAACAAATTCAACTCCGAAAATCATCCAAGTGCATAAAAGTAACGATAACCAGATCATACCAAGACAAGAGCACAAATGATAATCAAACACCACGATCTATAAGATGAAAGAAATTCACGAATAAATTTACATAAAACCTTTGCAAAAAAATGAGAAGAAATATCATATATTATTATGAAACTCAATGAAATACAATGAGAATGGACCTTGCTTATACAGGTAAGGAATAAAAATCTAAGATCTAGTCACATCATAGATCAAGCCATAAATCAAGGAAATAACTCGTCATTAAAGAACTAGTCAAGACCATAGATTTAGGAGAGAACTAAACATCAAGGATCTAGTCAATACCATAGATCAAGGAAAGAGCTATACCTAACAACTAGATAATATATCCTAATATATAAATAAGATAAAAGAAATATCCACACACATAAGTGGGTGAGGATAAATACAATAAAGGTAAATAAATTACCTAGGTGAACATGAGCTAAGGTAAATACCTACTCTAACAAAGTGCACATGAATATAATATGACCTTGAGATCTCATATCCGCCACATGTACTACTCTACGAAGGAAAAAAAGGGGCAACATGTGACAAAGATAAAAATCGATAGAATATCCATGACTTCTATTATGATGCCTTTATTATTATTTTTCAAGTGTAGAAACTATTAGAAACAATATTCTTCTAACAACAATATTATCATGATGCAAAAATAAGCACTCAAATCTAGTTTGAAAACTCGTGTCTAAAAAATCTTGATGTCATCAAAACATTTAATACATGGTGGACTAAAAATCTATTCGTTCCTAGATATCTAGTATTTAACAAAAAAATTAAATCAAGCATTCAAACAAAACATAAATTTGTAATATTAATGAAATAGGGAATAATATTAATTCCCAATTAACATCCTCCCGTAAGTTAATAAGTAAACAACCCTCAGTAAAAAATTGAACAAATAAGAATGAAGATTAAATCAAGAGTTGGTTCTGAACCAGAAATGAGAAGAATTATATTAGAAGAAAAAATCAACAAAACAAAGGAACAAACAAGGATAATCTTATAAAAATTATTTCACTCCACTTTTCTTAATGGGAAGAATGTATACTCATCTTGAAGACATGTAAGGAATGGATATCTTCTCACTTCCAATTGTGATAATCCTATCTTATGCCTCAGGTTTTTTTACAAGGAATCTTAACAAAAACCTCCTTCTCTTCAAAGGCATAAAATGCAACTTAAATTACTCCAAACGATTCTGAATATTATCCACTTATATGAACAATATTCACATAATGAGACTCTGACACTTTTCAAAGAGACTTTGGTGTTTTTGTAAGAGACTTTGATGCTTCTCTAGTGAACTTAAGAACTATCATAAGAGACTCCAGCACTTATCTAGTGGACTCTGACACTTTTCTAAGATATTTCGACACTTCTCTAGTAGAATTTGGTGTTTTTTAAAGAGAATTTGACACTTCTCTAGTGGTCTCTAAAACTAGTGCTTCTCTTAAGGGTTCATTTTAAGAAACCTCTGGGAAATCGAAGGTGGAATATCCCAGGAACCACTTTTTGTGAATCATGAGAATTTTTGGGGTTTGTGTGAAAATTTTTCACATGACATAAGATTTCATTTTCAATTCATTCAAAATGAAATAGAAATGTTACAATCATGCAATAACAAGGCTATAGTCATGCGAAAACAAGTTTGTTGTCATGTGACAAAAATTGTTTTGTCGTGAAACAACAAGTTTGTTTTCATGTGACAATAAGGTTGTTGTCATGCGATAGAAAAATTGCTATCACGTGACAACAAGGTTAATTTCGAGACATCAAAATTTTTGTCACATGGCAACAATGTTTCATTGCCACGACCACAAATCTCCTTTTGTGTATCTGTAACCTCCTATTGTGCATCAACAACACATTATTGTCACACGTCAACAAACTCCTGTCATGCATCAAAAAATTTATTCCATGCATCAACAACCTCCTTTTGTGCATCAATAACTTCATAGTATACTACCTCGTGAGTTACATAGGTTTATATAGGAGTAATTTTCAAAGGTAGGTGAAGCAGTCCCTAAAAATATTATACTGGAAATTTTAGGAAAAAGGACATTGACCTATTTCGTAAAATTTTCCATTTCAAATTTTCTTAAAATGGAATTTTGGCAAATTACAAATATTCACTAGTAAAAAAATCCCTACTTCTCTTATGGAGTTAAACGCTTTTCTAAGAGGCTCCGATGCTTCGTAGTGGACTCATAAGATCTCATATCTGCCACATGTACTAGTCTACCTGAAGAAAAAAGGGGAAACATATAGACACCAGTAGAATCAATAATGTACCAATGAATTCTCTCCCAATGCCTTTATTTATTTGATCAAGTGTAGAAACTATTAACAATAATATTATTCTACCAATAATATTCTTATGATGTAAAAAAAAGCACTCAAATCTAGTTTGAAAAATTATGGCTCAACAATCCTGATTTCATCAACAAATTTGAAACAAGATTCTAAATATTATACAACATATACATAATATTCACAAAATGACACTCCAAAACTTTTCAAAAATATTTCAATACTTTTCTAATAAACTCGACACTTTTCTAAGATACTTTGATGCTTCTCTAGTGGACTCCAATGCTTTTCTAAGAGACTCTAATGCTTTTTAAGAGGCTCTGGTGCTTCTATAGTAGACTGACATTTTTGGAAGATATCTTGATTAGTTATTGTTGGAAGCACAATGGACTAAGAGTGGGGGTGAATTAGTTTTACAAATTTCTTACTTCATCTAAAATTAGTTCAATCATCCATTAACATCCATTCAATCATATACAATCAATAAGAACATATTAAGTGTGCACCATACATTCAAATAAACATAACACATGAGAGAGAACACATAAACATAATATGTAAGTGGGAAACCCTCAAGGGGAAGAAAACCCACTGAAAAATTTGCTGATATTACTCAAAACAAATACTCAAGTGAATATTACACATCACAAGATATTTCTTTAGTGAGGCACCAACCCCATAAGGAGCACCAACCCTAAACCCTTGTTGATATTACTCACAACAAGATACTCCTATGAATATCACTAATCATAAGATTTTTTTCAGAAGTATTACTACTTAAAATATGATGATACAACAGCTAATTGTGATCCCAAAATTCATATCATAAATACATCAAACCATCTTAAACTTATCTCTTTTAAAACTTGCTCTATATTATTCCTTCATGGACTGATTTATCTTCAAACCCTTGCACACATTCTCTCTACCATTCTTCAAATTTTTGTAAACATATTTAGGTCCATCTTGATACCCTTGAACATATTTCACACTCTCATGTATGTCTTAGTTTTCCTCCTTGTGCAACTAGCTCAAATTTGAACCAAACACTCACTTTTATATGCATTCTAACTCATAAACACATCATAGGCTAGTCTATATCAATTATATTGAAAAAAACTAAAAAATTATGAAAAAAATCAATAAAATTCATAAAATTGACCCATGTAGGCTGTCCATGCTCAAACACACCAAGCAAGCCCAAAAATGGCTCAAAACCCCATCACTTGGTTCACCAAAGACCACAAACCTCATCACCATGATTAGTAAAGCTTAAAAATTCCTCAAAAATTTCAAATATGAAATAAAAATATCATCCTATCTCATACATTATCTTGCACTAATCAAATTATTCATAACTTTATCAAGAAGGCTCATATCCTTCTCAAAACAGATGTTTCCAAGAATCAATATTCATCTTTCATGCTCTAGATCACTAAATAACGTATCAAGTATGTAATTCAAAAACTAATTAGAAATCCATTGACCTTTAGATCACATCCATTATTTCTAGAACTCATGAAACATCCATCAATGCAAACCACACTCACTTTCCTCTTCACCAAATTGAGCTTCCTAGAAAGAATTTTTGGAAACACATCCTGGTTTGCACCCTTTGGTCACATTCAAGACCTCTAAATTCTTTCAATAGGGAAAAAGTTCATCCCTATTCACTCTCTAATGGATATAAATCATCAACTAAGCCAACACAAGTGACTTCTACCTCCATATTCTAGCCAGAGTAATCATGTCCTGAAAATAAACAACCTTCTTCCTCACAAACTGAGCTGGATGACCTATCAAATATCATCATCAAGAGAAAAAATACATATCATTAGAAATAAATTTGAAGCATATTCTTGTTGAGATGAGTCTTCATCAAATTTTTGTATAAGCCGTGGATATATATAGAATTCCGCCAAAGTCTAGAGTAAGTTGCGAAGAGATAAAGCTAAAGTGATGGATAGAAGATAGCCACAAATAAAGAAGGATTCCATGCATAAAATGAAAAATCTGGGATAAATAGTAGAAGCTACAATACATAGAGATATCCATGTAAGACTAAGAAAATATGTGAGATACGAAGCGATCCGCTTAACACCGGGAAGAACGGTGAAAGCCGACTATGAAAAGCATCAATTAGATTTTACAGAGTAAACACAACAAGGATATTCTATTCAGTACATTTAAATTCATATTACAAGAACCTGTATAAATAGGAATATAGCTCTCCTATAATTTAGAAGGTAGCTATAAAAAAATATAACTTACGTGAGTTGTTACATGTTGGTCCCATTATTGAATTTTCATAATGTGCCCTAATTCTCCATGTCCAAGTTTTCTCACAAACATTTCATTGGTCGATTTGGTGATATCTTTGTTCACCTTCCCCAGTTGAATGCTTTGAAAATTCCCATAATATTATTGTCTTGCCCTAATTTGAAACAATTTTCCAAATTTGCCCCCATTTGTGCCCTAATTTCTTCAATTTTTTGATCGTGTCATTTTTCTTTGCCAAATCATGCAAAAACTCAAATTTGATCGAATCCCGAGTTTGTGCAAGTGTTTTCCCAATTCCAAGGTCAAAAATGATGTCAAAAAATGATTCAATTGGTTCAAGATCAAGAAATCTTCCTGGAGAAAATTTCGAGTTCTAGGGCATCCTCTGTATTTTCCACGTTTTGACGGCCGATGGGCATTCTCACTGTCAAATTCATTGTCATAACATTATTGCAGTAACGTGGTGGTTTCCTATTGGTTGGGGGAGGTCAGAAATATTTTCTAACTTGTCATTTTTGAAATTTTGGCTAAAGGGAAAATTTTGATCCATGGCTCCACCTTTGTAAAGGATGCCTACGTGGCACATTCTGATTGGTCGTGGAGTGGCGGGTGGTGGAGGTTCCTTAAGAATTTTGGCTTTCATTTTGGAAAAATTCTCAAAGTCATTTCTAGACCTGAAAGCCTGCAGTGAATGAGAGGAGGAAACGTGGACTTGGGGGACATGTGGGTGGTGGAGGGAGTTGGTGATTTTTGACTCAAAATGTCAAGGGAAATTTTTTACCCGAAGGCCCGCATCCAATGAGCAAAGTGGACATGTGTCCGTAAATGCAAAACATCAGCAGAGGGGTCAAGGAAATTTTTGTGAATGTTTTTCTTCTCCAATCCAAAGCCAAGACATGTCCCAAAAGGTGAGGAGGTGGAGGTTCAGGCCTCGGAGAAACTTTTGGAAATTTTACAAATTTTGGCATAGGGAGCTAAGTCAAAATTGGAGGCATGCCTCTGCAGCCAATCTATGGAGGACACGTGGCATTTTTCAAAGGGGTCAAATGGAGAGTGAGGACCGAGGAGAGTTTTGAAACTTTGTATTTTTGGTGGGCATAATTGGAGGCCTGGACCTGTAGCTAATTGGAGAATGCCATGTGGCAGGGATGAATCGGGCTTTCGGGCCCGCGGGGAAATTTTACAAAATTTTCCAAAGATTCAAAAAGGTCGCAAATGCATTTTTAAGGATGGGGACCCAATCCAATCATGTTTTGACATGTGTCCCACCTTATCCAAGGGTCAAAAGGGGAATATTCAAGAATCTCATCCTCCACGTGGAGGGCTAGCATTAAAAGTTGATCAAAATCGACGGTTACTATGCAATTTCATTTTCTGGCTGCCATGGGAGCTCCAAGGAGCTTGGAAATCACATTTCTTCATCAAATTTCATCAAACCTTATATGATTTTGGGTCCCCTCAGCCTTCTGAGAACATTGGTGAGATTTTCATGAGATAATTTCGTGATCTATGATGTTTTTGATGCATTTTTTCTCGGGCCCGATGTAAAAAATGTGAAAAGTAAAAATCAAAAGTTACAGAGGTGAAATGATGAGGGAAAAGGTGAAAAATGATTGACAAATCATGTTGTCATCCTTGAATGACAAAAACGTGACCTTGGGATGGATAAGAATATGAATTTGTGTAATATATTAAAATTTTTATGCATCCCTGGCAACTTGCGAGTTGTTTTTCCAGTTTGATGTCATTTTCATGAAATCATGAGGAGTTATTGTAACATAATTGATCCCATGGCATATTCTTGGCTTGGGAAAGAAGACTCCAAGCTGGCATAGAGTATATATGATATTTTTGGAAAATTTGAAACGAGTAGAGAAAAGAGACGTAGAGTTTTCTCAAGGAAAAAATAGGAAGAAATACATTTCTCTGGAGAAAACCACCTTAGAGCCGTTTTCAATTCCATATTGCATCAGATTTCATCATGTTGAGTTGGTTTTAGTTGTAAAGCCATCAACAAGCTTTGAGATTGTTCCAATAACATTCCCCTGCTGATGTATTTGTTCAATTTTTGGATTATTTGGTGTCATCTCTTGGCAAAATTTGTATATGCTTATGTTTCAGAATGATTTCAATTTGTGTTTACTACTCATGTTGCAGTCTTGTGTTTAGGATCTCTTTGATCATACATGGTCTCATGTCTTGTTGATGGTTTGATGGCATTTGCAATCTTATATTCAGAATAGCCTTCATCTGATAGAAGATAAATAGATTTAAAATCATTTTACTGTCCTTGAATATTGAGATTATTTGTAAACCTTTGGGTGCACCTTAGGTCATGATCAAATAGGGATTTCTAGATACTTTGTTGATATATTTTCTTCAATATTTTGTAGCAAGTTGTCAAATATTGTGTGGAAGAGTGTAGATCTGGGCCTCCATTTGTGCACATATCCTAGTTGAAGGAGTATTTTAAACCTCTTAAAGCATTCTTGTTGTGTAAGTGTTACAAATTTCTTACAAAGGTCCTCAAAGAGTTTGATAATTTCTGGTTGGTCTTGTCTAATATCTCCCAACAAAATTTCATTCAAACTAACCCATACTACCCTTGCATTACATTGTGTATCAACAAAGGAATACAATCCACTTACAAAAACACACAAAGCATATCAGGATTTTATCATGTCTCTAGCAACCTTAGCCTTGTCTTGAAAGCATTTCCATCATTTAGTAGTGACAACTCCTTTGAGTTTGAATAATGGATAATTGATCATGTTTTCCCAAGGCCATCTCCATACAATGTGTAAAGCATAAGGATATCTCCACCTCCTTCATCAAACAAAGGCTGCAATATAGGTTCTCTTACCTTGGTTGAAAGGCACAACCTAGAATAGTGAGGATTAGATCAAAATCCTTTTGAGGTGCTACCCACTCCTTCAAATATTGAGTGCTAACAAGTCAGATAGATGTGCTCCCTAGCTACAAATGACACACAAATCATCTATCTACCCTTGAGTGTCTTGTGAGATCCATGATGTTGCTTGAGTTGTGAAGGAGATTAAGTTTGGGTACCAACACCGGAGTGGCGCCATTGTCGGGAATTATTGGAATTTATTGGTGTTTTTGGAGTGTTTGAAGGGTTTGAGCATTTGCATATTCAAGTATCTAAGCTGTTGCATTCTTGAAATATTATTTTGTACTTCAGATCTGTAAGTTTTAGGCAAAAATTTCAAGCTCAGCCTACTCTTTTGCATTTACCAGCAGTTTATATAGCCTGGTTTCTTTGTCTTTGATTGATTTAAGAAGAAGAAGATCTGATTTGTAGAGCCTTGCAAAGTTATCAGTATTAGCAAGCATTTGATAGCATTATTTTAGTGCATTCTTACACAACTGAGGTGAAATTCCTTAGTGGCGACTCCATGCTGATTTGAATTTGGAAATACCAGTGTCTTGAGCTTTCTGTCATTTATTTTTGTGTTGTTGATCTCTACAAAACTGGAGGGAAGAAGATCTCTCTTCCTTAAAGACTCTGCTAAGAAATTGTTCTTAGATTTAAGAAAATCAAAGTTGGAAGGGAGAAGAGTTTGGAAGGTGGTTAAAGGTCAGACATCAGGCAAAGATATAGCCATTGGTGAGAGTGATCAGCCTTTGGTAGAGGACTATCATTCTTCTTCAAGTGATCCCGATTCAAGCAATCCTCTCATAAACTTGTTTGCCTTAGCTAAGGAAGGCCCTTCTGCTGTACCTGGTAAGTTCCTTCTCCAATCTACACCTCTGTGTTTTAATTCAAGTAAAACTTCCCAAGAAAATCAACACTTAGAAGATACCAATCTTGTGAATCACATTCTTGAGCCCCAAGGATATTGTACTCCTCACCAGCTTGTTTCACCTCCAAGATCACCCCCACCAAACAATATGGCTCAGCCTAGACCTCCATTTTTGTTAACACTTTTGGTCCTATAAATTTTGGAGGAATGGATGGTTACCCAAATGCTGTCCCACAAGATGTCAGAAATAGGTTGCCAAAATTCCAAGGTAACAATGCCATTACTGGTGATCAACATCTCAAAATTTTTGATAATATGATGGAAGATTTTGAGATAGAGTTTGAGGATGTGTATATTAAGTTGTTTATTCATACACTTGAAGAAGATGCTAGGGATTGGTACAAGGCTCTACCTAATAACTCTATTGATTCATGGACTGAGATGAAAAATGCATTTAGGTTGCAATATGGTGACAAGACTGATCCTAGATTTCTTTTGTCTGAATTTGAGAATATCAAGAAGAACCCAAATGAAACAGTCCATGACTTCAATACAAGATTTAACAAAACATTGAGAAGGTTTCCTATCATTTTGAGGCCTTGTGATGAATCTTGTTTGATCAAATATGCAGATGCATTTGATAAAAAGGTAGCCTATTACTTGAGAGACAAAAATCCTACAAACTTGAGGCAAGCTTTCACCATGGCACTTCAAATTGAAAATAATATTAAAGCTATTGGTAAACCACTTAAGAGGGATGGTGTGAAGCTGATAAACCCTGAGAAGCCTCAAGCTAGCAAGGGTGCTGATTTAGAAGATGTTGTCAAGACTTTGGCAGGGGCTGTCAAAGAAATTTCTTACAAATTAGCCCAGCTGAGAAAGGAATTGGGAAAAGTTCACAAGGACAGCAAAGAACTCAAAACCATGATAGATTTGGCAATCATCCTAGGGGTGATCAAAGACAAGATGATAGAGGTAAAGGGCCTATTGGATCTACAAATAGAAAACCCCAAGCACATGAAAATAGAGTGGTGCCTGACCCTCTAACTGCAAGAGTTGTTGTTGTTCAAGAAATTATTGATATGGATTAGTGTGATAAATGTTTTCTTCCTCATCCTCCATGTGAAATGGACTAGAAAGTTGTTGAAGATGAAAATGAAGATGAAATCGATGATGACATTTGTATGATGGGCAGCTCTTCAAGCTCACAACAGACAGCAACATCAACAGATGTAATAGGTGCAAGGACTACTGCAAAATTTTGGGATTGCATAAAGAGGGTACCAATTCTTTCCTCCTCTCAAACTCATGAGGTAGATGTTGTTCAAGCCTTTGAAATTCCTAATAATGACTTTGAATATCTAAGGGCTTTAATGATCAAGAAGTATGATGGTGGTATCCCTTCGAAGGAAGATAAACAATTGTTAATGAATGTTGTGGTTGGTCAAGAGAAAGAGTATAATACTAGAAGTAAAGTTGTTAGAGGAGCTAGTCCTCAAGCCAAGCCAAAGACACCCTTGCTCACAAGCATTCCAAAAGATAATCCTAGAAAAGAAACACTTGCCAAGAGCCCTGCTGTCCCATGTAAAAATATTAGTCCTCTTCATGCCCAGGTTGCTGGGAATACTTCTCCATCTGATGAACCTTCTTGTTTTCCTTCCAATGTTGTCTTACCGAAGAATGTTCCATATGATATTGCCCAAGTATTGAGCCAAATTAAAGTGAGTGTTCCAATTATTGAATTGCTTAGAATTCCTGAGCATAAGAAGAGAGCATTTGAGTACTTGGGATTGAAAGAAGAGAAGATCACCCCAAGCAGAAATGTAAATGTTGTTGAGACTCCTCTTCAAATCACTACTGGCCTTGAAACACCATCAGCAATGGAAGATATTGGAGAGGCACCTGAGGTATATTTGGGGACATCCTTAGTTGATTCCCAATTGAATGTTGATCCATTCTTTACAAATTTTCTCATAAAATATAGGCTACTTCACAATTGCATGTTTGATTCCGGTGCATCATGTAATGACATGCCTCTAGAAGTCATTAATGAGTTGGATATCAAAGTGATAGCAGCATATGTGAAGTGTATAGTCATGTATTGAAGGGAAGTGCCGTTTGTTGGTTGTGTGAAGGGTTTAGTAGTGCATCTTGCAGCCTATCCAGATAAGAACTTAAAACTTGATGTTGTAATAGTTGACTGCCTTGCCAAATGGGGTATGCTTTTGTCAAGAAAATAGTTTTCAAATGGGCATGTCCTTTGCAACCATTCCCATTGAGGGCAGCCTTGTCAAACTTTATGGTGAAAAGAAGATGTTGCACTTGATTGAAGATCCCAACAATGCTTCTTATGAAGTGTTGTTTGTTGATGTAGATGTTGACAATTTCATTGGTTTTGCTAATGGAAAAGATAACAAGATGGATAAATCAGAATGCCTTGATATGATAGGTTCTACTTGGACTTTTCTGTTTGATGGAGCTTGATCCAAGTTTGAAAATGGTGCTGGTATAGTTTTATTTTATCCTAGTTTGGAAGAGTTTCCTTTTTCCTTCAAACTTAATTTTGAATGCACTAAAAATATTGTTGAGTATGAGGCATTGTTGTTGGGGTTAAGGATTGCATGGAAGTATGGAGTGAAGGATATTGTTGCCAAGGGGGATTCAGAGCTGGTTGTCAAGCAAGTAAGGAAGTTATATGCCACAAAAAATCAGCATATGAAACAATATAAGCATGTTGTTTGGGATCTAATTGAAATGTTTGATTCCTTTAACATTGTTTACCATGATAGAAGTCTTAATGCTACTACTGATAAGTTGGTTGTACTTGGCTCTAGATTTGACAATTGTACCATTTCACCTTTTTGTGAATATAACATTGAAGTGCTAACAAGGCCAGCTATCCCGGATAATGTGAAACATTGGAAGATTTTTGATGATGATGCACAAGTGTTGAGGTTCTTACAATGCCAAGGTGAGTTTTCTAGTTAGAACATTGATTGGGAGCCAATGGTATGCATGAATGAAGGGAGATAAACTTTGTTTGACAAGGATATTATACAATTAAAAACAAATACCATTCCTAAAGGTCTTGTTGCACTTGAATCAAATTTTAGCAATGCTGATTGCATCATTAATAGGAACATGTTTGCTTCAAGGGATGTGGAAGAGCACAACTTGGGAACCAAGGATAAACCAAGGAATATTTGGTTGGGTAGCAATCTTAGAAAAGAGGAAAAGTAGTCCTATGCCCAACTTTTAAAGAAATATCAAGACTGCCTTGCTTGGTCTTATTCAGAGCTAAAAACATATAGGGAAAACTTGTTCTAACATGAGATCCCTCTTGAGGCCAAGACTAAACCATTCAAACAGAGACAAAGGCCTATTAATCCACTTCTCTCCATGAAAATTCAAGAAGAGTTGAAGAAATTGAGAGACAGTGGTATCATTCAGCCCACTAGGTATTAAAAGTAGCTGAGATGAAGTATACAATAATGGAGAAACAAGCATTTGCCTTGGTGAAAGCAACAAAGATTTTCAGGCCTTATATATTGAGTTCAAAAGTTGTTGCCTATGTTCCCCACACCATGGTTAAAGACATATTATTAGACATGGAGATATCAAGCAAGATATGTAGATGGGTCAACAAATTACAAGAATATGATATGGATATCCAAACAACAAAGCTAGTAAGAGGTTTGGGTCTTGCCAAGCTCATGGCTGAGAGCAATTTGCAAAATGTAGAAGTGAATCAGCTAGAGGAAGAAAGGGCAGATCTTCTTGAGAGATTGATGAGTTCTGAATGGTACAAGGATGTGGTATTCTACCTTAGACACCTATGTTGTCCTAGTAATTTGAATAAAAATCAGAAAAGAGCCCTCAAGATGGATTCTCAAAAGTATATCATAACAGACCTTGGGCTGGCTTGGAAGAACCCTGAAGGTGTCCTCTTGAAATGCATAACTAAAGATGAAGCTCCCAAGTTGATTGCTGATTTCCATGGGGGAGTTTGTGGAGGAAATTTTTCTGGGAGAGTGACAGCACATAAGATTTTAAGAGCTGGTTATTGGTGGCCTACTCTTTTTAAATATGTAACCCAGTTGGTTAGAAAGTGTGCCAACATTTTTAGGAAGATTGAAAGCTTCAGGCTCCCTTCCTTTGCAGCCTGTATCAATTGAAGCTCCTTTCAAACAATGGGGAATGGATTTCATTGGTGAGATTTCAGATCCTTCTAGTGCTGGTCATAAATGGATCCTTGTAGCAACTGATTATTTTACAAAATGGGTTGAGGCAATTCCATCTAGAAAAGCAACACACCAAGTGGTAATGGATTTCTTATTGAATCATATCATATGCAAATTTGGAGTTCCAGTTAAGATTGTATTTGATAATGCCATGTGTTTTAGAGCCAAGCCTTTGATAGCAATGTGCAATGAATATGGGATAAATATGACTTATTCTTCAAACTACAATCCACAAGGGAATGAACAAGCTAAGTCAAGTAATAAGAACTTGCTCATAGAAGGACCTTGGAAATCAACAAGAAGTGGGGAGAGCAATTGAAATTTACTGATTTAATGATAGAATAACTCCAAAAAGAGCAACTGGTAAAAGTCCATTTGAATTGGTGTATGGAACTCAAGCATTTCTGCCCTTGCACCTACAATTATCCACTTTTCAGTTTTCCCAACAGTTGGAAGATCAAGAACATGGCCCATATGAATCAAGGATCAATCAGATCATTGAGTTAGATGAAGAGAGAAGGGCTTCTCACCAAAGGCATGTCAGATTTAGAGAGAAATTGAAGAATTTTTTTGATAAGAAGGTCACTCCTAGATCCTTTAGTGTTGGAGACCTGGTTTCTTGTGGGATAGTAGGCAAGAAGACAAGGGAAAGCATGGCAAGTTTGATGCTCTATGGATGGGACCTAATGCCATTGACATCGAATTGGTGAGCATACCTTTTTCTCAAGGATCTAGATGGGGATTTTCTGGAGCTACTGTGAATGGAAGAAATGTAAAACATTTCTTGGATTAAATCCCTAAAGTGAGGTATGTAAAAATTATACATTTGTATAGTCTTGTTTCTTGTTTTTTTTTTTGTTTGTTGGTGTGTGTTTTTCCCTTTTATTCTTGGCACCATTCCGTGGTTTTCTCGATCTGGTTTTTAGTGAAAATTCTAAATTTTTGGGCTGCCCTGTGTTTTGACTCCTTTGCCCAATGGATTTTTGGCACTTGGTCTACATTTTGATCTTGTGGCACTCACCGGGAGTGCCCATCCCCAAGAAAGAGCCAATGTTGGTCCCATTATTGAATTTTCATAATGTGCCCTAATTCCATGTCCAAGTTTGCTCAAAAACATTTCATTGGTCGATTTGGTGATCTGATGTTCACCTTCCCCAGTTGAATGCTTTGAAAATGCCCATAATATTATTGTCTTGCCCTAATTTGAAACAATTTTCTAAATTTTTCCCCATTTGTGCCCTAGTTTCTTCAATTTTTGCTGTGTCATTTTCCTTTGCCAAATCATGCAAAAACTTGAATTTGATTGAATCCCAAGTTTGTGCAAGTGTTTTCCCAATCCCAAGGTCGAAAATGATGTCAAAAATGATTCAATTGGTTCAAGATCAAGAAATCCACCTTCCTTGTCAAAAATTTTGAATTCTAGGGCATCCTCTGTATTTTCCACATTTTGATGGTCAGATGGGCATTCTTGGCCCGTCAAATTCATCATCATAACATTATTGCAATGTGGTGGTTTCCTATTGGCCGGGGGAGGTCAGGAAATATTTTTAACTTGTCATTTTTGAAATTTTGGCTAAAGGGAAAATTTTGACCCATGGCTCCGCCTTTTGCAAAGGATGCCTACGTGGCACATTCTAATTGGTCGTGGAGTGGCGGGTGGCGGAGGTTCCTTAAGAATTTTGGCTTTCATTTTGGCAAAATTCTCAAAGTCATTTCTAGGCCCAAAATCCCGCAGTGAATGGGAGGAGGACATGTGGACTCAAGGGACATGTGGGTGGTGGAGGGAGTTGGTGATTTTTGAATCAAAATGTCAAGGGAAATTTTTGACCGAAGGCCCGCATCTAATGAGAAGTGGACACGTGTCTAGAAATGCAAAAAATCAAGCAGGAGGGCCGAAGGAAAATTTTGTGAATGTTTTACTACTCTAGTCTAGAGCCAACAAGTGTCCCAAAAGGTGAGGAGGTGAAGGTTCAGGCCTCAGAGAAACTTTTGGAAATTTTACAAATTTTGGCATAGGGAGCTAAGTCAAAATTGGAGGCATGCCTCCACAACCAATCTATGGAGGACATGTGGCATTTTTGAAAGGGGTCAAATGGAGAGTGCGGGCCCGAGGAGAGTTTTGAAACTTTGTATTTTTAGTAGGCATAATTGGAGGCCTTGACCCATAGCTAATTGGAGAACGCCATGTGGCAGGGATGAATCGGGCTTTCGAGCCCGCAGGGAAAATTTTACAAATTTTCCAAAGATCCAAAAAGGTCGCAAATGCATTTTTAAGGATGGGGACCCGATCCAATCATGTTTTGACATGTGTCCCACCTTATCCAAGGGTCAAAAGGGAAATATTTAAGAATTTCATCCTCCACGTGGAGTGCTAGCATTAAAAGTTGATCAAAATCAAGCATTCTTATGCAATTTCATTTTCTCGCCATGGGAGCTCCAAGGAGCTTGGAAATCACATTTCTTCATCAAATTTCATCAAACCTTATATGATTTTGGGTCCCCTCAGCCTTCTGAGAACATTGGTGACATTTTCATGAGCTAATTTGATGATCTATGATGTTTTTGATGCATTTTTGCTCGGGCCCAATGTAAAAAACGTGAAAAGTAAAAATCAAAAGTTGCAGAGGTGAAATGATGAGGGAAAAGGTGAAAAATGATTGAAAAAGCATGCTGGCATGCCTGAATGACAAAAACATGACCCTGGGATGGATAAGAATCTGAATTTGTGTAATATTTTAAAAATTTATGCATCCCTGGCAACTGCGAGTTGTTTTTCTAGTTTGATGTCATTTTCATGAAATCATGAGGAGTTGTTGTAACAAGAATTGATCCCATGGCATATTCTTGGCTTGGGAAAGAAGAATCCAAGCTGGCATAGAATATATATGATATTTTTGGAGAATTTGAAAGGAGGAGAGAAAAGGGACATAGAATTTTTTCAAGCAAAAAAATAGGAAGAAATCCATTTCTCTGGAGAAAACTACCTGAGAGCCATTTTCAATTCCATATTGCATCAGATTTCATCATGTTGAGTTGGTTTCAGTTGTAAAGCCATCAACAAGCTCTAAGATTGTTCCAATAACATTCCCCTGCTGATGTATTTGATCAATTTTTGGATTATTTGGTGTTATCTCTTGGCAAAATTTGTATATGCTTATGTTTCAGAATGATTTCAATTTGTGTTTATTGCTCATGTTGCAATCTTGTGTTTAGGATCTCTTTGATCATACATGGTCTCATGTCTTGTTGATGGTTTAATGGCATTTGTAATCTTATATTCAGAAGATCCTTCATCTGATAGAAGATAAACAAATTTAAAATCATTTTATTGTCCTTGAATATTGAGACTATTTGTAAACCTTTGGGTGCACCTTAGGTCATGATCAAATAGGGATTTCTGGGTACTTTGTTGATATATTTGCTTCAATATTTTATAGCAGGTTGTCAAATATTGTGTGAAAGAGTGCAGATACGAGCCTCCATTTGTGTGAGATATCCTGGTTGAAGGAGTATTTTAAACCTCTAGAAGCATTCTTATTGTGTAAGTGTTACAAATTTCTTGCAAAGGCCCTCAACGAGTTTGGTAATTTCTAGTTGGTCTTGTCTAATATCTCTCAACAAAATTTCATTCAAACTAACCCATACTACCCCTGCATTGCATTGTGTATCAACAAAGGAATACAATCCATTCACAAAAATGCATAAAGCATATCAAGATTTTATCATGTCTCTAACATCCTTAGCCTTGTCTTGAAAGAATTTCCATCATTTAGTAGTGACAACTCCTTTGATTTTGAATAATGGATAATTGATCATGTTTTCCCAAGGCCATCTCCATACAATGTGCAAAGCATAAGGATATCTCCACCTCCTTCATCAAACAAAGGCTACAATATATGTTCTCTTACCTTGGTTGAAAGGCACAACCTAGAATAGTGAGGATTAGATCAAAATCCTTTTGAGGTGCTACCCACTCCTTCAAATATTGAGCGCTAACAAGTCAGATAGATGTGCTCCCTAGCTATAAATGACACACAAATCATATTTCTACCCTTGAGTGTCTTGTGAGACCCATGATGTTGCTTGAGTTGTGAAGGAGATTAAGTTTGGGTACCAATATTACAAACAACCTCACTCACCCGAAACAATATATTAACTTATTTAATGATTACACATAAATAATGGTGCACTAAATAGTATATTTCATAACATTCCCCCTTAGTGTGAACATGGGGAAAACCTACCTCTGTACTTGCACTTGCTCATGATTTGGTGATTTTCACAATATGATCACAAACCTCAGGGATGGTTTTGTAAATAGTTGACCACAAACCGAGAATGGTGGTTTTGCAATTGGTTAACCACAAACCACAAAGTGATGGTTTTGCAAATGGATTACCAACAACCAAGAATGGTGGTTTTTCAATTGGTTTACCAAAAACCACAAACGAAGGTTTTCAAGTGGTTTACCTATAACCACATCATGATGTGCCAAGTACTATTATCAGCCCTCATCAATATCTCACTGTAGGGAATAACATAGGAAAATCTACTGAAATCTACTACTCATACATACATAGAAAAAACTGACATAATGGAAATGGAACATTGGATCATTTTCCCCCCCTCAATGTGAAATTTCCACTTATTGAAATCAGGAACACTGCAAATAGGCACACGACGGAAATCACACTGCCCAAAATGAAACCAAACTGAAACATACATGTCACCAAAACTGATATGCGGCCCTGTCATTGGAAACTGACGAGAGGTCACTGAATGACCTCTAACCTCTGTTTTCCTCCATCCTCCAGTGTCATGCTTAATATAAGAAGTCTTCAAAGCCACTGTCTTCGTGTACTTTTTCTTCCCCATTCTCTGATCCTTCTTCAGTAATGAAATTGGCCTCGATTCCTTTGAGTTTTCCACTAAGTATATCTTGAGCTCGAGCTCTACAAAATGAAGTTGTATGTCCCTTTTTCTTACAGTAGAAACATTCTCTTTCCTCTTTATATTTAGAAACATTTTTGTATTTCCTTTTACATACATTGTTGTTTCTTCTTCTACATCTTCTTTGGTCCATTTTTCCTCAGCTAGGAGAGTTGATATCATATCTTCCAATGAGTTGGAAGGCATCTGACCAAGTGTGAAGACAACATTACTGTATTTGGGAGGAAAACTATTCAATAGAATAGCTTTTGCATCTTCATCATGTACTGGAGATTTTACTTCTACCAGTTGTCAAAGGAGAGACTGTAAATCATTAATATGGCTAGACATTATAGCTCCTTCACCCATTTTTAACTTGAACAATTGTAATTTAAGAGAAAATTTTATGTTTAATGCTTTAGCACCAAAGGTTTTGTTCATGTTTTCCCACATTTCATGAGATGATTTCTTGAGATCAACATAGTGTAGCTCAGTATCTGAGAGATCAAGACCAATAATGGCTTTAGCTTTATCATCTCTCATTTCCCATTTTACCAATTTGGTTGGATTTGTAGGTGTTGGTTCTTTTCCATCTACTATCCTCCAAATATTTTTATTCATTAACTGTATCTGTATCTTCACTTTGCAAGTATGAAAGTTGAGCCCATTGAATGGCAGAAAAGAGGGTATTTTCAAAATTGGTATTTTCTCCCAAAATTATAACAAATGCAATGGGAAAAAAATCACTTTTGCAAAAAATGGCGATCGATTTTGAGTTACCATGCAAAAGTTATGGAGGTTACAATTTCCCATAAAATGGTATAATATAATTAAAATTGATACAACGATTAAATTTTTTTCTCAAAATGGTGAGAAAATTAATCATGTGACCACTTGTTGGAATCGGGAGGAAATGAGGATTCCAAAAATACCAATATTTTAGAGAACTGACACCCAAAACATATTAATTTGGCAAAAAAGCATTAATTTCCGTAAAAATGCAATTATTAAACAAAAACTATAGGAAAAACTGATTTTTCAAAACTATAGTCTTTATGAAAAATTAAAATAATTGTCAATCGAGTTGGTTGTGCTAAAAAAATAGTTGAATTTGGGAGAGCATAGATCTGTTCATAATCGGAGAACCAGAGCTCCATTTTATGAACCAGAAAGCTTATTTCAATAGCTTCACAACGGCACTAATTCTTTTTGATTTCATTACATAATTTGAAAGTTTTTCTTGACTGATTTTGACGTCCAACTCACTAAAAATCATGCTTTATTTTCAAAGAAATAGACATAAGAATTTATATGTCCCCAAAAAATTCCTCTAATGTTCATTGATTCACTTATAAACAGTGATAAGAAGATTTGTATATGGATCCCACCACAAAAAAATATATAAGACTTTGTTATCCTGAATGATGCGTGGAGATCCTGCCACGCTTCCCGATCATTAACCAATTTGTGGATTGAATGCACAGTTGGGAGAGTAACATGAAACAATCATATCTGGAGGCATTGATGGGGTGCAGACCGTGGAAGCTACATAGAATGAGAAGAGGACTTGCATTGAATGCATGCAGAGATACCACTGTTAAAATTCTTTGCTCAGCCCAATAAAACTATATCGATCTCACACAAGATCTGATCGCCACTCCAAACAAATAGATTGGAATAAATATATGCCTTCAGCTCTACAACAGGGACCATTACATCGCTCTGATGCCAAATGAAAAACATCAATCAGATTTTACAGAGTAACAAGGATATTCTATTCAGTACACTAAAATTCATATTACAAGAACCTGTATAAATAGGAATATAGCTCTCCTATAATTTAGGAGGTAGCTATAACAAAAATCTAACTTACGTGAGTTGTTACAAACAACCTCACTCACCCGAAACAATATATTAACTTATTTAATGATTACACACAAATAATGGAGCACTAAATAGTATATTTCCTAATAGACTAAAAGTCACGTAACGAAGACAAATCACACTAGTACTTAAATCGAAGATGAAATATGCATAAGTCAAAGGAAGTGTATTTTGAAACATATTGGATTTTTATATCTATTGTAATTAATGTATTGTATAGTGTGCATCACGAAAGACATATGTGAATTCCATTTTAAGAGATTATCTATGAGAGTAAAGTTAAGATAGAATGAGAAGAACATGCATGTAATGAGAATTGATGTAATCATTATTGATGAATAAATAAAGAATGGAGTTTGGAGTATAATATGTTATGTGTTTTTATTTACATTTATGTTCTTAGAGTAGAAGTGGTGTATTTCCCATGTACATCCAAAACAAAGATCAAGGTTTTCCTAAGCCCTATAATCCCTGCTGGGGTTTTAGGTCAACAATTTGTGTTTGAGCTCGGAGTTTCCTTTGTTAATAAAATGTTAGGAAAGATCTCACCACTAGGGTATTGAAACCCACATTATTAGAGATTGAAAATTGGTGGGAAAAACAATCGATATATTTGTTAAAGGAGAATAAAAAAGACGGAACATAACTTATAGAGTATCGAGAAAATGAAATATTTAGAGAATATAGAGGGTAGATTTTTTTATAAGTTGTGGCCTTGCTTATTGGTACATGCAAAAAGAAATGAATGGAAACAGATGTACCTAAGACAACCTTTTGAGTGGACTGCAGAAAAATTGACAATAGTAAAATATCTCGATGAGTCGTGGACTAGAGCAATTGACTACTGGTATGAAACCACTTTAGATTCTTATATTATTACGTGGGCAATACAAGGTTGGAAAGTTTTGACAATAAGAAATAAGAGGTTTTAAGTGGAGCCCACGGTCATTTTCTTTAATCAGTTCCATTCTTAATCAAGGTGTTAATGATTGAAAAAGGATTAATTAGAGAATTAGACACATTCCTTTAGTGGGACATGCACCACGGGATGACAAAAGCGAATCGGGGTGATTCCGAGTCATGACTTATCATGATTAATGGGGCATTGGTTAGGTTGATAGAAACAGGCCAACATGAGAAAAAGAAAAAGAAAGAAAAATTAGAAAGTTAGGAGAATATAACTAAAGAGGATTAAGCAAGATTAGCGATTTGTGGAGAATAAATTAAAATGAGGAGAATGGAAGAAAGAGAAAAGTTAGTTACAAAAAATAAGGAATTAGAAAATAAGGTAGAGAAAAAAATTGGAGAGAGAAGAAAGAGCAAAGAAGATGAAAGAAAGAAAGGAGAAATTGAATAAAGTTAAGAAAGAAGAAAAGAAAGAAGAGAAGAAAGTATAAAAGGTAAAATATTCACCCACGTCATGTGAAGGCCAGTAATTGGCTCACCTAGAAATGGAGGTGGACACTTCAAGTCTCGCTATAATACTTGCATCTTACGGAGACCAATAAGGGTTTGTTACTTTGTGGAATCCTGTAATATAGTATATCGTAGAGAGTCCAATTCAACAAGCAATGACAAGACAATAAATATTAGTGAAGGATCTACAACAATTAGTAGGAATTTTAGACCCAACATTCAAAAGAGTTTTAGAAGTAGAAAAATGGAAATAAGAGGAGATAAGAACACCATTAATGATTAAAGAGAGAGGAGAAGAGGAAGAGGAGGTTAGTGTTACGAGGAATTTAATAGAGGAATTTGGAGAGAAAGTAGAGATAACAGATGAAAAAATAAAGGAAAAGAAAATGTAGATGAACAAGAAGAGGAAAGGATAGAAGTGATAGAAGATAAGATTAAAGAAAGCGATAGAGAAGAGGACTAGGAGAGGAAAGAAGAAAAGAATAAGAAGAGAAGAAGTGATGAAGAGTTAGAGATAAATCATAGGCTAAGGAATATTAAAGATAGAAAAGTAGTTATTGAAAATGTTAGTTATGAAAATATGCCAAATAAAGAGATGCCCCCCAACCAACATGAAGGCCCAAAGGAGATGACCCCTCGATTAGATGACATTCCATGTGTTACTTGATACACCAATTGAGAAATTAGATAAAGGAAGAAGTATGGAGGAAAGATATCAAATCTTAAGAGAAGAGAGTAAGAGGAGATAAGAAATAGTAAGAGAATTTCAAGAACTGCTAGGTGAACTTTACTTTTATATTGAACTAGGAAAATATAAAGGAAGAAATAGAAATTCAAAAACAATACATAATCAAACTAAGAAATTAAAGCAAATTAAATAGCAACCTATTATGCAGCCTAGAACAAATACTCGGCTCATTATGGCTCAAAAGATTAAGATGCTAATTTTTGACAAGGATTCAACCGATGCATTGGAACATTTATTCCTATTGGAACAATACTAGAAGAGTAAAAATACCATGGATGAAGCTAGCAAGACCCAAGAATTTGCATGTTCATTGTGGGATGATGCACTATGGTGGTATATGAGGTTATCATCACAAGGTATGAAACCATGGGCAGATATTGAGAAAGAATTCAAAACATATTTCCATTTTCTAGAGGCACCAGTAGAAGGTGTGAGCAAGATGAGGGATCTGGTTCAGAGAGAAGGAGAATCAGTAAAATATTTTTGTCAAATATTTAATATTATTACTAGAAAATTAGAAGATCCCCTAACAGATAAACAGAGGGTTGAGTGGTTCACTTCGACCTTCTTCCTTATCTCCAAGCCATGCTAGATACACATCATTTTAAGGAACTGTCGAATTAATTGATATGGTGATTAAATTTGAGGCTCATCCTTGAAGAAGATAAGGGGAGACATCAATCAAAACTAAACTAGAAAGGGTATAATTGGAACTTGTGAAATTAAAATAATAGCAAAAATATAGAGGACCAAAGGATTGAGGAATAGTTCTCTTCCTAACAGTAACTCGAGGCCAAAAATTTTGTGTATGATTTCTTGCAATGAAGGCCATAATAGAATTGAATGGCCATACACCGAGACCGCAAAGATAGTATCCACGGCAAGACTACATTCCTCACGAGTAAAGCATCATCCAACAATATATCCCCAATAGAAAGGTCATGGTGTGAAATTTTTAGAGTGTGGGACCAAAAACCTAGGATACTTGTCCCTTACTGGAAGTAACACCACCAAAAATCAATTAATTTACTCTATGGTGTGTGGATCATATAACCATTATCACCATACTTGTCCCACGGTGGATGCATTAGATGACTTAAAAGATTACGCCAACAGAGAGATATGGCTGCAATACAAAATAAAACATCTAACTCTCCTCTTACACAGCCACATATGGTCACAAAGCACCTCCACCACCTACACAACCCTCACAAAAATGATAACCACACCACAATACCCAAATCAACAAGGTGGTTAGCCGTAGTTTGGAGGTGGATATCAGGGAAACAATTATAACCCTAACTATCAAGGTTACAATGATGGAGGTTACCGCATGAGGGTAACACGATAATTTTAGAGGAGGATATAGAGGGGGGTATAGAGGAGGCTATGAAAAATATCAAGGAGGTAGAGGTTACCAAGGATATAAAGGATACAATGCTAGGGGTTCAAGGGATATAATCAAGAAGGCGGTTACCAAGACAGAAGACTAATGAATTGATACAAATGTGGGAAAGATGGAAACCTTGCTAAAAATTATGCAAAACCTGATCCATGTGGATTTTTTCATAAGAAGGGACATGATGCATTCCATTTTCCAGAATCCATACAATTCTATAGAAGTGGATCAACAAGATCAAAGGCGTTAATGAGAATAAACTTAGAGAAACGTACAACATATAACTACAATTCCTTGGGATGAAGCCACCCTAGCAAAAGATAAGTCCAAAAGGGCCATCGTCAGGGACCACTACTTCAAAAACTACTAATTTAGGAATTAGAACCATAGAAGAGGATAGAAAATAACAGGAAAAATAAAGCTATTTGAGACGAATCGAACAAAACTAGGAAAAACATCGATGAACCATGGTACAGGTAGTAGTCACAATTGTAAGTACCACTAAAACCGAGGCAATCCCAAAGAATAAAAAAATAGCACGAATTACCCTAGAAAAACACTCTTCGTGATGAAGAAGAAGAATGTAATCCTAAATAAATTAGACTAGGATTACACTTAAAAGAAGTATAGCATTAGTATAAGAAACACAAACAAGTGAAGAAAGGGAGAAGTATTGTTTTGTTGAACAAGAAGTGATGGCATTAAAGTAATTGGAAAGGTTGACTATCAACCATGGTTTAGTGGATAAGTTGAAATAATTTAGTGAACAAGGAGGAGAGAACTCATCATGTCCATCAAATTGAAAGAGGACCCAATAGGAAAAGAAACACATTTCACACTCGAAAAAATGGCACAAGTCTGCCATCTATCTAGACATGGATATTTTCGACACCACTATCACCAAGGTATTATTGGATCTTGGCGCAGATGTTAACATGATGTCTAAGACCACTTGGGAAATGCTTGGAAGACCTACTCTAGATCCCGTGAAGTATTTTATTAGATTGGTAGATGGATCCTCTTGACAACCATTAGGGGTGTTGAAGAACATAGAGGTAAATTTTATGGGAATAAATAAATTGGTGAACTTCAAGGTGGTGGAGAATGTTGTTGAGAACCCCTCATATAACACCATTTTAGCTTTAGAATGGTTTGTCAATTATAATGGAACTTTAAGTTCAAGAAGAAGAGGTAACTCTACATTCAGATGGGGTATGTGTTCATGTACCATTACATGCAGGAATGAGCACTACATGGACAAAAGAAATATGGAATGATCCGAAGAAGATGATTTTGATGAAATATGAGTATATGCATTAAACTGCTTCTCCAACATCGACAAGGAATTTGAACCAAATTTGGATGGTGAGATTTTGGTCAATCCAGAGGATATCGTGGAAGGATCAGATAATGTGGTGGAAGCATGGATTCATGGGTTTCAGAGTCAAACACTCGGAAATTACACTTGGAAAGAAGAATACCACCAAAGGTTATCACATTAGAAGATAACTATAATACCGTGGGTGAATTTTTTTGCACCCGCTAGAGAAATATTTGAAGAAGAAGATGAATACTTTTCAACACAAGAAGAAGAAGATGATATATTTATGCCAACACATAATAGTTTTTCCGTGGAAGAAGAAAATATGGACCTTCCAATCAAGAGGGTATATAGATTGAGCCGCAGATCATCACATCAAACACTACCAAAATATTCTGGCTTTGGAGATATAGAAGGATACATCAAGATCATGGAGAGAATATTTTTGAATGAAAAATAAAGGATGGAAGCATTGGATGACACCTTGATGATAAATTCTGCGAGTTGGTGGGTGGCACATAAAACTAACATATCTCATTGGAAATCAGTCACTATAATGCTGAAGGATAGATTTTTACAAAGTAAAGGTTACTATGCCGCTATCCCTGAATATTCTGGAGAAACAAACCCGCAGAAACATATTCACACCTGTGAGCAAAGCATTGGAAGTTATGCAGAGAGACCTCTGTTAGAATTGACAATGGATTGAGAGGGAGGGTGAATCAGTCCTTTAAAAAAATTTCACTTTTAACTTCAAAACATCAAACATATATTGTTATACATTGGTGCTGGATCAAATAGAACTCATCAAGAGATGTATATGTATATTAAGAACACCAGAATATTTCTTTATTAAAATAAAAATCAGATTACAAATGTTAAAATCAGATTATAATCAACAAAGATATCACCAAATTTTCTAAATTCATATCCTCCTCATGAAACTCCAGTTAGCTAAAAACCTAGAAGAGAATTCAAGGGGTTTTGGCCTACGACAAAGAGGTTTTTATTTTTAGAAACTATTTCTTCAAGAAAAGACAACGGGGTTATAAACAACAGCTCACAAATGAGCTTACATGAATAGATATACCTCTTTAGACATGACCTTTGATCTTCCACTTACCATGACTCTTCAAATCACTCATATTTTTGTCTTCTAGCTCTTAAAACTTGTATAAAAGTATTCCATATTTGTATTCACGTGTTACATGGTCCCACCAAGTCAAATAATTCTCTTGTATGCTTAGAAACTCACCACATTAGCTAAAACATCCATTTAGGCTTATAGGTGTGTTTAAATTAGCCTCTGCAAAAACAGTCCTAAAAAACCATCTAACCGGATCACTTCCACTCATCCTCATGACCAAATTAATATATAAAAGTTAATATTATGATGTCTAATTTCATTAAAATTTACCAAAAAGAGCCAAATCAAGGCTTAACACACCAAGAAACACCACTTTGCAAGACTTGTCTGGCTGGTTTCAACATCTCTAAATTTGGTCTTCAAAACTTGAGCTAATACATACATCAAATATCTTCATTATGAGGAAAGTAACCTATTAATGGAAATTTCATGATGTCTATTATTACATACACTACTCATATTTCTCCAATTCATGGCATAAGGCTTCCAAAAACTTGGATCTCTGCAACTGGTCTGGCTGATCTTAAAGACACAAAAATAGTCTTCCATTCAATGTGGTCAAACACATCCAAAGAACATTTCCAATCTCCCTATTAGCTCTAACACTTACATTTTGATGTGTAAAAAAATTCAAGCATTCAGACCCATAGGTCAAATGGAGAAACATTCACCTACCATCTCATTCTGACAAGCTTCTCAAAAGGCCTAGATAAGTAATTTTGGCACAATCACCTCCAAGCAAGAAATGAACTTTCCAAACTAAAATATGCACTTCCACACATCATATTTCATGTAAAAATGATTATCAAGACAATAAAAAACATCCATATAATGCAATTCAACATGGATACCTTCATTCTCCTTCACTAGCTTCTCAAAACAAGCTCCTTTTGTTGGTAAGCTCAAAAATGCACTCAATACTCCAATTTTATCCAAATGAGTTACTCAAGGTAACTTCATGAAGCTGATGTAGACATCCCCAACATCATCCACCTCATATTTGAGCATATGATCCTTTGCAAGTTTTACCTATACACTGAAATCTTCTTTAAAATATTGTTTTGGAGTGGGGACCACCAAGTTTCAAGAAGCCAAACCATAAAGGATTTTTTTTAGGATTCCTCTACATGTTCCAATATTTTTTCAAGAATATTTTTAAATTTTTTTCACCTAACAAACTCAATTTTCTAAAACTGGTCCAAACTAGATTTTGAAGGACTACAAACATGCTCACAAAAATGGATAGAACTTCTAAAATACTCACCAATAATGAAAATGATTTTCCAACCATAATTTTATCCAAATTTAATCCATTTTTTATCTTATGACTTATCCGAAGGAGGATTCAAAATTTCTCTTGACTGCTAAGAAATTTGGTGCTCATTTTGCATACTTTGAAAAAACCAGTTTTGGAAATACTTGCATAACTTGTAAAATATTCATCCTCAACTTATGAAATTTTTCTCACACCTTGAGGACACATCCCTCTAACACCTTCAAGTGATTTTTTCTCTTCTATATCCTTCATCTTTCCATTCCATCTCATCTAGGTACCCTTTGGTCTTTGATTCTCATCTACTCTACTAGTCTGACTGTATGAGTGATCAAAACACATGATTGACCACCTATGAAGCCTTGTAAACCTCATAAAACACCATTACATGCTCACACCATGATTTTTTTCATCTTCATTCCTTGGATCATCATATCACACCTTGCTTGCTTGTGGAAGAGCTTAAGAAAACACTATACTGACTTGTTTCACCTTCAACCACCTAGTTTGAATTTTGTATCACCTTCTATATCTCCTATGCCACCTCATGATGCTATATCCATGATTTTTATCCTTTATTTTGAGTGGATTTACATGTTTTCTTTCTTTACGCCATGTACTTATGTTAGGTCAAGGCCTAAAATGACTTGACTTGACCCATACATTTCATGACAGAACCCTTTGGACATGTTACAGACTCATTGACACATATGTACCTTTGGGGACTCCTGTATCACCTAGACAACATGCCTAGATCAACTAGCCCACCGATACATCAATGACAACACAAGTGACACACACTTCCAACAAACTCCCCCTTTTTCATTGATGGAAACCTTCCTAGAAACATTTATGACAATTATGACTCACATGAATGACCTCATTATATGTTTCTTGACATAATTATCCCCTTTAACATCTATGCCAATGGTATGCATAGAATTGACATGATTTGCAATGACAAATAAGAATGAACAAGGGCAAACAAAATATGACCAGACAACTTACTTAAGGAACCAACTCCCCCGGAATTGCATTCTCTTGATTTTAAATCTCATAGAAAATGAACCTCTGGACCTAATAAGAGCTATAAAATAGCCCCCTAACTATATAAAGTCCATTATTGCATTCCTTTCATGTTTCACATCACTTTCTATAGTTAGATCATACTTAAGACCACCATATTTGCCTCGGTCACCGGTAGATTCATGTAAGCATTCATTAGCTCATTTGAGAACCAAAACTTGCTCCCCCTACTTATGAAGTTACCTACGTAACTATATCATTCCTTCTCGCACCCTTTAACATCTTATAATTTGGGCATTAATTTTATGGAGTATGAACCTCACTTGATGCCTTGGATGTAAAACTTCATACCATCAATCAAAATCAAGTACAACTCTGTCCATATCTTCTTCCTTGTCAATCTGCATCACCTCATATTTGATTACTTAAATTTCTATTATACTTGACAAAAGACCTTTATATAGTCTCATAGTCTCTTTCTTTGTTATTGTTAGGTTGTGGAGCTGAATTGATTTAAAGATAGCTTGCTTTTACATGTTATTGGTTCGACAAGAATCGGGTGTCAATTAGGTGTAATCGACATCGATCGGCGTAAGAATCGCCATCGGTCAGCATAAGAACCACCATCAGTCAGCATAAGAAAACTATTGGTCAAAGCATAAGAATTGCCATTGGTCGCAGATGAACCACCGTCGGTTAGGGCGAACCAACGTTGATTACCTGTGCGGGAGTGTTTTAATTAACTATTGGGAATTAGATCTATTTTTAGCATTAAAGTATATCTATTGATTGTAATTGCATGGATAAGTACCCTAAGTTTATATACGACTATATAAGCATGAAAGCTAGGGTTTAGAAGTAGAATTAAGAGAAGGATTGAATTAGATCCTTGATTCTCCTAGATTGAGAGGATGAAGAAGAAGAAGAGAAAGAAAGAATAAGCTATATGAAGATAGAGTCTCCATGGAGATGAGCTAGACAGAAGGTAATAATAGGTACATCTGAATGGTGAGAAGAGGGTAATGTCTTCTATTGTATTTTCTTTGTATAGTTCTTGTCTCATTATAATGGCTTGCATATAGTATGCAAAGCACATGGAGTTTATTCTTATAGATCCACATGTTAGTGCGATATTGTATTATAGATCTATGTAGATCTAGTCTTATATTGTTATATCCACAAGTTATTGTGAGATCTTGTATTATAGATCCATGAGATCATATTGTATTGTTGATCCATGTAGATCTAGATATTGTATAGGAGGTTGTCTTCATGTTTGCACAAGTTATGAAGTGATGGAGAGACAAACTTACTTCTTGGTGCATAGTCATAGTTGCACATATTGTAGACCCATGTGAGAGGTCTTGTTTGTAGATCCACAGAGAACTTGGTAGTAATTCAAAGATGTAGTAGTTCCTAGCTATGTGTGATCTGTTGGTGGTGTTTGGAGGCACTTTGTTGTAGTACACTCATGGAGATCCATTTAGAGATCTATAGGTGAGGAGATACTCTTGGAGAGATTCATTTAACTCTTGTATGGAAGAGCTAGTTTGTACTCTTGTTTTATTATATATATGATATCTCTATCTTTGGTGGATTTAGCCCACATTGGGTGAACCACGGTACATGTTGTGTTATATGTGTGTACTTTGTATTAATTTTGATTATTCTAGTTTATACTTCCACTGCTGTAGATTTTTGGGAATTATTTAGATCTTGTGTGCATGATTTTGTTTGTTATTAAATCATAATACTATTCTGCAGTCCCAAATTCCCAACAAATGGTATCAGAGCTTGGTTATTTTGGAGCAAGGTTTTTCTTCAGTATATTGTTAGTGGTTTGTTGATAGGTGTATGAGAGAAGGGTTTGTTTTTATTGATGTGAATATCACAGGAAGATATTTAATCTCAAGTGTGAGCTGGAAGAGTAAGTTTGCTTGAAATTATCGTGACCGACATCAGTTAAGTTGAAACTGACTTCAGCAGGGTGACCGTGGTCGGTTATAGGATAACCATGGTCAGTTATAGGGTGACCGTGGTCAGTTATTGGGTAACCTAGTTTTAAAGCTGAAAATCACATATCGAATAATTAAGAAGATGCATGGAATGTATCTTGTTTGCCGAGGTGTCCCCTATTCTTGGTGGCAAAAACATGTTGGTCAGATTACATATCTGGTTATTGAGGTATGGTCTTATCTTGGTATTGCAGTGATTATATTCTTTTTGTTGCACATGCATTTTTAGGATTGTAGATCTAGATATGAGAATGAGAGAAAAGGAGCAGTTATGCATCCTTTGGTGCAGTTAGATGCATGGGCTTCATTAGAGAAGATGAATATAGTATCATAGAATGAAGATGAGGTTTACATCAGAGAAACATGTTCTTCAGTTGAAGATGCGGTTGAGTATCTTTGTGCTGGTAAGGTGATGTATTTCATCTTGGTGTAATTTTTATTGCATATATTATTGCTTTGTTAAGTTTTGTGCAAGATTCGGTGCTTCTTGAAATGACCTGGATCAACAAAACTATCACTTTGGTCGAGTAGGCACTTGGTTTGTGACCTATGCTAATTTGTGGAGTCATGTTAGTTCCAAGAGCATTGATGTCGGTAAGGGAACCGACATCGGTCACAGAGGGTAACCGATACTGGTCAACAAACCATAGTTGGTCTCTATGACAAAGAGTTTACACATGGTTTCTTATAGTAGAAGAGGGCATAGATGGTTCAAGTGTCCTATTTTGGAGGATCATGTTTCTTACATAGTGTGTATAGGTAGAAACAATGTTGATCACTTCAATGTTTGGATCAAAAAGAGGAAAAATTCGGCTTGCTTAGTCCAGTGAGATTTTGGGTCGTATCTCTATATGATTCATGTTTTATTTCTTTCTTTTGAAGCAGATGATATTATGTTTGGATAGTGTGCATGATTTACACCATGTTTTGGTGTTGTTTGACTTTATTTCCGGTTGTGCGTAATCTTAAGGACAAGGATATCTAGTCTAATGATGAGACACTCAATGAAAAGTCATGGTTAGACACAGTTGCAGGTAACGAAAGATGTTGAGTACATAGGATGAAAAGAAGTTGATTCACCTACTTCACAAGAAGTCCAAACTTATGTGATGTAGAAGTATTCTTTGATAAGAAGGGAATCATTTTATATTTTCTTTCATCTAGTTTTATTTCTCACTGACATATTAGCTTTTGAGATTAGTGTTAGAGGTAGTTCTGTGGGGATTTTGTGTTTAGTGGGAGCAAGCCATGGTTGTTGGCATTGCAATATTGGATACATGATGCACATGTAGAGTGAGGGAGATTGCTACTATTCAGAGTGGTAGAGGCACTAGTTGGTTTTGGAGGGCAGTCACGGATTTGCAGGTATATTGAGTTTATTACTTTGTGATGTCACTTCTAGTTTATTTTGTGGTGCCTAGATATCCCTATGGGATTACAGTTGATGGTTAGATTCAGCTGGGTGAAGATGATAGAGCAATTTTTAGAGTTTTAAGGGTTAAAGGAGAAAATATGCTAGTTACAGAGGTGTCGGTTAGGATTAACCATGGTCGGTCATTTGGTAACCGTGGTCGGTCAGGTAGGAATCGGTGTTCGTTAGGGGAAACCGTGGTCAGTTTGGTCATAGGTTTGACATCAGTGTTTATTTACCATTTTTTAGATGGTGCCCTTGTTTTTCTTTCATCTTGGTTTGGTTTGTGCAAAGTATGTTGATGACATGTTTGCTGGTATTTGCACTTGGTATTAGTTGCATGGTTTAACATGGTTATTTGTTATTGACATTGATGAGCACATGATTCATAAATTGCTTTGGAGTTAGTTGGTGAGAGACTTGGCGCTTCTGGAGAGCCCGATGATATGGATGGATGTATAGGTGAGTTTATACATGTGGATATATTTAGTTTTGTGAGTATATAATGGTGCAAATGTTTTGATTTGCACATGCATGCCTATGAGCATAGTTTATATGCCTTGAGGATCAGTAGGGGATGTTTGTATTTCCTCTTATTACTATGTTACTCCTTCATAGATATGTTATCTATGGATGGTTTTATTGGACATGCTAGTTGTTTATGCAGGGTTGGATTTGTAGATTGCAATGTTTGGATTTCTTTGAGTTATGCAGGTGTTTGTGGATTGATCACCCATTGTTGCATGTAGAACTCATTCAGGGCTGTTTTTACCCGGGATCTTGTTTTGCTTTCGCATATTCCAATTTGACCTATCTTTGGATAGTTGCATTGGTGGTTTCATGAAGACATTGATAGATGGATGGAGAACATGGTTGATTTTATAGGTATGGAAATGGTTTCAATTGAAGCTCAGTACTTCAGTTTGAGTGGGAGCTCCTACATGTGTATTAGTCATGATGGCTTGGATGCATGAGAGGCTTGGTGTTATGATTCAGTGGGAGCTTGATGTATTAATAGCTCAGTTATCACAAATTAGTAGTAGCTTCGTGTAGGTCTTTGGTAAGGCATGTTTTTTTTATCTTCTTGGTTTGAGAAGATGTTTTGATCTTCCTAGTTTTATTTTTTGAGAGAATTGTTGAAGGAAAGAATAGATGGTCTTCACGGTGTGTAGAGGATAGTGATGTACAGGTACATGTACAAAGATTCAAAAATTTATCTCCAAGTGGGAGATTGTTAGGTTATGGAGTTGAATTTATCCAAAGATAGCTTGATTTTACATGTTGCTTGGTTGGGTTCGATGACAAGAATCGGCTTCGGTTAGGGTGTAACCGACATCGGTTAGGTGTAACTAGTGTCATCCAGCATGAGAACCACCATCGGTTAGTATAAGAACCGCCATCAGTCAGCATAAGAACCACTATTGGTCAAAATAAGAACTGTCATCGGTTAGCAAATGAACCGCCATCAATTAGGGTGAACTGACATCAGTTACCTGTGTGGGAGTGTTTTAATTAACTCTCATAAATTAGATCTATTTTTAGCATTAAAGTATATCTATTGATTTTAATTGCATGGTTAAGTTCCCTAAGTTTATATATGACTATATAAGCGTGAAAGATAGGGTTTAGAAGTAGAATTAAGAGAAGGATTGAATTAGATCCTTGATTCTCCTAGATTGAGAGGATGAAGAAGAAGAAGAGAAAGAAAGAACATGTTATATGAAGATAGAGTCTCAATGGAGAGAAGTGGACAAAAAGAAATAGTAGGTACATCTGAATGGTGAGAAGATGGTAATGTCTTCTACTGTATTTTCTTTGTATAGTTATTGTCTCATTGTAATGGCTTGCATAGTATGCAAAGCACATAGAGTTTCTTCTTGTAGATCCACATGTTGGTGAGATCTTGTATTATAGATCTATGTAGATCTAGTCTTATATTGTTAGATCCACAGGTTGTTGTGAGATCTTGTATTGTTGATCCATGTAGATCTAGATATTGTAGAGGAGGTTGTCTTCATGTTTACATAGTTTATGCAGCGATGGAGAGACATACTTACTTCTTAGTGCACAATCATAGTTACACATATGGTAGAACCATGTGAGAGGTCTTGTTTGTAGATCCATAGAGAACTTGGTAGTAGTTAATTGATGTAGTAGTTCCTTGTTATGTGAGATATTCTAGTGGTGTTTGGAGGCACTGTTGTAGTGCACTCATGGAGATCTGTTTAGAGATCTGGAGGAGAGGAGATACTCTTGGAGAGATGTATTTTACTCTTGTATGGAAGAGTTGGTTTGTACTCTTGTTGTATTATATATATGATATCTCTATCTTTGGTGGACATAGCCTACATTGGGTGAACCACGGTACATGTTGTGTTATGTGTGTAATTTGTCTTGATTTGGATTATTCTAGTTTATACTTCCACTATTGTAGATTTTGGGGAATTATTTAGATCATGTGTGCATGATTTTGTTTGTTATTAAATCATAGCACTATTCCGTAGTCCCAAATTCCAACATGAGTTATATCCATATTTGCAACATGCAATTTCACTTTCCATACTATGTTCATAAGGATTGAGTAAACTTATAACATACCATTCTTTGACTTGATAGAATATTAGAAGGCACCTTCAATTTATCCTCCATTTTATCATTCAAGATGATTAGGAAATTTTCACACATGTTTGAGGTCAAAACAAAACTTCCCTTGTCTAAGAAATATTACACATGCCCGTAGCATGCCATCATAGTCAACTTGGTCTTGAAAACACTATAGAAAATTGAGAAAGGCACAATTCCACATTTCAGATCTATAAAGTCTTTCAAGCTTATCTTGAAAATTTCAATGCCTATAAACCTTAGTTTTTTACCAAATTTGATCTTCGTTACCATAGCTTGTATACCGTAGCAATTCATTCTTTACCTTGAAGATTTTATTGAATTAAAGAGACAAGCCAAAGATAATTTTGACTTAACCAAGCCACAAATTATAATTTTAACTTGACTATCTTTGTAACTCATCTTAGTATAGCTTATGTTTGATTCACTTACAACTAGTCAACATGGAGACCGAGACAAAATTTCAGATTTGAACCAACTTTTTAAGCAAAAAAATTTACATTCTACACATATATCCTATAACATGCTAGATTCCATGAATTCCGAGGATACATTTAGGCTTCGGAATTTTTATCTCCCCTTGAGATTAGTTAACACACTTGGAAACTTTGACAAAAAAAAATTCATTTTTCTTTGTCAAGAATTGAGACTTCATGATAGGCCACAACTACCTTCTTTTGATGAGACAATAACTTAGGATATTTCTTACATTTCAACTCTCTTTTAAAGAAACTCAGTCTTATCTTACTCCAATCTCGGCCTCGGATCAGAAATGGATCTTTCCATGACTATGAATTCCTTGATTCTTCTAGGAATAACAACTCCTTTGTAATTTTGAGTTTTCTACTTCATCTCGGTCTTTTCAAAGTATTCACTTACCGTCTCTTCATATTCCAAATACCAATGCTACTTCAAAGACTCTTTATATTCTCATATTAAAACCATACAATTTTTGTCATCATCTTGGTGTAAAGGATAGTTTGTTGTCTTCTTATCATTTAGTTAACCTAACTCGACATACCTATGCATTGACATAGATTTGCACATATAGAGATCTTCCAACATAGATCCATTTAAGACCATAATCAATTTGATTAAATTCAAACTAAACTTCCCAGTCTCGTGACTTGCATTCAAAACTTCGGGAACTTGATATGGCACAAATCATGTTATATTGCCTTGATTCATTTTCAATCATCTTTAATAAATTCTTGTAGCTATCTTGCTTCACCTCCTACTGCTCAATTTTTTTCATTCTATATATGCATGCACTATGTCACTATTTTATGTTTTCAAGATACAAAACTAAATCTCTAATTTTATAACCAACTATACACAATACACTCTTCTATATTTCTATGAACTCGAACTATGCCTTTCACACTACATTCTCAATTCCTTCTAATCAATTTCTTCATGAATCTTGAGATTTTTCATTTTTTTGCATTTATTTACATGTTTTCCTTTGTATATTTCTATCTTCTCCTTCAAAGTAGTATCTCTCTCGCCAAAAATCTTACAATACTCCCTTTTAATCACAATGAATCTGAGTCACTTCTTTTGTCTATGTCTATTTAACTTTATTCTTCACTTTTATAAATCCTCATTGACCTTTCTCTTTTTATGGAACTTCAACAAGCTTAGAATGAGAGGAAGAGGTTTGGAACAACCTTTAAGACCTTTTGGATTTTTGACTTCTTAAAAAAACTTCACATTCTTTGTTGCCTCTTCATACCCAAAAGAATTTCTACATAAGAAATGAAACAAGAAATGTGTCTCTTTACCTTCCCCTTCAAAATTTCAATGAATCTTTTCATTTCCATTTTTTGTAGCTTTCAACCACTATTTAAAGCTTAGAGTTCATATAAGAATAAGATCTATTCAAATTCACATAATTCTTCCAAGATTATGAAATCCTTTGATGCTCCAACAACCGTGTTTCATCAGCCATCACTTTTACATGATCTTGCACATTCAATACTTTCTTGAGCTTTATAACTAATCTCCAATAGTGTATGCACCTTCCAAATCCTTAAGCACAATTTTTTTAATAAATTTGATCAAGAATGAAGAAATCCAAAGATTGTATCTTTTATCAGGCCTCCCGAGCATGGGTTTGTGAAGAAATTGAGATAAATATCTCATCCTACACTCCCTTCTGATCCACAAAATTTCTTAGTAACTTGGAGATGCTTATATAAGGGTGCTAACAATTTTCATTGAATTTCAATCAGAAGAACATTCACAACATTAAAAAAACTCCTCAATGAAACCATAGGATAGGGTATTGTAAATATTTCTACTAAAAATTACAAACAATATTGTTTCTTCAAGATATTTGCATGATTAGTGAAGGTTAAAGTCTCTAAAACACATAATACCACGTTCCCATCTCTTCAAGGTAAAATATAAACAATAACATGAAGAAGAATTTTCTGAACTAAACTATTGTTCCTCGCAAATGCTAATAAAGATGACTGACAAGTGATATAGAAGCAAGAGGTTTTGATGAAAAAATGTTACCTGCCCAAACAAGTGACTCCACTCCATTAATATGATTTATATCTTGGAACTATTAAGAAATAGATGGTACGTGTATCACAAAGGTTGAACAAGGTCCTAATTTAGCATGGTATTCACAAAAGGGCAAGTGCGAGCCTTCATTTTGCATCTCTAAGTCTTGAAAGACTGAATCTTCGGATTATTATTTCCAAACAATCATAATCAACTTCATGAATTTTCCCATAATTTAATATTTTCCCTTATACCTGATTTCAATACCTATTGTTTTGTACTTTCGTGATTTTCTAACATCCATTAGATCTCCTTTTGTGAGTTTCTACAAGTACAATATTTGAATTGGACCCATGAGCACAAACCATGACTAGGGAAAGAAAATCATAACATCAAAGCACCACTTACAGTGATTACATAAGCTTAGATAGGTGAAGTTAGCCAAAAAGAACTTTTCCTTTGTTAATCCACACATAATCCAAAATGAAGACAAACCGCTTCGCCAAAATGCTCATAACTTTTTAACTACACCTTATTTTGAGAGAATTATTTTTGAACATGTTTTTTAGTCAAATTTACTCCAAAAATTTCTTATATGATTTATCTGAGGGAGAATTTATAAATTTTTTTGAAGGCTAAGAAGCTAGGTAACTCAAAATGAGCTTTTCAAAAAGCCTATTTTACAAAAACTCACATAACTTGAAAAAATGACCTAAATTTGACCTAAAAATTTTCATGAAGCATAATGACACCTTCCTCTACCATCTTCCATTTTTTGTGAAAAGTGTAGGTATAAATTTTCCTATCCCATCTCATTTTCATGCTAGAACACTGTTTGTTCTCAACACTATTTCTGACCAACATACAAAACTGACTCCTAGAGCTGAAATGAGCCTAGTATTTTCTCATAAATGTTATAGATACACTCTCCAAGCCTCTACCATACATGAAGACACAATCTTGACAAATAAAACTCCCCCTCACACCAATATCCCATGGAGGAGCTTGATGAGAGACCTAACAAGGTCTCAAATATTCTTTTGGTTTCTTGACTGGTTCATGATTCTATGATTATTTTTTTCATAGCAGAATTATTTTGATCAGTCACACTCTTGGAATCCTCTTTAGCACCTTGACTGGATTCTCCCTTCCTTTTGTATGTCTGAGTTTGTTGCTTGGGTTTTTGGATTTCTTTCTTTAGTTTACCTGCATCACAAAACCTTGCAATGTGCCCAACCTTGTGGCACCTAAGGCATTCAACCTGCCTTCCTTTGCACTCAAAATCCTTATGTCCAAACTCATTACAAGCATAACAATAGCCATTAAATTTTCTTTCATACCTTCTTGTGTTTGATGGTTCATTTTTATAGTACTTTGCTAGGTGTCCTTTTTCATGACAATGATAACATTCAACTCGTATCTTTGTCCAAATTTTTTTCTCTTCCTTATTTCCTTGTTTTTGAGTTTATTCTTTAGAATATTCATTATTTTCCACATTATAATTACATGCACTAGCCATGTGTCCATAAACACCACACTTGTAGCAATTTCCATGAAAAATAACATGCTTAAATGCATTTGGCTGCCTAACAGATGTTATTTTATGAGATGAATACATTAAACTATTTCAATTTCTTGACAAAATTTTTCTATTATAACCTTGACTTGATTCACCTTCATTATTCTCTAAACAATATGAATCTTCTGTGAAACCTAGTCCTATTCTGTCACCATATGCATTTTGTTTTCCTAACATCTTATCCAATTTTTCTTGAGCTCTCTTGAAAGGATGATAACTTACTTGTTATGATGCTTAACTCTTTCTTCATTTCTTCATTATCTTTCTTCAGTTCTTCTTTCTCTGCTAGAGCTTCCTTGAGTTGACTCTACACACACTTGATAATTTCCACTTGTGATTCAATCACTTTGTCCAACTTATCATTATAGATTTCTACTCCCCATCTCATGTGATAAATATCTCCCTCTAGCTTGTTAAAGCTTCTTCCAAGGGCCTTCTCTGATACCGATTGTTAGAATTGACAAGGTACTGAGAGGTGGGGTGAATTAGTTCTGTAAAAAAATTCACTTTTAACTTCAAAACATCAAGCATATATTGTTATACATTGGTGTTAGATCAAATAGAACTCATCAAGAGATGCATATGTATATTAAGAACACAATAAAACTTATTTATTGAAATACAAATCAGATTACAACTCTTCAAATCAGATTACAATCAACAAAGATATCACCAATTTTTCTTCATTCACATCCTCCTCATGAAACTCCAACCAACTACAAACCTAGAAGAGACTTCAGGGGTTTTGGGCTATGCCCAAGAGGTTTTTCTTTGTAGAAAATATTTCTTCAATAAAATATAATGGGTTTTATCAACAAAATCTTACAAATGAGCTTACATGAATAGATATACCTCTTAGACATGACCTTTGATCTTCCACTTACCATGACTCTTCAAATCACTCATATTTTTGTCTTCTAGCTCTTAAAACTTGTCCACAAGTATTCCATATTTTTATTCACATGTTACATGGTACCACCAAGTTGAATAATGATCTTGTATTCTTAGAAAATTTCCACACTAGCTAAAACATTTGTTTAGGCTTATAGGTGTATTATAATCAGCCTTTGCAAAAATAATCTTGAAAAACCATCTAACCGTATCACTTCCACTCATCCTCATGACCCAAGTAATATATCAAATTTAATATTACAATTTATATTTTTTTAAAATCTACTAGCAACAGCTAACTCAAGGCTTAACATACCAAGAAACACCACTTTGCAAGACTTTCTGGTTGGTTTCAACATCTCTGAATTTGGTCTTCAAAAATTGAGCTGATACATACCTCAAATCTCTTCATCATGAGGAAAGTAACATATAAATGGAAATATCATGATGTATAATATCTCATCCACTACTCATACTTATCCAATTCATGGAATAAGACTTCCAAAAACGTGGATCTCTTCAATCTGTCCGACTTATCTTGAAGATACAAAAATAGTCTTCCATTCAATGTGGTCAAAAAACTCCAAAGGAATTTATAGAGCTCCTGATATCCTCTAAAACTTAAATTTGGATGTGTAAAATACTTTCAAGAATTCATACTCATAGGTCAAATCAAGAAACATTCACCTACCATCTCATTCTGACAAGCTTCTCAAGAGGCCTAAATAAGCAATTTTGGCACAATCACCTCCAAGCAAGAAATAACCTTTCCAAAATAAAATATGCACTTAAATTTTTTTTTCATGTAACAAGAATGATCAAGACAATAAAAACATCCATACAATTAAATTCAACATGGATACCTTCATTCTCCTTCACTAGCTTCTCAAAACAAGCTCCTTTTGCCAGTAAGCTCAAACATGCACTCAATACTCCAATTTTATCCAAATGAGTTACTCAGGTAACTTCATGAAGATGATTTAGACATCTCCAAAATAATCCACCTCAGATTTGAGCATATGATCCTTTGCAAGTTTTACCTATACACTAAAATATTCTTAAAATCTTATTTTTGAGTGGGGCCCACCAAGTTTCAAGAATCCAAATCACCATGGAAATGTGATGTTAGGAGTCCTATACATTTTATAATATTTTTCAAGAAAAATAGTTTAGTTTGGTCACCTAACCAACTCAATTTTCCAAAACTAGTCCAAACTGGGTTTTGAAGGACTACAAACATGCTCACAAAAATGGATAGAACTTCTAAAATACTCAACCAATCACCAAAATAATTTTTGAACCATAATTTTATCCTAATTTAATACATTTTTTTATTTTATGAATTATCGAAGGAGGCTTCACAATTTGTTTTGATCTGCTAATAAATTCGGTGCTTAATTTGCATACTTTGAAAAACCTAGTTTTTGAAATACTTGCATAACTTGAAAAATATTCATCCTTAGATTCTAAAATTTTTCTCACACCTTGACTACATATCCCTCTAACACTTTTAAGTAATGGTTTTCTTTGGTTCATCCCTGCATCTTTCAATTCCATCTCATTTATGTACCTTTTGGTATCGATTCTCATCTAATCTACTAGTTTGACCTGCATGAGTTCTCAAAAGACCTAATTTAACACCAATAAAGCATTTTAAATATTTTAAAACACTATTCAATTCTCACACCATGTTGTTTTTCATCTTCCTACCTTGGATCATCATATCACACATTGCTTGCTTGTGGAAGAGTTTAAGAAAACACTATACCGACTGTTTCACCTTCAATCACCTATTTTGACTTGTGTAACACATTCAATATCTCCTATGAAACCTCATGATTCTATATAAATTATTTGTTTCCTTTGGATTGAGTGGATTTATTTGTTTTCTTGATTTACGCCATGTAATTGGGTTAGGCAGAGGCCTAAAATGACTTGACTTGAACCATACATTTCATGACGAACAATTTGGACATGTTATAGACTCATTGACACATTTTTAACTTTTGATACTCCTAGATCACCTAGCCAACATTCCTAGATAACATAGCCAACATGCCTAGATAACCTAGCCAACATGCTTGGATCACCTAACCAACATACCTAGATCACCTAGCCTACTGAGACATCAATGGACTTGACATTAATGACAACACAAGTGACACACACTTCCAACAACCTCTCTCATATTATGGACTCAATTGTTCGTATGGACCCTCGGGCCCATACGCGGTCATGGTATACACACCAAGAGATTAGGTGAGAAAAAAGACCTGGGATCCCATAGTGAAAGATTTCTGCTATATTTTTTCCTTTTGGTACACAGATTTGAAAATTTGGAGGGTGTTACAGAAGATTAGAACATTCTTGTTTCTAACTCCCGAAGAATCCATAAGACAATATTCTGAAGATGAACAACGACCACAATGGGAAATCATAAAACCGCAAGAAAGCCCAATAAAATTACAAGAGATGGCAAGATGTTATAATGTGGAAAAACAAGACAAGGAAGAAAATCCAGAAAATATAAGATACAAAGTGATAGAAGATGAGAGACAAGTAGTAGAAAATAAGGATGAAGGAGAAAATAACTACTACCATTGAAGATCGAAATGAAAATATTGGACCAGAAGGAACTGAAAAATTGGCTAAAATTGGAGATTACTGGATAGAGGAGGAAGTAGCAAAAGTAGTGGAGTTACTTCAAGAATTTCAAGAAATTTTTCCAAAATATTTCAAAGAATTGAAAGGGATAAAATAAGAAGCTAGAACAATGAAAATTTATATCAAAGAAGGGTTCAAACCATTAAAGAAAAGGCCATACAGATTGAACCCAAACTTAAAGGTAAAGGTGAAATCTGAGTTGGATAAAATGTTGAGTGCAGGGATCATTAAACCAGTTGATGATGCGGAATGGATCAGTCCCATGGTGATCCAAAATAAAAATACTGGAGAAATTAGTGTGTGTAGACTATCGAGAGTTGAACAAATCTTGTATACATGATCCTTTTCCAACCCCCTTTACAGAAGAAGTACTAGAGAATGTGGTTGGCAGAGAAGTGTATTCCTTCACAGATGGTTTCTCCAAGTACCACCAAGTCAAAATTGCTCCGGAGGACTAACAAAAGACCACTTTTTCCATGGAATGAGGTGTTATTCATGTATACAGTTATTCCATTTGGCCTGAAAAATGCACCAACAATATTTAGTAGGATTATGATAAATGCCTTTAAAGATTTCATTCATGATTTTCTAGAGGTCTATCTTGATGATTGGACTGTTTATGGCCTGTTGAAAAATCATATACAAGTATTGAGATTAATGTTTTAGAGGTGTAGGGATTTACAAATTTCTTTAAATTTGAAAAAATGTATCTTTTTGACCCCCTTTGGTACTCTATTGGGGCACATAATATGTAAGGAAGGTTTGTTGATTGATCCTTTAAAGACTTCAGTGATTGTAAATTTACCACCTCCAAAAAATCAAAAGGAGGTGAGGAAAATTCTAGGCTACAATGGTTATCATAGGAAGTTCATTAGGAACTACACAAAAATAAGTGGTCCCTCTGAAGAATTATTGAAGAAATGAAAAAATAAGAAAATTCCTTGGTCAAAAGAATGTGTAGATGCCTTTGAAATTCTAAAAGACAAAATTATTCATGCTCCAATTTTGATTTTTCCTAATTGGAAGATATCATTCCATGTCCATGTGGATGCATCTAGAATAGTGATCGGAGCTGTTTTAACATAGCCAAGGGAAAATATGGACCATCTAGTAGTATTTTCTAGCAAAAATTTACAAAAGTAGAGAGGATCTACACTATAATAGAAAGAGAAGCCTTAAGTATGGTGTATGCTCTAATGAAGTATAGGAAATATTTATTAGCCATGTCCTTTACATTCTACACTGATCATGAACCATTAAAGTATCTTATAAATAGACCAATATTGCAAGGAAGAATTTGTAGGTGGTTGATGTTATTTCAAGAATTTGATTTTACAATAGTTGTCAAACCAGGAAAGCTCAACAATGGTCCAGACTACTTGTCAAGAATTGAGAATGGAGAGGATGAAGGCCCTATCGATGATGATTTCCTTGGAGCACACTTGTTTCGAATTGAATCTGTACTAAAAAATTTTGATGATATTTCTCAGCCACTACATACGGAGAATTTCCAAGTGATTATACCCAACAATAGAAGAAGAAATTATTGAGTAGAGAATTCCCTTTTACATTAATTCGAGACAATTGTATAAAAAGTGTCTTGAGGAGAGTAGCATTAGAACATGAAAGGAAGAATGTTTTGATAGAAGCACATGAAGGCATTGTTGACGGTAGTAATGGAGGAGATAAGACAACAAGGAAAGTGATGATGGTCGACTATGGTGGCCTACATTATTTAGAGATGCTCACAAACATGCTAGATCATGTGACATATGCCAAAGAGTGGGAAAGCCAAATGCCGAGATGAAATGCCACTAAGACCTATGTTGGCATTAGCTCCATTTGAGAAATGGGCTATTGATTTCATAGGACCAATTAAACCAGTAGCCAAGCATTCCCAAGAAAGGTTCATCATCACGAGAACAAAATATTTGACAAGGTGGGTAGAGGCGGTCCCCACAAAATATTGTATTGCAAAGACAACAACAAAGTTTTTGTATGAAAACATAATTACAAGATTTGGATGTCCATTGAGTATCACCAGTGATCAAGGAAAGCACTTTGTAAATGAAACCATCTAAGAACTACTGAGCAGGTTCATGATTAATCATCATAGAAGAACTCCATACCACCCTTAGGAAAATGGAACAGTAGAAGCATTCAATAAGGTATTGGAGAAGGTCCTAATGAATATTTTTCATTACAAACTACTGATTGGGATTTAAAGATACCCACCACTCTATGGGCATACCACATAACATACAAAAGGATGAAAAAGTACTTTCCTTTTAGATTGGTATATGGCCTAGAATCTGTCGTCCCCATAGATTCATCATGCCTAGTTTGAGAGTTAAAGTAGCATTGAGGATGATAAAAGATGATTCCATACATGAAATACTGATAGAACTAGAGAAATTGGATGAAAATAGATTTATTTCTTCCTATAACCAAACATAGGAGAAGAGAAGGTAGAAAGCATGACATGACCACCATATAAAGAAAAAAAAATTTTACATTGGAGATCAGGTACTCCTATATGACAGTAAATATAAGTATCTCGGGAAGTTGAAGGTTAGATGGCTAGGGCCATATATCATCAAGGAAATATTACCTTCAAGAGTAGTAAAACTCCAAACATTGCAGATGAAAGAAATTATGAGACATGTAAATGGAACAAGGCTCAAGATTTATGTAATGTAATAAAAATATTTAAGAAAAAAATACCAACCTACTTGAAAACTGAAAATTTGGTGGGTAGGTCGAGGGGTAGGATGAAAACCCACAAGGGCATCTCTACCCTTAGAAAAAGAAAAATAAAAAGAGAAGAAAAGAAGAACACCGACCTATTTGAAGACCAACAATTTAGCGAGATAGGTCGAGGGGTAGGATGAAAAATCAAGGGTGTCTCTACCCTGGAGAAGGAGAGTGAGAAACATAGTTTATGGAGGAAAAATACCCATGCAATAAGGGAGAAGAAAATCCATAGAGGCAGAATACCCATGCAATGAGGAAAGATAAAATACATGGAGGAAGCATACTTGTGAAATAAAGTGAGATAGATAATAGCCACAAAGTAAATAAACACAAGTATTCCATGAATAAAAGAAAGAAAGAAAACCACGCAAATAACAACATAGAAAATTCCACACAAAATGAAGAAGGATGAAAACCGAAAAGAAAAACCATGATACCGAGGAAATAACAAAGCCACTCAATAGAGAGACAAAGTATAAAGCCACAACACAAAACTAGGAAAATGAAGTTGCATAATGAAGGAAGGAATACCCATAGAAATAGTCATGGAAGGAGAATCAAGGAAACCATTAGGTAACGAGGAAATAACCACAATATGCAAAAAAATCCACGAAGGAAGAAAAATATAAAACATGGAAAATACATGGGGTAAGAGTCGTGAAAGACACAAAAATTATTTTTGCTAAAGTAGCAATAAATGTGGTAGGTGGAAAGGCAAAAATATAAAAGGTGTTGAAGGAGAATGAACTAAGGCACAAAAAGTTCAAAGAAAGATCGAGCAAAAGGGTGAAGAAGAAAACTAGGGCACAACTAGGGAAAAGTATGAAGGAAAAATGGATGTCCCGGTCGAAATCACACAAGCAGACCTACCAAAGCTAAAATTTCTAAAGCACTCGTGAAGTCATACAAAACCAACCTAGAAGGAGCATTCTCACATATTCCATTCAAATTTGCATACGCGAGATATTTGCAGAAGTACATACACTCTCAAATTCTGGAATACAATCATACGAAACTCAAAGTGGAAAGAGCATTACTCTTGGAAGAAGATCCAACTACAAAGGAACTGGTATATAAGAAGAATGCTGAGGTCATCAAGGAATTAAAAATTGATGCTTGGAGTTGAATACCCTACTTTCCTAGGGCAGATTCCATAATTCAAGTTCTATTGAGCCGACTCCACAATTAGATGTTATATTTAGACCAACCATATCAGATCAATACAAAGGTAATAGCTAGGGTCACTAACTTATGGGATAAAGGGCATTCAACAATCACCAAAAATAAGACAACACTAAAAGAAATGTCTCAAGTGATGGGCATAACAAAATCAAAGCGGGGAGTATGTATATTAGATATTTCCAATCACACATTAAGGTATGCCGCTAAATCCATATGCCTTAAAATTTATCATACCAATAGAGAGGATGGTTCCACGGGCTTACCGCATAAATTTCAATAGATATGGTTTAGTGTCACTCAGAGTATAACCTGGCTGAATTGTTAGCAGCTGAATTTCATGAAAATACTAGGAGAATAAAATAAGGGAAGCACACTTTTTCTATGGCTCACTATTGATATGTTTGGCTATGTACTTTACCAAAACCCTACCTCATAAAACCAAAACAATAGAATGAGAAGTAGATAAACCTATCACGGAACAAATTTTCACACATATGGCTAGTCTTGATGTAGTAACTTAGATCACATCATTGTTAGGATGGATTAAAAGGATTAGGAAAATCATTGGCAACAAATCTAGGATATCAGAAAAAATTGTTACAAGATATGAAAAGGAGGTTTATTTTATTACAGACATTGATTATACATTCATTTGTCCTATAGTTCCACGCATACAAAACATACCTCCATTACCTTATGAGGCATCAGATGAACTTGTGGCTACATCTATAGAAGTAATTAGAAGTCTACCTGTCGACTCCACCAAAGCCAAATTGAAATTTTTTGATGAGGTAATTGAAGAGACATTTGAAGAATATAGACATAAATTCTCCACACAAATGGACAAGGTAGAAATTAGTGAAGCACTTCCTCAAACATACAAATGGAAGAAATCCCTTAGCATTAAAAAAATAATTACAAAAAGACAAAAATCTCTATCAGAGAAGGTAAATATGAAATAAAAAACAACCAAGAAAGGAAAAGATGAAACAGGTCTAAAGAAATAAAAGATATTTCTGAATTAGAGGAAGAAAAATCATACACTCCATCACCATCACATCCACAGAACCAATCAAAACCATCAATTTTAGAAGAAGCGAAACCATTAGAATAAACAAGGCTTAATCAATAAGCATACACCGCAAGTACAAAAGGAGAAAAAATGGCTATAACGAAGCCATAGTGTATACTACCTAGAGAATCATGCCTTTATACTAGATGATATAATTCATTTATCGACACCATCACTGGAAAAATAAATACAAGACCAAATAGAGATCGAGAAAACACACCACTGGTCATGCTTCAACAAGAACAAACCCTCCCGAAGATGAAGAAACTCCACACTAAGAAAGAGTTACACCACATAAAGGAAGTGGAAGAGTTGATTGGTATTTTGATGAAACAAAAGAAGGAGAGAGAAGAAGAGAAAAGGGAAAAAAAAAAACAAAAATCCACAAGAAAATAGTGTAGGAGAAAAATAGAACAAGAACTAGAATATTTGAAGAAGATAAAAAGAACAAGAAAAATAAGAGTTGAACAGAAACAAAAGGCATAATTCATCGGAAAACAAAAGGAACAAGAAGATAGAAAACAAGAAGTAGAGAGGGAGAGAAAAGCATAAGAAGATAGAAAATGGAAAGCAGAGACAAAAATAAAAGAAGAGGAGGAAAAAAAAACATGGAGAAGGAAATAAAAGAAAAGGAACGAAAAGCACATGAGGAGAAAATTCAAAAGGATAAGGAGGAATTAGAAAAGACAAACGAAATTAGAAGAAAGGAAAATGAAAGAAGTGGAAGAAAAGAAACAGAAGGAAGCAGAAGAAAATAAAAATAAATAAGAGGAAGAAAATAAACAAAAGGATGAAGAAGAAAAGAAGAAAAAGGAGGAACTAGAAAAGAAAAATAAGGAAGAAGAAGATAGGAAAAAGAAAGAAGAAGAAGCACTGAAAGAAAATGAGAAGGCGAGAAAGAAAAGGAGGAACACAAAAACAAGCAAGCCAGAGTTTACAAATCCCCTCCTCCCATATAGTAACTACACCGAACCTAGATACCCACTAACAAAAATCAAGAAAGCTCTACAAAAAAGGAAACAACAACAATCGATCCAAGTACGTAAAGGAATTGTGCAAATAACTATGGAGGGTTTCTAGGTTAATCTTGATCAACTCACTCCACTACAAAAATCAGCCTACAGTCAACTACTAGAGAAAATTGCTACCCACGATTGGATGCAGAGGTGCATAGAACTTGAAGAAGCAATGAAAAAGATACTCTCTACCATACAAATAGATAAACCATAGATCAAGATTGATCCCAAGCTCTCCATTGAGAGGACCATAAAAGACGTGGTAGGTGAGATTTTTAAGGAACAACACATTAATTTAGAAGGAGAAAAAGAAAGAATCCATAAATCTACCATCAAAGAATATATGGTAGAAGTTATAAAACCTCATCTAGTAGAAAATCAAAAGAAAATAAAGTAACTACAAACCACATTAGAAAAGATGGAGATATAGTTAAATAATTCCGCGGTATACTAGATGTAGAGTTTTTTTGTGTAAGGCTCTTTTATTGGCCACTGTCTTTTGTTCCCCAGCCCTAGTTATTTTTTTATTTGTTTGAGCCAAAATTTGGCTAAGTATGGAGCTGAATGTGGAAGATATCCACATGTCCCTTTAGTGCACTTAGGGCATAAAGAAGAGAAAGGAACATTATCAAACTTGTGCCGCACCGCCCATGTGTCTTAGGCACGATAAAGTTACCCAAGTGGATTAAAAATTAAAATATATAGTAAAAACACACAAGGTCTCCACGTGTTGCCCAAGCATAATTTCAAATAAAGAGAGAAAAGGAACAATCTGAAACAAGCAGTGACATTCACGAGTCACCTAGGTGCAAGTTTGAATCCAAATCCCCAGGAAGGCACTAATAAATGTGCAACCTCCACGTGGTAGGGAATAATCATCACCAACCAAAGGAGCACAAGGCTTGGGAGTTGGATGAATTAAAGGTGATCATAAATATCACCGACATGTAGTTGAGATCTTGCCCAAAAATGAAATATTTTGTAAGAAAATTGAATGTTGGTGGTGGAAGATCTGATTCCAAACATTGAAGTGAGAGCCAAGGGGGTCTATATAGGAATTTTTTGATCTAGGCGGAAGGAGGAGGAACCATAAAGAAGAAAAAGACACTTAACTTTGAAAGATATTTTAGGCTTAGTTATTGTATTTGCTAGCTTTAGCTAGGATATGTTGTAGAAGAAAGTTGTAATATGTATCATATCGGCCTTATGTATTATTTTCTTTATGAATAAAGGGCTATTTTTATGTCTATTTTAGCTCTCAATAGTCTACGTCCTTCATTCAATATTGTTGGTAGTTTTTAGATAAATGTTGAATATCTATAGTGCTATATGCCCTAGGGTTTTCTATATGCATCGATCATCTACATATTATTATGTTTCACACCTTCTCAGCCTTTGATAATTCAAGATACTTTAAAAAATAGTATACCATGTTAAATGCTCTTTAAATATTCTAACATTTTTTAGAATCTATCTCTGTGCCTTTTAAATAAGTTTTAGCGTATCGCCCTACTTATTTTTTTCACTTTGTTTTATTTTCCTAACCCTTACCTCACACTAACTTAGAAGATCCAAATTCTATAAAACCTAGAGGTTATCTTAGGGTGCATTTCCCCCATCCCTAAGGTATCCCCCAAATTTGATTGTTCATCTATAAAGATAATCATCAACAGTTTTCTTGGCGTGCCCAGTGGGACTCAAACAACTACACATCTAAAGAATCCATCGTCAAAAAATCTACTAATTTAATTACTAATAAGTTTGGTCCTCTCTATTTTGTGACACGGATGTGAAAAATATGAATAACAAGAGAATAAGGTGAATTTGAATATCTACAGTTATATCCACCAAGGAATAGAAGAGGTAGACAGATTCGGAGGTCTCTGTCTCCTTTGAGCCAGACTCTCTCAACACATCCACTAGGTAGGTCCTTCTTACAATTAATTAGAATCCTAAGACCTATCTTAATTTTCCACCTCCAAGATGCACCATCGTAATACCTAGAGGCTTCTTTCGTGTAGTCGCTCTAACCAACTTGTCCTAGTACCAACTTCACTTTAGACCATCCCACCTAATAGCGGAAGGGAAATGGTACCCGTGCATAACAATTTAGCAGTAACACCCAAACACATGGTGCCTCCTTGTAATATTCCTCACATGCCAAGAGATTGTCCCAAAGGAAATTTATAGCAAAAAGGTAGCCAAAAAGAGTAAGGGAAGGCTACGTTATTAATACATCAAGACCTTAGTAGTCCGTGGGAGTCTAAAATGTGGCCCTTGTTGCATAGATTCAAGGGATGTCCCTAGAGAAATAAGTAGATATTGCACAAGAGACATAATTTTATCATGGGTAGAAGGTGAGTAATTTGTATTTACAAATGAAGTATCTACTTCCAACCCAGTTCAATCTAATTGCAAGACCCGCTTTAGAAAAAGGATGATAGAAATGGCCAATCCTATCCTAACTACGACTAGCAGGATGAAAAAAGAGCCTCCAATCATTATAGTCTCATCATCGACGATTGTAAAAGAGACCCCAAGAATTATCCCAGAATCGAGTTCCCTCCATCCCATAGTCAAAAGAATGAAACACTACCACCGTCCAAGACATCATCGCTTAGACCAATAAACGTGCTCCAAAACTCAATAAAGCACCAACCGACGCATATTTGTGGGATCTTATGGGGATTGCCAAGAAAAATTAGTTTCCCCAAGAATCAATGAGATCAAATAACACCCCAACCTCCACCAGAAGGATAAGTAACAGTGTAAAAATGATTCAGCCCCAATAGAGGCAGTGTTGTTAAATCGAAGGGAGAAGTAAGTAAACCAAGGCCTAACCCATTTTTTATGACTCTTATAATAGGTAGGAAATTATTTCATAACTCCATGATAGACTCTAGCGCAAGCACTATGGTCATGCCCAAAGAAATTGCAGACACCTTGGGAATTAAATATGAGCCCTTAAGGAAAGGAGTCATGCAACTAGATGGAAAATTATTCCAAACCATAGAAGCTATCAAAGGACTCCCATTGCAGCTTTATTCTTGTCCGAACATAACCATTCCATAGGATATAATGGTAATTGATGTTCTTCTAGTCTTTGGACTATGTCTCTCTTGTGATTTCATAGCCAAGATAGGAGGCTACATGTCTCTTGATTGGTCCCATCTGATTCTGTGGACCAAGTATGGGTCTAATATGAAGGTATTATCATAACCCTCGCTAAGGAACATATAATGGACCAAGCGGTCTCAGGATTTGAGGCTTCCTTGCCATGATCACCGAGAAGAAGAATCATATATAGAGGATGGTAACCTTCAAAGCAAAAGTTATTTAGCCAACCTCCCCCTAGTGATCCCTTTGGGAACTTTGATTCAACTGGTTTGGGAACTTACATCATCTTCGATGAAGACTCCATGATTCTAAAGGTGGTAAAAGAAGAGGATAAAAGATATGGGAGTCCCATCAAGGATTCCCAGATATGGACCTTGCATTTTGATGGAGCTAAAAGCAAAATGGCTTAGGAGCTGGGATATGCTTACTATCCCCAAGCAGAAAGAAGATACTTTAGGCATTTCACTTCTAGTTCACCTGCACCAGCAATGAGCCAAAGTGTATGAAGCTTTAGTACATGGGCTGGCTATGGCATGAAAGGAGGGCATCAAATAGTTGAGAGTATTTGCAATTGGGAGTTGTTAGTGACACAAGTAAGGAACACCTCCACCATAAAGAATCCAAGAATGAGGTCCTATCGACATAGGGTGTGGGATCTCATCGAAGATTTCAAATCCTTTAATATCAAGGAGGCTGATATGATGGCTTTAATCGGGTCGCAATTCAACCCAATCTAGGAATTGATAACGAATGAAAGTATAATAAAATTGATCATCCACCCATCTATACCCAATAACATTGATCATTGGTACGTTTTTAACAATGACCAATAGATTGTACACTTCCTCCGTAGTTTTACCGGTCTGCAAACCAACTCCAACCCAAAATTAAAGAATCTTATGGAGATCAGATTATTTAGTTGAAGACGAACAAACTTCCAAAAGGGTTAATAACACTAGAGAGCCTTTTTGATTCTAACGATGCTAATTCAGATCAAAGGAGGTTCATAGTGGTTAAGGAGGATTACATCGAGCTAGAAGTGACTAATGGGAGGAAGCTAAAATTTGGGAGATTAGTCACCCAAAGGGAAAGGGAAAGACTTGTGGCTCTATGCCATAAGTATGAAAAAGTAATGGCTTGGACATACGACAACCTACATGGTTACAACAAGGATATCATCCAACACACCATTGACCTCAAAGAAGGAACTAAGCCCGTACGCCAAAAGCAATAGCCAATGAACCCATAAATATAATCCCTCATGATGAAGGAAATTAGAAAGCTCTTAGAGGAAAAAATAATCTTCCCTATCAAGCACACAATATGAGTTTCTAACCTAGTTCCGATAAGGAATAAAATTGGTGACATTTGGTTGTGTGTAGATTTCATATACCTAAATCAAGTCTACCTTAAGGAGCACTATCCCTTACTCTCAATGGAGTATATATTACAAACAATTGTAGGATCAGAGAGATTCTCTCTGCTGGATGGTTTTTCAAGCTATAACCAGATATGGCTCATGGAAGGAGACCAACATAAGACCACTTTCACGAAAAAGTGGGGAACCTTCACATACGTGAAAATTCCATTTGGACTCACAAACGCTGGAGCTACCTTTTAAAGAGCCATGAACGCCACATTTGGAGTGCTGATCAATAAGGTAATTCTTATATACCTAGATGAAAACATAATATTTACCAAGAATGTGGAGGATCATTTTGATGCTTTAGAATCTGTATTTGAGAAGTGCCAATAATTCGAGATCTCCTTGAACCAAAGAAATATGTTTTCAGAGTACCGCAGAAAAATACTTTGGGACACATTGTTTCAAAGGAAGGAATCACTATTGATATAGAGAGAGTTAAAGACATCTTGTGACTACCCTTTCCATTCAATAAGAAAGCAGTCCAATATTTATTAGGCAAGATCAATTTTGTTAGTAAGTTCATTTGAGTTTTCAGACAATCCTCCCGATCATGTTAATGATCAAGAAGGACCTTAAATTTAAATGGACCACTGAAGGCCATCAGGCATTTGAAGTAATTAAGGGGGCTATCACATCCACCCCGGTACTATACAACCATGAATTCTCAAAGGATTTCATCATGTATGTATACGGGAGTGATCATAACATAACATCCATGTTGACACAGAAAGGAGAGTCTCAAGGAGAGGAACATCCGGTTGCCTTATTTTCAAAAACTCTCCATGACTATGAAACTAGGTATAAATTTGTAGAAAGACAAGCTTATGCTATAGTCAAGGGTTTAAATAAATTCAGGCACCTTGTCACCCATAGTAGAATCAAGGTTATGGTGGCACACTCTAGCATCAAGGAATATATAACAGAGGGTGAGATAATAGATAAAAGAGCTAACTGGATCACTAAGATCTTCGAATATGACATTGAGATAAAGCCTACAAAGTTAGTATGGGGAAGGGGCCTATGCCAATATCTTACACAAGACCCCATGCCCCCAACTAATGATGAGCCCGAGAAGATACTCTATATCCAAGAAAGTGACTCTAATAGCTGGGTCTAGGATACGATCCGCTTCATGCAAACAGGGAAATACCCAAGCCACATCCCTCTCAAAAAGAGAAGGTACTATAGGAAACAAGGATCCAAGTTCACCATGATTGACGATTTCCTTTTCAAAAGAAACTTTAACGAGATCCTACTCAGGTTCCTGGAGAATGAAGAAGTTGAAAGGATCTTATGTGAGTTGCACCATGGGAGCTCGGGAGGCCATTTTTCTACCCAAACCACAACTATAAAAATCTTGCAAGAAGGATACTTTTGGCCAAGCCTATTCACTAACTATCAAGCAGAAACAAACAAATGTAGGATTTGTCAAGTTTATATGGGATTCTAGAGGAATGCAACATTACCTCTTAACCGATCCTAATTGAGGAACCATTTTCATAAGAATTCCTTGGTATGGTCAACCCAACTTCGAGTGTTGTGCACAAATGAATCCTCACTGCAACTGATTACTTCACCCGAATGGCGGAAGCAATTCCATTAAAATAAGCCACCGAGAACGTGATCCTAGAACTCCTATAGAATATCACTACCTACTTCAGACCCCCACACTATTATATCAGATAATGGTAATGCATTTTTAGGTGCCAAAGTATCTCGATTTACTGTAAGGCATAGGATTTATCTCGAAAACATCCTCAAATTATTACCTACAAGGAAACATTGACATTTAATCCACTAATAAAAATTTTATTAGGTGCGTAAAAAGGATGGGAAGTGAGCATAAGAGGTTGTGGCATGAACATGTCAAAACAATCTTATGGGATGATTGAATCACACCTAAACAGATCTTAAATGCCTTGCCATATGAGAAAGTTTACGAGAAAAGAGGTGTGATGTCAGTTACCCTAGAAATCTCTTCATTACAACTATTAAAAGAAATTGAGATAGAGGAAAATGGTGCAATGCAAGTAAGACTCACCAAGCTTGTAAAGCTTCAAGAGAAGTAGAAGGCCACTGATGAAGCCATGATCATCTTCCAGCAGGTGGTGAAAAATTGGTTTGATAAAAAATATCAGAACTAGAATTTTGAGTTGGTACTATGGTTTTGAAATGGGATGCAAGGGCTGCCAAGCCTAGAAATCATAGAAAGTTTGACCCCTTATGGACATGACCCTTTAAAATCAGCACATGTAAGAAACACAACACTTTTGAACTTGATACCATGGATGGAAACCCCTTGGAAATTCCAGTAAACAGGATTCACTTAAAACCTTTCCATTGAGTCTCTTCGTTTGAAGTATTATATCATATGTATAGTTTTGCTTTTCCTCATATTTTTGCCTTGTTATGTTTTACCCTTTCAATAAGTGTCTCAGACATGTGTCCCTGCAAGACACCCTTGCCTCTTTCTAAAGTTTTGGAGGAAGTGCATCTTTCTAATTTTCCCTGAAGTTAATAATCTAACGTCTTTCTAAGACATTTCAGGGAAAGATCAAAGAATTGAGATAAAATCTCTCAGAAAATGTAAATTTTGGCATTTGGGGTCATTAAATAGAAAGGGCTATTATATGATGTGAATCTATATACACATAAGCCATTACTCTACATAGGTTAATGTGGTTATTTAAGACAAGTTGGGGGCATCCAACAAATTCATTTCAAATGCTAAGAGTTTTCCACCTAGCCTCCGAGTTTCAAGTAGACAAAAATCAGAGCCTTCTCCTAGTCCTGAAATCTACCATGGCAACTTACAAATAGGCACCCCAAACGAAGTCTTATGCAGGGAAAATTACACGCCCATGCCCTATTCACCCAAGGTTGAGGTTTCATGATGGGGGATCATGGTTCAGTGACCCTTCTGTAGTTTCAGACTTTGCCGATGATGTCTTTGACCCTGTTCCCAACAAAAATTCCAAAGCCCTGAGGGAGGAAACCCATGCTAGATTTATTAACTTGGGGAATTGAGTCTTTTGGCTCAAGAATTTGGAACACAACACTTTATAAATATATGGTGCATCTTGTGCACCCGTTTCTAGAGCTTGTACAGATGTTAGTGAGTTGTTTCAATACCGAAACCAATGGCATATAGGGAAGAAACATAAAGGTGGTAATCACACATCAAGCTATTAGGGACATGTTGGCCCTGGTCTATGACCCAGCAGCCAATTTCTATAAGATAGCCAAGCTCCAAAATGTCTAGGATCAATGCCAAAAAAATATTTATTCCTCGATAGGGAGTTAAGAAACATAGATTCAAGAGGTTCGGGAACTTCAGGATTCCCCATTCCCTTAAAGTTAGTAATGGTGAATTCTCAAGAAGAATGCTCCATGTTAGCATTCATTTTCAGCCAACATTCAGACAAAAATGTCCATGATTGGAAAATAGTGGCCCTATTCAAAATGAGGTCCTTGAAAAAGGAGCAGACATACCATTTCGACTTCGCCGAAGTCATTTTGGAGTCTATTTGCAAGCAACTAACAATGGTCCCAAGATAAGCTCTACCTTGAGGCATTCCTCATATTTGTTCCACCTCATTTTATATTAGAATTCCTAGTTCCTAAGCTATTATATGGCTCTAAAACTATGGGATGTATAGGTAAACCCCCAAAAGATCATTCCGGTGTGCACTTGGACTCATGTGTTGTTCCAATTGTTAGAAGTATATGATTTTTTTAACTCTTTGGGGAGCCCCTCATATATGAATTTAACCCATAAGGGTTTAAAAAAGAATGAATAGCTATGTTCAGTCCATATTCGTAGATCCCGTGCACCCTCACGATTATTTTTTAGGGGTAGAAAATTCTATGATTTGGCTACATGGTTACCAAGATGAATCCTTTATGCTCCCGAGGGTCCTCACAACATGGGTGTTGGGTCTAGAGATATCCAGGTAGTTAGTTCTCCTGGATGTTGAATTTAACTCCTGTAGAAAAAATAAGGCACTTTTTGACCTCCCCTCAAGCAAGGGAGGAATTAATGTGATTAAACGTAAGGCAAAGCATATGATCACAAAAATTTGGCTTCCTATGGATTTTACCTTATCCAGGACTTGTGGAGGTATGACCATAACAAGATGATGGCCTCCAATTTAGTTCAGGAAAAAGTTTTAGACTCCTACTAGCACGAGTCCAGAAATTTTTTAAAGACAGTGGTCTCATCAGAACATTCACTTGACATGTTTGTCGAGCTTAGTGACATTCCAATTCCAGAGTGGGATTCATTCCACCCAGTACATTATAGGTATGACCCCACACTCATAATAACATAAGGACTCGAGAAGCCCTATGTAACAAGGACCGGAGCACATAAAAATTGAATCCTATTAGAAGTATAGGTAAGAGATCGAACAAACCACCCTTGGTTTTGAGGGTGTATCTAGTGACGAAAAATAGGATTTTTGGGATGCGGATCACGGGTCTAACGTGGAAAGTGAGGAGATAATGAAAGTCACCATGGTACAACATTTGAGAACTACCAAAGAATCCTTCAGGCCCTCTCAACCACAATTTCAAGAGAAACCCACAACCTCCACTTCTCAGCAAGATATTTTGGTTCGAAAATCCAAGCCATAACTAACATAAGTTCCCCTGGGTAGTAAATTAATGGAGGAATCAGTGTTGAGTACCCCACATAAAATGTTAAATTCAATCAAGACCCCTACATCTCCTCCCCCTCTCCCTCCTCCTGGGGATCCCTTTCAATCTCCTCCTCCACCACCATTTTCCCCTTCAAGGGGTATCCCCTTATCGGTCACCCCATCTCAGACACTCCCTCTTCCCGAGCCTCTCTTTTTCCTCAACCTCCCTCCACCATCCCAACTTTCTCCCCCCACATGGTGACAGGCCCTTCTTCAGCTCTAGTAACTTCACAGCCTCAACCACATGTTACAATCCCATATGGTCTTGCCACCCAGGTTCCCATTCATAGCGTGGTTGTCCCTTCTCCCTAAGAATTTTTAAGTCAAGCTCAAGAGGCCAGAGTAGCCCAAAATAGTAGAAGGATGAAACAAAAGAAGAAATATATATCAACATGAGTGAAAGAGCATATGCGGTCATTATATGACCATCAACAAATTTCTTTGATCATCGCATGGCACCCCCTGTGTTTCCAAACCCACAGAGCAAATGCAACCCGATGACTACTCTATTGCCACTATCGCGATCAACCTCATAAAGTTTTGGCCTTAGGATAAGGTCAAGATAATGAACAAAACTGTTGTTGTAGTCATGACAGACTACCTCAAGCTTAACAACCAGCTCAAAAAGGCACAATCTAGCCTCCGCAGGGAAGAAGGCACCATGGCCAATCAACAAGCCGATATTAAAGGAAAGTGCAAGGAGATCGAATGAGATATGCAAGGAGTTGAAGGAGGATCCATCAAGATAATTCCTTGTGGCTTCTCAAGTGGAAGCTAAGAACCTAGAAGCTAAACTTGCAACATCTAAAGCCTTGGCCAATGTGCTCTAATAGGAGAAAGGATCCCTCCAACATGAGGTTAATTTAAGAAAGGAAGAGGTGGCTATGCTCTAGGAAAAGTTGCGTGCCATCGAAGTAGAGAAGGGAAACCTCCAGACAAGGTTGAAATCATCCAAGGACACAGTCAAGGACTTGACGCATAAATTGGGACAACAACCCTAGAAAGGAAGAAATGTAACATTGATGTAGGAGCTATATGCCTCTTGCTATGACCAAATTGATATCGTGATAATGAATCTAGCCCCCACAATTGGATTTATATCTAATGCATAGGGGTTATGCTCAAATGTGGAGACCACAACCTCCACCATCAGTAGCACTATATTTTCTAAGGTCCCTAAATCACTACTAATGATTAAGAAACTTTATGATTCTTATGACTCCACCCTACAAGGGTCCAAAATCACGAAGATAGATGATTGTTGTGAAGATAAATGAGATCCTAAGATGTAAAAAAACATCCATCAAATACCAGAATCTCTTGACCTAGGTGTAATAGGGGATCAAAGAGTGGAAGTAGAGTATCAAAAAATTGGTTCAATTTGGCTTCACCCCACTTCCCCAAAGACTCCACAATCATATCAAAGGACCCAATTCAGTAGCTCTTCATCACCAAATGGAAAGATAAGATGATATTTTAGTCTTTAAAAGAGAGCTCCAATGTCACCGAGGTGGAAGCCATCCTGAACCCAATCATACAGTTGGAATTCGTTTACACATAGTAGTGCAGAGTCTCCAAACCTTTTCTCATAAGGAGATAATCAAAATGGATCAAGCTTTCTAGCACTTGAAGAAAAGAACCTACCCTATAGAGGTAGAATGGCTCGGATATCAGGCTACTTTGCAACAACTCTAAGTGGCATTTCATAAGCCACATTTTGAATTTTGAGGAAGAGAATTGTTGGATCCTTCCATAATGGCACAGAGTCCCTGGCGAGTTGCCAATAATCGTAGAGTTTTTTTGTGTAAATATCTTTTACCAACCATTGTCTTTTATCATCCTCGGCCCTAGTTCTTTTTGTTTTGTTTTTGTTTGAGCACAAATTCGACTAAGTATGGAGCTAAATGCGGAAGATATCCACGTGTCCCTTTGGTGCACCCTGGGTATAATATAGAGAAAGGAACGTTATCAAACTTTCATCGCATCACCCACGTGTTTCAAGCATGATAACTTTACCTGTGGATTAAAAATTCAAATATATAGTAAAAAAATATAAGGTCTCCGTGTGTCGCCCAAGCACAATTTAAAAAAAAAGAGAGAAAAGGAACACTCTCAAACAACCGTACAACCTCCATGCATCACCTAGGTGCAGGTTTGAAGCCAAAGCCCTAGGAAATAACCTTAGAACAAGTGTACAACCTCCATGTGGTAGGGAATAATGATGACCAACCAAAGGAGAGAAAGGCTTGGGATTTAGATGAATGGAAGGTGATCATAATTATCACCGACAAGCAATTGAGATCATTTCCAAAAATGAAAATTTTTGTAAGAAAATTGACTGCTACACTGTGGAAGATCCGATTCTAAAAATTAAATTGAGATCCAAGAGGGTCTATATAGGAATGTTTTGATCAAGGAAGTAGGATGAGGAACCATAGAGAAGAGAAAGAACCTAGAATTTTGAAAGAGATTTTAGGATTAGTTATTGTGTTTGTTAGCCTTAACAAGGCTTTATTGTAGAAGAAATTTCTAATATGTACCGTATCAGCCTTATGTATTATTTTCTCTATGAATAAAGGGATCTTGTTCTATGCATTTTAGCTCTCAATATTCGTGTCCTTCATTCATTATTGTTGGTAGTTTTTAGATAAATGTTGAATATCTATCATGTTATATGCCCTTGGGTTTTCTATATGCATCTATCATCTACATATTATTATGTTTTACACCTTCTTGGCCTTTGATAATTCAAGATAATTTTAAAAATAGTAGACCATTCTAAACGCTCTTTGACTATTCTAACGTTTTTTAGAATCTATCTCTGTGACTTTTAAATAAGTTTTGGCGTATCACCTTAGTTAGTTTTGCACTTTATTTTATTTTCCTCTAACCTTTACCTCACCCTAACTTAGAAGATCCAACTTCTATAAAACCTGGAGGTTATGTTAGGGGGAACGTCCCACATCCCTAAGGTATCCCACAAATTTGATGGTTCATCTACAAATTTAATCATCAACAATACAATTATACTATTGGATGGCCAAGTATGACTGTGGAAGACAAGGTAGAAATGGAGAAATTAGAACAGGAAATTCACAAAGCATCTATAGAATATGATATTTCTAAAGATAAGGATGACACACAAAGAGAAAAAATGGCAGAGCTCAAAAACAAATACCATAATCAGCAAGTGAGCACAACAAGAGAAAATATATGACATGTAAGATTCTAGTAGCAGATTGGACAAAGCATTAGTGAGGATGCAAAAAGAAGCTACAACTACACAAGATTGATGGAATAAGGTACGGAAACATCCCACTCCCTCCGAACTAATCCCACTTATCTAAGAAAATACAAAATTGCAAAAGTGGATAGATCATGTGAATAACCATTTGGATTCTGGTTAAAATATGAAAAGAATATTCTTCCACAAATAACCAAATATATGCTGTAAAGTACACCTTAAGGGCTTAGAGGCTAGGGCATCCCACAAAAACAGTAGGGTGAATCAAGTGAAGGAAAATTTCCTTATACCAAATGTCTAATTTCTAGGGCGGTTGATGCTCCCATATTCAACATCCCATAAATCCATTCGGGTGAGTCAAGCAAGGGAACCTTTCCATATTATATATGTCTAAGTCCTGGTGGTTGATGCCCAACTCATTTTATTTTTTTTTGGCCGAAGTTGTTGGAAATTTTTTTGGAGGACATACAAAATTCTTCATCAGTTGTTGTCTCGAGGAAAATAAAAAGTTTAAGAGGGGGATAATGTTGACAGGAGTCTTCATCAAAGTTTGGTATAAGCCATAGATATATATAGAAATCCACCAAATTCTAGTGAAATCCACAGAGAGATAAATCTAACCGTGAAGGAGAGAAGATAGCCATGAATAAAGAAGGATTCCATGCATAAAAGGAAAAATTCATAATAAATAGTAGAAGATGCAATACACAGATATAGCTGCGTAAGACTAAGAAAATATGTGAGATACGAAGGAAGATACGTACCATTGGGAAGAACTATAGAAGTTTGACTATAATCCACGTAATGAAGATGAATCACAAAAGCAGATGAAACCGAAGCTAACAGAGGCACAAGTCAAAGGAATTTTATTTTGGAACATATTAGATTTTTTATAGTGTGCATCACAAAAGACATGTGAATTCCATTTTGAGAGACAATGTATGAGAGTAGAGTTAAGATAGAATGAGAAGAACATGGATGTAATGAGAACTAATGTAATAATTTTTATGAATAAATAAAGAATGGAGTTTAGAGTATAATCTGTTATGTGTCTTTATTTACATTTCTATTATTACAGAGAATTGGTTTATTTCCCATGTACATTCTTAACAAAGATTGCATTTTCCCTAAGCCCTACAATCATGTTGGGGTCTTAGGTCAACATTTACCAAACATCTTACATTTTCTTCAAAATCTAAGTGGAAATCCTTCAACTAGGTCCATCTCTAAAACTGCTCATTTAGGCTTCTAGGACTCAAGAACTAGTCTTGAGGTCAACTTGCTCCATCACCTCCAAAATAAATTCCAATCTTAACCAAATTATAGAACATCCTTAGACATTTTGAATGAGAAACCTTCAACAATCATGAAGAAATTCAGAACAATCACCAACCTCATGAAGCTACTCAACACCATGCTTAACCAAGCATATTCCAAAATTAACCTTCAAATATCAGTTCATAAATTTCTCATCCCTTATCAAAATAAAAATTTCGATATGTCATTGGAAATATTTTGGAACCCGGATCGTAAAAAACTCGAACCAAGTCTTAACTCTACATGCATCTCATGCAAATCCACTTTTACCATAGATTGCTCCAAAGCGCCCCAATTACCACTCCTCATAAATAGGGCACACTTTTCCATTTAGGACCTCAACAAAGTGATAGGAAAATATCATGGAAATACATAAAAATCCTATGCTAAAACAATTTTACATTTATTTCATACCTTCTTTGGAAAACATTACCTCAAATTGAACATCTTCATAAATAATCATTTTTGAGTTGGGTCCACGTACAATCACAAGAACTACTACCATATCTTTCTAGAAATATGAAGTAGTCCCCTACAATCTGTAATAATAATTTTTTCAAAATCAACCATAATAGACTCACTACACTCTTTTTTCTCCAAGTCTCTTTTAGCTAGGGTTTAACTAGGGTTTCAAAACAACTTATCTTCTTAATGATCATTCATAAAAATGTGATGATAAAACAACATCATTATTTTTAATAAACATTATTATTTCCCTATAAAAATATTCCCAAAAATATTAGTGTCCCATGAAAAGCACACAATTCACAACAAGTATCAAAAGGTCAACTTTTTGCTCAAAATCACACTCTAGAAAAACCCGTTTTGCCAAAATATTCATATCCTAGAAAATATTCTTCACTCTAACTTGAAAATTGTCATGAATCATAATGAAAACATATTATAACTACTTAAAGTCACTATATATCTCAAATAGATACGAAACTATCCAACCTCAATAAATTACATGTGCTAGTTTGCATTGTCTTCACCTATTTGCTTCCCAAGGACCATGAAACACTGTCAAACCTTAGAGAAATGGCCTAAAAATCATCATAAACTACATGTAAACTATCACCATATAACTATCATGATTGAAAAATACTTCCATGCTCCATTTATTAATTCACCATACCATACTACATGCTCTAAGACTAGGAATAGACTTAGAATGACTACTACAACCTAGAACATCACATGAACTGACCTAGGAGACCATATGCAAACTCTTAGACACCATTTACACATCATACTAGCCTCTTTTTACCTTGTGACCAAATTATATGAACTCTAGAGAGCTCATACCATGACTATGCACACCGAACTATGCTCCAAGAACTCATAAACCATCACCAAACATGACACTACCAATCATCCTTCATGTTTGACATTGAATAACACCTCATGGAGACTCATATGATATCATAACACCATTTTCCATCAATTGAATTAACATCAATGACAACACTAACACATAATGGCTAATAGTTATAGCTAGTGCAATTTCTAGTAATAAAAACTACCTTGAATTGGTATCTTACTAATAGAGGAAATAAATCCCAAACACTAAAAATTATTTCCATCTTAGAATATGATACATGTCTACTTGTAGTGATTTTTAAGTCTGAAATTTTATTTATGTTATGATTGTTGTTCATATGGGTATATATTAATTTTCACATGTTGTGTGAAATAACTTGTATACACATAATCAATGTCCCAAAAGTTTGGCATACAAGCTTGGATAAGAAGACATATAAGCTTGGATTAAGGTCTGCACCATCACCTTTCAAATTTTCATTTTTCTAACCTATAATTAACTGAATTGGATTCAAAGTGGCTGTAATAAGTTCATATTTTAATGTTTCTATGTGATTTTATTGTATAACTTACAAGATGAGTCAAGGTTAAAGATTGACATGGATGGAGGTGGAAAATATCATGAGTTTGATGAGGTTGAGGATCCTAGGAAATATGTTACACACTATTAATGTCCATGTAACCATTTCAAATATGGAATATTTATAAAAAGGGAAATCATCGTGGGCATATAATTAACTATGGGCACTCTAGAGTTATCCCTTGGACTCAATCTGATTATCTTGATGACTTTGATTTATATCATATGAGAGACCATGATGAGGTAAATCACATAGATGAAGGGATGAAATTTACTAAAATTCTTTGCAATTACATTACAAAAAAATGCAACTCATTTTGAGGGTGACATAAATTTCAAGGATAAGGATACAAGATTGTGGGAAATTTTAATGGATCAAGCTTCAAAACATGTGTATCTAGCTTGCAAACTAAGTCTTTTATCAACAATCCTAAACATTTTAAATTTATAAATGGTTCATGGATGGAAAAATGATAGTTTGGATAACTTGCTAGAATTTCTACATAATTTATTACCAGATGGATCTTAATTTCCAAGTAAAACTATAAATGTAAAAATTTAATTTCCATGCAAGTAATAGTTTATGAAAACATTGATGCATGTGTGAAGGGTTGCGTTCTATTTCACAAAACAATTGCAAATGAGATCCATTTTCCAATATGTGGAGAATCACAATATAGAATATTTTTGAAATCAAATGCTCCAAGAAAGGTTCTTTGTCACTTTCCTCTAAAAAAGGTTACTTCAAATGTATAGGTGTCCAAAAATTGTTGAACATATGTAATGGTATGCCCAAAATAAGATCCATGATGGAAAACAATGTCATCTTGTTGATTCCTAATGTGGATGGAATTTGATAATAGATGGATTAATTTTACACAAGAACAACACAATATAAGGATCAGGTCAGCTTTAGATGATGTGAACCCATTTTCAGATATGAGCACTACAAGGTCAACTTGGCCAATTTTATGATAAATTATAATTTTCCTCCTTGGTTAGCAACCAAACCATATTTATTAATTTTTTTATTGATTATAATAGGGAAGAAAAGTGTAACTTCATATATAATAGATGTTTATTTGGAGCCATTATATGATGAGTTAAAATAATTGTGGGAAGGGGTTGATGCATTTCAATATTTAAGGGATGGTTCTTGTTTAAGGTTCACATTAAGGGAAGCATTAATTTTTACAATACATGATCTTCTTGCATATGGAACCTTATCTAGGCTCACTATTCATGGCTATAATGGATGTCCTGCTTGCATTATCAAGCCATTTGTGTGACACTTGAGTGATTTGAATAAGTGTATTTATTTCATACATTGTTTTTAACTTCTAATAGATCATCCATACTGTCAAAAAAATCATGTTTTGATGGTAATGAAGAGATTTGGAAATCCCCATTGGCAATAAAAAGTGAATACGTTATTGAGAAGTCTACAATAAGAAATTTATTTATGGAAAGTGGTGGTTATTTTGATGGTAAATATGATCCAGTAAATGATATAGGTGTAAAATGATTGTATATTTTCTAAATTTTTCCATACTTTATAGAATTGATAATTAGACACATGGTTGACTTCATGCATTATGAGAAATTTTTTCCTTGGGTTATTTTGGAAATTCTTTTTGGTGGGTATGATAAAATTTTAGTGTGATAGGACTTGAAAAAACTAAATATTTGTCGAAATCTCTCGGATAAAAAGTATTAATAATGGAAAACTTAAAAATCCACATGATCCTTATGTGTTTATAGAGGCACAATGTCAAAAATTCATAAGATCATTGTCTCAAATATGGTTTCCCATTGGATATTCAATAAATTCATTGAGACATCAAGATGATATTAAAGGTTTAAGATGTCTAAAGAACCATTAATATCCTGTTTTTATTGAGGATATTTTACCTATTATATCATATCAATTTTAGAAAAAAATTCACAAAATAAATATCATAATGTCATGCTTGCTATTAAAAACTATGAGTTTACATGTGTTAAATCCTTCAATTTTTTAATATTTGAGGCGGAGGTTATTGAAGTCCTTTATTTTTGGAATGCAAGTTTACACCAATAATATTTAATATTCCTATACATCTTGTAATACATATAAAGAAGGAACTTGATTATTTATGGTCATTTAGAACAAGATGGATGTATCCTATAGAACTATACATGAAGGTTTTGAAAAAACCTATTCATAAAATGGAAATACCGAAGGTTGCATGTCGATGGCTATATAATAAAAAGATGCCATCGACTTTTTCACAAAGTATATGAAGGAATTTACAAGTGTAACTTGACGTGTATGGGATGATGAAGAATAGGAAAGAGTTGCAAGTGAGTTGTTAGAAGAAAAGATGACTCATTTTGAGCTATCACATAATGAAAGAAATGTGATACATTCTTATGTTCTTCAAAACACATCTACAATGGAGAAGTGGTACATGTGAATATATTATCTATTAGTGATATTTTTATTATTTACTTTTTATTTCAATTATTTTCACTATTTTCTATTAAAATTTTGGCAATCTTGTAAAATTATTATGTTTTTAGGAAATATAGTCAAGATATATCATTAGGAATGCCTCTTTCTCGAAAGTGTAGACAATATGTACTAGTTCAAGAATCTTAATTTGCATCCTTCAATGAATTGATTATTGATGTAATGAATCGAGAAAAATAATAGGGTTAAGGTATACCTTTGGGGGAATACGATATTTCAAATCCTCCAATAATGGCCTCCAAATTTAGTGAAATGTGGGCTTATGGAAATCATTTTAGAGTGGAAGATAAATATCAAGGGAAGGAAAATTGTGATTGTGTTGTGAGTGATAAATTTCAACATGGTTCTCTTCTGAAAATTTTGTTGGTATAATAAATGATATCATTCAAGTTGATTATGGGGGGAAAATTCCTATACTATTGAAATGTAAATAGGTCAAACCATCAGTAACACACCATAATGAGTATGTATTTATAATTTCTAATACTCACCAATTTTTTTCATAGATACATGAAACACATGTGTTCCCTTGTCAAGTGAAACAATATTTTTTATTGATGATGTCTTGAATCATGGATGGTATTATGGCATTCAAATCGAGTACAATCAAAATTTAATTTAATGGATTTTGATGTAAAACACAATGGACAATATCTTTGACACATTATAAAAAGAATGGAAGTTGGTGATGGTTCATATAATATTAGAGGATTTGAAGAAGTGACACCAAATCCTAATGGAGAGCTTGAAATTGATGCTAGGGAGGGTAATGAAATAAATGGATATGAGGATGGAAATGAAGCAGATGTATATATGAGTGATGAAGAGTTCCATTCAAATGACACAAAAGATGATGATGACCTTCCTCTTTAAATTGAAATGTTTTTATAATTTAAGCTCATCAATTCATGCATACTTGAATAAGTATCAATGTACATGAAAAATATCTTGAAAATAAGGGAGTTATTTTGGATAAAGAGAAATTTATTGTGTGCAATAACAATAAATTATGCTCATCTTGACGTTTCTTAGTCTATATTTTTTTGGCATTACTATAATATATATCGGATGTTTGTTAAAGTCATATCATGAATATTAGATATTAATTCCTAAAGATATTACAAAGATAAAACACCTCAATTATCTTTCTACTCAATTATCTTATCCTTGTTACATTCCATTGATGTATCTTTGTTACTATCTTCTTAGTCACCAATTTCAGAAAAATAATGCATGAAATGAATGACTATGTTTCTAATTTTATGTTCGTGTGTAGGGTGTTATTAAAATAAATAAGGGATTGAAACATGATTGTGATGATGCAAAAGAATGGATGAATGATTATGAGCATCTCTCAGTAGTGAGAATGTGAAGAAAAATAATGAATATTTAATGTCACTTGGTATACCAATTAACAACTCCAAATCATCAGTGTATGTCTCAATATTTTGAATGTCATTTACATTTGTATATATTTAATTAAAGTATTATTGTATACCTCTTATTTTTATATATAATTTTTTTATGTAATCTAATTTTCATGCCAAAAAAGTGTCTACAAGAAAGGGTAAAGATAAAAAAGCTTAAGGAAATTGAATCTTCTAAGAAAAATATGTTAAGGTTCGCACTTTTAAATATACATAAATATTGTTATTTAAATAATCTAAATTAAAATATAATAAAAAATTACACAAAACACCAAATTTACTTTAAAAACTCTAAAGGGTAAAAATCCACGGTAGAAATAGATTTCCATTATAGTGAGAAACTTTTTACAAGTCTAGTAAAACACTCTCCTTCACCACTTCTCTCCATAAACATTTTCCATGTTTTTCCCATGAATTAAATTCACCCAACCCGAGGGTCATATTTAAATTATTTTTACAGTGTCTTCTCATGAAGCACCCCATCACATTTATAAATTGATTTAAATAATCAATTAAACCTTATAAACTAAATTTTATATTAAATAAAAAAATTATATATATATATTTATTTAATTATAAACTAAAGTTTATAGCTTAAGAAAATTTAAGAGGGGTTGAACTCTCTTGAAGATTAGTGCTATAACAAAACACGTGTTCAAAAGAAATGATTCAAGAAGGTAATGACACCAATTAACATGTTAATTTAAATGCTTAATGTGGATCCCTTCTAAATAAATTTTATGAACCCAATATGCAATACTTATATGAACAATCAAAGCAATTTTATGAAGGAGGGGAAAATAATAATAATAGTCTTATAACCCTTTATGCAAATAATTGAGTACCATCTCCACCTATAATTAAAAATGAGATGCAATGTAATCGAATAAATTTTCCATAACACATTCAATGGTTAATAAAGTTCCTTACATGTCTTTTTCATAGAGGTTTGTATCCACAACAACTAAAAATTTCAATGCAAATGAGTCAAATGAACTACATGCTCATGATTCAACATTAAGTCATGGTTCGATCTATCAAAAATTGAATAATTTATGAATAGTTTTATGGGGCCACATAAAAATAAAGTAATCAAATAGATTAGGAAGGGAATGTTCCATATCCGATTGAGGTGAGATATGAGGTTCTGTAGGAATACATGTTGTAAGGTGGGCCAAAATATTATGGGTACAAGTGACATAACATTTGGGTGTGTTGGTCTGAAAATCTATCGCCTGGACAGATCTATGGATAGACGAGCCAATAGTGTGCGGGGCTTAGCCCCTCTTTGAGTCAGCAAAGCGAAACTGGTTTATTGCTATTCTACTAGCAGAAATGCAAGTCTCACAGATTCGCCTTCGGGGTTTGGGATCTCATCCCAGTAGAGTGTTTCAGGCTGCGAAAAGAAAGGAATGAAAGAGGGAAAAGAGAAAGAACAGATCCAAAGGAAGAAAAGAAATGAATTCCAAAGCGGAAAGGTCGGAAGATTTATGTTTTTGGGTTGGTAGTAAACAGAGCCAAACCTACTTGCATAAATAAACAAAGCAATACTGATGATCAAGTGACAGAAAAGTAGATATGAATCCAACAGATTAAACACATATAGATCTAACGTAAGGAAGATCTAATACATAACACAGCTATTGAGCACAAAGTCTTAATATTTGTATTACTGTTTTCTTCTATTACAAGAAAGCTCAAAGTCTTTCTCTCCTCACTTCTATTTTCATCTAAAAAATGTTCACCCCGAATACAACAAGTATTCCAGTATTTATAGAAGAGAGGAGAAGAAAAGCAAAAAGGAGCCAACAAATATTTACAAAGATATTTACAAAATATCTAAAAGTCATGTTGACTTTTGACAACTTGATGGATGACATCATCCCATGATGCAACATGGATGATGTCATCATTTGTGCCAACACACTTTAGACATTTCAACAAGAAAGTCGGAGAATAGAGAGAGAAGAAGAAGAAGAAGAAGAAGAAGCTACTCGTCATCGTCATCCTGCGGCCGAAAGGGGGTTGCCTGCTTCTGATGCTGCTCAGGAGATGATATGTGGAACTGTGAGCGGTATTCCAAAAACTTGTTAATCATGGGCCCAAATTGATCTTGTGATGGATCCTTGTGCCGTTCACTGATTGCTTTGCAAGTCTCCCGCTCGCTTATGAGCTTTTCTGGGAGTTTAGAACAATCTTTCTCCGCCTCGATAAGGAACCCGATAAAGTCCCTACAGCAATGCAAGAGGTTGTTGATAGATTCGAGTGTCAAATGTGACCTCGCCCCGTTCTGAGAAGTGATCTCCTCAAGATCCGGATAGTTTCATCAGCTGATCTCATGGTAAAGGAAGGAGTGAGCAGCCCTGGAGACATGTTAAGGACAATTCACTCCATTTGATGCATCGCATCCAGGTCCTCTTCCTTCACCTTGTCTATATTTTCTAGAACAAATTCCAGCTGATCTATCCGATAGTCCAAAGTGGACATGGTTTTGTTGAGAGCCCTTGGATGGCCGAAAAGGGGTTACCTGCTTATGATGTGGGACCCGCTAATACTTGGAGTTCCTTGTTCACCTTTTTGATGTTTAGATATGAATTGACATATTCGGCGATCACTCTTTCACTGTCCTTGAGGATCTGGCTCCTCCAAGCGAGTAAAGCTTGACCATACTGCCGCTCTCCGATCTTTGAATATTCATTGATTTTCTCCTGGCTGAGAAGCTCAGAAGTCTCGGTGGCAGTCGTGGGAGGTGCACTACCCATCTTCTGTAAGGCTTGAAGCAGATATTTGTTCTGCTCCTTCAGTAGCCTTTTCTCTTCTTTTGTTTCCTGAAGCTTTTGACAAAGGGCGTCGACCGCGGAAAGAGCTTCCCCCTGGAGACTTTCAGAAGATGTCCCCATTGTGACTTGGGTCACAGTAAAATCTGCCGGAGACAGATCCTTTTTCTCTTTGAGGGGATCGGGGTATGCAATTTCCATGATCCTCTCACCTGCAGCACTTTTAGAGAAGCGTGCAACAGGCTTCAGCTTCTTTGCCCCTTTGGCTGGAATTACTGAAAAGTCCATCGGAGCGATGGGAACTTTCTCTTTTGCTGGCTCATTTCTTTGAGAGATCTATGCTGATTATTATTTCTCCCAAAGAAAAGTGCTTGCTCGTGCACATTTTTATTCATTGTCTCCAAGTACCTCAACATCCATTTATGGAAGTAGTGGGCGTCAGAGAGCCCGAAGACTCTGCTCAGGAAAGTAATAGTATCACTGAGCTCTTCTGAGAAATCACTGCGGTGGATAATCTGGGGCCACCGGGTTATCACCTTCTTGTTCTTCAAGTAGACTTCGTTCATCAGTTGCATGCATTGGTCTTCATTGTCTTCCCAGGCCTTGATGCACTCTTCTTGGCTGACGGCCACAAAGTTCCGGTGGTGAGGGATGCCAAGTATCATCTCAAAATGACGGGCAGTGAGGTTTATGACTACCTCGCCCTTGCTGTTTTCGACACACCTTGTGTCCTTGTTGTAAGATTGTGCAATCACCATCATGAATTCATTGTTGACAGCGCTGACGGGGATTCCTCCGGTGAAATGCAGGGCACTGCCTATTAACTTGTCCATCCATGGACTTCTTGTAACTTTCTGAGTTCTAACCCAGAATTCTTCCATGTCAATGTGACCCAATTCTGAGTCTCTGACATCCATGCTGCATTCAGCCTGTGATTCGGGCATCCTGACCCTTTGATATTTGTACTTCATCTCCTCTTCAGTAAGCTTAGCCTTTCCTCTTGGTTTGGTGGGTCTCTTGCTGGATGTAGACATGTGTTCTTTCGAACTCAGTTGCTGATCTGCATGAAGAAGAAGCGAGACCCAATCCAAAAAGGTTGAATTAGCCATTTGATCTTCCATTGGAAAGCTAGCAGAAGAAAGAGTTAGAGATTTTAAGGCTCAGGGCGCAGGGCGCATGAAAATTGCAACTTGCAGGCTAAATAGATAAGGCGCACAGGAAGAGGGTGTTGCAAAGGTTAAACTGGCGCCAAAGGCGCATGGCGCATGGATGTTGCAGATTGCATTTTAAAGAAGGGCGCATGAAAATTGTGTGTTACATTGGGATTCGGTGCGCCCTTTGGCGCGTGGATGGATCGTGTAACATTGACTTTTCGTGCGCCAAAGGGATATGGCGCGGCGCATGAAGGGTTTACACAACATGATGTTGTTGTAATCGGGGATGCGCCAGCGCCTTTATAGCTTCAGATTTGCGCAGATAAAGCTTGTGTAACATGGAAGCTGGGTGCGCCATTGGCGCGGGTTTTGCTCACGTTACAGGTCGGTCAGATGCGCCAAAGGGGCGCACATGTTCTTAGTGTTGCAGGACGCGCCGATGCGCCAAGGGGAAAAGACAGTGAACAAACCTTCTTTACAAAGGGGGTTTCTCTATGATGTAGGTTCTTTTATCCCTGACTTCTTATTTGAAAGGCTCAGCTGGGTAAATGAAACGGTTTAGATCAGGAGGGCTACAACCACTGTTTCAAGAAAACGTCCTTCTCCAGCAGATCTGGAAAGAGGGAGGATAGCATAGGGGGAGGGCAGCCAACTTAAAACATATATTTTAAAGACCAAACCAGACCACAAAAATACCAAGAACCGAAAACACCAAACGCACAAGGGGGAGAAGAACCTCTTACCTGATAAATAGCAAAAGTGTGCAATGGGTCCACAAGGTGAAGAAAACGATGGGCAGGGGCTGACAAGTTCAGAACGATCACGTGCTCGACAAAAGTGAAAATGACATTTGGGAGCGCACTCACATATATATATAGAAAAACTGGTCATAAATGCGCCAACCACTTTTTCAAAGGCGCATGAGATTTTTTGTCGACAGGAGAAAGCGTGCGCCCTTTGGCGCATGAGAGTATTTGACAACAGGAGACGAAGTGCGCCTTTGCACACCAAAAGCATTGTCGACATGAAGTTATGTGCACCCTTTGGCGCACCAAAAAGTGGAGCAACAAAAGTTGTGTCAATAATAAGGCGCATGCGCCTTGGCGCACGCAAAAGAGACTCAACATCCTTTGGCGCACCGAAAGATGTGTTAACATGGAAAACCATGCGCCAAAGGCTTTTAAGGGGGCGCATCAAAAGCTAGTGTTACAAGGATATTTCATGCGCCCAGCCAAAAAAGGCTCAAAATGACTAAGTTCGAAAACTAGATTTCCCGGGAAGGGATTTTACAATGTTTCGAACGCGAGGGATCCCTAACGAGGGATCGAAACAAAATTTTCCATATGGTTATCGGTAAAATTGCCCTTGTCAATTTTACGGGATAACAGCTGGCTCTTTCTGGGGACTATCCCTGAGCAAACTCAGGGGTAGAGAATCCCAGATCACTTGTGCCTATCCATTGGGTAACAGAGTCAAAAACAAGGGGGACCGGAGGGAGAACAAAAGAAACACACGACAAACCGAAAGCAAACACATGATGAAAGCAAACACACAACTTAAAGAAAATTGTACAAAGAAGAGAGCAAGCTCTACTTCCTGAAGATCTTCAGATGCTGCCCGCTATAGGGAAGTGGGAGCTCAGTTCCATCCAGATACGAGAGATAGAAACTATTCTCTCCGTTGAGTTGCTTGATTTTGAAGGGCCCTCTCCATAGGGAATCAAACTTTCCGTGCATGCCCTTTGGCTCTCTTCGCTTGTCCCATAAAAGGACGAGATCTCCCACTTGAAAATCTCTTTGCTTGGCCTTCTTATCGAAAAGCCTCTTAACTTGATTCTGATGTTCAGTGATCCTGTCGATCACTCTCACTCTCTTTTCTTCAAGTGCTGCCAAATACATGATTCTCTTTTCTAGAGAATTCTGGAAAGTTTCATCTTCAATCACTCGTGCAAGTGTAGAGAAGGGAAGTTCCATGAAATGGGAAGTTCGGCATCAGTGCCATATAACACTTGAAAAGGTGACATGCCGAGCGATCTCTTGGGAGTAATGCGGTCCGCCCACAAAGCGTCGTACAAAGACTTGTGCCACATTCGCTGATTTGATTCCACCAGTTTTCGTATGATGGCCACCAAGTTCTTGTTGCTGGATTCCGCTTGACCGTTTCCTTGAGGGTAATAATCTGAGGCATGAGCCAAAGTTATCCCATATTCATAGCAAAAACTAATAACTTCTCGAGAGGAGAAGTTAGAAGCATTATCAGCAACGATTTTGTTTGGAACGCCGAACCTGACAATGATATTCTCTTTAATGAAATTGCAAACCACCTCAGAAGTGGCATGCTTGACAGGTATGGCTTCCACCCACTTTGTAAAGTAATCCGTTGCTGTAAGGACATAGCTATGTCCGGCACTCGATTGAGGATTGAGTGCGCCAATAAAATCAATTCCCCATTGCCTGAATGGTTCATTGATAATGACCGGCCTTAGGGGAAAGGCAGCCAACTTGGGCTTGCCGACGAATTGCTGACAGGGTTCACACTTTGCCACCCAGGTGGCTGTATCTTGAAAGAGCGTTGGCCAATAGTACCTGGCTCGAATGATCTTGTGTGCCGTCATGGAGGAAGAAAAATGTCCTCCACAAGCTGAATTGTGAAAACTTTCCAGTAGTTTTACTTGTTGGGGCTTGTCGACACATCGCAGGAAGATGCCATCTATCCCACACTTATATAAGCCGTTATCCCAGATGATGTATTTAGCCGCCCTGTGCTTTATAGTGCGCTTCTCCTTTGCAGTTAGGTACGTTGGGCATTCGCGTAGGTAAGGAAGAAAGTGATGTCGGAGTACCACTCATCACTAGTTGCAACAAATAGAACCAGAGGCAGGGAATCAGGCTCTTCCTGCCGGTCCTGCGCTTCTTCTGTGTAGTCACCCCTGTCATCAGGGTTTTCTGAATCTTTGTTTTCAGCCATTAGCTGACACAGGCCCTTGCCTCTTACCAGCTTGGTTGGTTTAATATCCAGGTCATACTCCTGGACCTTTGCGATCCAATTTCCTCGCAAGCTTCCTAACTCCTGCTGAGTTAGAATTGATTTCACCGCCGTGTCCAGGGACCAGTACCACCGTATGTGAGTTTAGAATGTAATACCTGAAATTCTTCACTACTTTGACAACGGCAAAGGCATGCTTTTCCAGCTGAGTCATCTTTAGTTCGTGAGGCTTGAGGGGAGAACTCATGAATGCAATCGGGGATTCAATGTCTTCTGAATTCTTTTGCATTAAGATGGCAGACACAGTATGCTCAGATGCATAACTATACATGATGAAGTCCTTGGAGAAGTCGGGACATACCAGGACTGGTGCATGAGCAACAGAAGCTTTTATTTCTTCAAATGACCTTTTCCCCTCCTCACTCCATCTGAAAGTTGGTGACCCCTTCATCATGTTCAATATGTGACGGGTCTTTTCAGCAAAGTCAGGAACAAAACGCCTGAGAAAGTTCACCTTTCCAAAGAAAGAATGAACACCAGTCTTGCTTGTAGGTAGAGTAAGGCTTTGAATAGCCTTAACTCTTTCAGTATCTATCTTTGTTCCTTCTTTGCTGACCACATGGCCTAGCAACTTCCCTTCCGTGACTCCAAAAACAGACTTTTTTGGGTTTAAGGAAATCCCATGCTCTCGACATCTGGCCAATACTTGCTCCAAGTGATCACAATGATCGCTTCGTTGTTTGGAGAACACAGTCAGGTCATCTAAATAAACCACAATGACCTTCCCCATCATACCTTTGAAAGCAAAGTCCATGGCCCACTGAAAAGTGGCGCCGGCATTAGTTAGGCCGAAAGGCATCCTGCTGTAGGCAAATGTACCCCAGGGAGTAGTGAATGTTGTTTTAAACCGATCTTCAGTGAAACTTCAATCGATTGTAACTCGAAAACCGTCGAGCATGGACGACATCTCGATCCGATTCATCGCTAGAACTTGATCCATTATCGGAAGAGGGTAGTTGTCTTTCAGCGAAGCTTGATTCAAATTTCGAAAGTCTACGCAGATGCGTATTTCACCGTTTTTCTTGCACTGGCACAATATTTGCTACCCAAGTACTGTGATGGATAGGGAAGATGATTCTTGCATCTAGCATCTTCTGAATTTCATCCTAGATGGTGCCCGAAATCTTGGGATTATAGTGCCTCTGCTTCTGGCGGAAGGCTTTGGCATCGTCTTTCAACGAAATATCATGTTGAACGTCCTTCGGCTTGAAGGACTTTAAATCAGCATAAGACCATGCCAATACATCCATATATTTTTTAAAACTTGACAAATTTCCACTTTTCTTGGCGTGCAACATTTCCCGATGTTCACAAATCATGCGGATGTGCCTCGAACCTAAATTGACCAGTTCGGTCTCGGGGATGAGTCAGATCATCCCACCTCTTCTTTTTACAAAACGGTCATGCTCTGCCGAACAGGCGTTCCGAGAAACCAGCCCTTTGGAATTTTATTTCCCTTGAGTGACATATGCCATCGTTCTCCTTTGTTTCATGGTTTTGACCATTGATTGATTCACGACATGTAGAGGTGGATCCTTCAAATACAACTCGTTAAAATTTTCTGATTTTTCCGAGAAAGGCAATGAGTTGATTATCATCGTTGAACACCGCCAATGCCGAGAATTATCCAAAGCACGGCCAAAGCGGAAAACCACCTCAATGGTGTACTTGTTCGTTTTCAAACCTGGATGTGGGAGCATGAGAGATGCTGAGACAGCCAATGAATCAGCCATGTCATTTTGAGCTCTTGGAATTGATTCAATTGAAAAGGCATCAAACTCCTCAATGTTGTCCCATACCGCATTACGGTAGTGCCTGAGCCTTTCATTCTTTACTTGGTAAATCCTTTTGACTTGATTTACAACTAGCTCAGCATCACCTTGTACTTTTAGATTTTTATTCCTCTTTCTTTTGCGGCTTGCATACCGAGTAAGAGAGACTCATACTCAGCAGTATTGTTAGTGTTGAAAAACTGCAATTTGAAAGAGAGAGGAATGACTTCTTCCTCAGGAGATATCAAGCACGGCCCCAGCGCCACATCCACTAGTTGCACAGCTCCCATCGAATTGCAATGTCCAGATCTTATTAAGATCTCCTTCCTGAACGAGAACAGCCCCTGTTTTATCCGTCTCAGTAGATAAGAAGTAATTCCCCATCCCTGATGATTCAAAAAGGATTTGAGCTTTGGGGTCTTCAGAGCTGGTAACCAAGTATTTCTTTTGTGATTCTGGCTCCAAAGTCTGCATTACGCCTTTGACTGGAATTCTAGCTTTGGACCAGTCCATATGAATTTCTCCACCAACTTCGCTGCAAAAACTCCTTCCCAGCAAAATTCCATAGGCTGCCGGAATGTCAGCAACGAGGACTGTCATTTTTACTCTTTTATCCGGGAAAGCCGCAAATGCAAATTGCGCGTCCTTGATTTGGCCAACCAACGGAACTTGCTTAGTTTCCAAAGAATAACACCTGCCGAAAGGCTTGGTAAGAGTGAGGCCCAAAGCATGGGTGACTTTTGCCGGCATGACGTTATCAGAAGCTCCGGAATCAATTATGCAATTACTCAGCTTGTGTCCATTGATCAGTAGAGAGAGATAGAAAGGTTCTATCTTGCCTGATGCAGATGTTGAAGCAACATTTATATGAGATTCAGGGGGAGTGGATAGGATTCCTTTTGGGGAAACCTGATTAGATATAACAGCTTGACTTTGGATATACTTAGTCAATCTTACGAGCTGTTCGGGGTTTGACTGAAGATACTCAGCTTCAGACATTTGGATCTTGGTCTTTTTTGCATGATCTATAATATCAAACACGGCCAAGGGTTGCGTTGGTAAAGGAATGAGTCCCTCACCTCACGATGATGGAATAGGATTGGTGGTCTTAGGAGGAATGTGAGAGGATTGATTTGGAGGAGAGATAGGGGGAAAAGATCTCTTTGTAAAAGATTTTCCAGGGAGTTGAGTAGGAAGAGGATTACCTCTTTTAGCAATGATCGGAGGCACATTTGACACGGCCTTCTCCTGCTGGACATGGGCAGCAACTTCCGCTTCTTTCCTTGTGAGCGAGTAAAAACACCATATGTTGCCCGCATTGCGTACCACAGGTACCCTCTTCTTCATCGATTCTTCCTCATCAAATTCCATATACCGATAGTAGAGTCACCCGGTCGGTTCACCGACATCTTGATCATCTTCACCCCGAGACGAAGGTTCTTCATAAGACTTGCTCTTCTTCTTCAATCTCGGCGAGCATTGATCGGAGGGGCCTCAAGTGCCAACCATTTGAGAGCATTTGTAGGTAAGCGCGGTCTTTGTGAAACATTGTTAGGAACAAAATTCCTCCGCGGGATATCCCGGTATGAGGAACTGGGAGAGGCCTGGGCCAACTGCTTCTTTAATGCGAGCAAATCGTTTGCCATCTTTTGGAATGCTGGATCAGACGAAGTGGTGGGCGAAGGGCCCAAAGATTTAGGCTTTGCTGATTCCTTTTTTAATTCGCCAGATATTATCAGATTATCTTCTATGCGAATGGCAGCGGCTTGAGCGAGAATCAAGGTGGCAACTCGCTCTTGAAGGAGCAAGAAACTAACTTTTGAGCTCATGGCGTTTACGAAGAAACACTTTTGATTTTCCGGCGTTGGAAGCATGGCAACAGGGACACGGTTGATTAGTGCATTGAACCGGGTGATAAAATCGCGCATGGTCTCATTCGCCTCCTTCTTCAGGTGAGTGATTCGTGATAATAATGCAAACGCATCCTCTGAAGGCTTGTATCTGTCTTCGAAAGCATCCCGTAAGGTGGCCCAACTGGTGATAGATCCGGCCGGCAAATGCTGAAACCATTCAGCTGCAGGTCCTTGTAGGGTTTCCAGAAAAAGGTGAACCGACACATCTTCGTGGGTCACATCCAAAATACTGCATGACATAATGAATGCAGATATGTGGGAATCCGTGCTTTGATTTCCACTCCCGTCAAATTTGGGAAAATTCTTTCGATTTCCGTGAGGGAGAGCGTGAACTGGATGTGGTAAAGCCAACGGACCCATCGCGTTTCCCCATGGAACCGCCATTTGAAAAGCCGGAAAGAGAACACGAGCTGGAAGTGTAGTTCCGCTGAGTAGCAAGGCACTACAAAGGGACGTAGATGCTCCTTGTAACAGACTTTTTCTTTGTGGAGGTGAGACACTCCTGGATGACCGGCTAGCTGAGCTTAGCGCTGAAAAACGTGCCGGTGTTACGCTGAAATTGTGCCTCTGAAGCAGATCGAAAGTAGGATCAGCTTCTCCACGGGCTCTCCTGCTGCGCGTAAAAGGTTCACTCGCCAGTGTACCTTCCAGATCTGCAATGTTATGGCGCAGATTTAAACTTTCTTTTTGGTTGTACTGGCTGATTTTCTGGTTTTTCTGACAAAAACCAGCAGCAAATACTTTTCTAAATATTTAAAATTATCCTCTTCAGAAACCGATTGCGGTTAAATGACAAATTATAACGAGGATAAGATGGCAGGGAAGATTAGTAGGCTGATTTTCTGATCTGATTTTAACTTTCCTTTTTTTTTTTTTTTTTTTAGAGGGTTTCAAACTTCTTGCAAACAGTCAAAACTCAGATCTACGGAAAAATTCCATATTTTTCAAAAACTCAGCGAACTAAAGATCTATAACTGGACCAGATCTATGACTCTCAGAAGAAATTTTTTTAATTTGAGCACTTTTGCAAATTTTTTGGATTTTTACAAAAAGTTCAGATTTGCAAACAGGCAGCAATCTGCTGATTTTTTCTGATTTTTTATCTTACCACCATCATAGATCCTGGCATGATCTATTCGTTCCAAATGAGTCGCCAAAACTGTTGGTCCGAAAATGCATGTTTCGCTTTTGATGATCTATGGATAGACGAGCCATCAAGCAGGGGCTTAGCCCCTCTTTGAGTCAGCAAAGTGAAACTAGTTTATTGCTATTCTACCAGCAGGAATCTATGCAAGTCTCACAGATTCTGCCTTCGGGGGTTTGGGATCTCATCCCAGTAGAGTGTTTCAGGCTGCGAAAAGAAAGGAATGAAAGAGGGAAAAGAGAAAGAACAGATCCGAAGGAAGAAAAGAAAAGAATTCCAAAGCAGAAAGGTCAGAAGATTTATGTTTTTGGGTTGGTAGTAAACAGAGCCAAACCTACTTGCATAAATAAACAAAGCAATACTGATGAGCAAATGACAGAAAAGTAGATATGAATCCAACAGATTAAACACATACAGATCTAACGTAAGGAAGATCTAATACATAACACAGCTATTGAGCACAAAGTCTTAATATTTGTATTACTGTTTTCTTCTGTTACAAGAAAGCTCAAAGTCTTTCTCTCCTCACTTCTATTTTCATCTAAAAAATGTTCACCCCGAATACAACAAGTATTCCAGTATTTATAGAAGAGAGGAGAAGAAAAGCAAAAAGGAGCCAACAAATATTTACAAAGATATTTACAAAATATCTAAAAGTCATGTTGACTTTTGACAACTTGATGGATGACATCATCCCATGATGCAACATGGATGATGTCATCATTTGTGCCAACACACTTTAGACATTTCAACAAGAAAGTCGGAGAATAGAGAGAGAGAAGAAGAAGAAGAAGAAGAAGCTAAGAAGGGGGAGTCATCGTCATCCCGCGGCCGAAAGGGGGTTGCTCGCTTCGATGTCTTTGAGCTCGAGGAGATGATAGAGAAGAAGAACCGAGCGCGGTATTCCAAAACTTGTTAATCATGGGCCCAAATTGATCCCGTGATGGATCTTGTGTCGTTTCGCTGATTGCTTCGCAAGTCTCCCGCCGCTTATGAGTTTTTCTAGGAGTTTAGAATAATCTTTCTCCGCCTCGATGAGGAACCCGATGAAGTCCCTGCCCAATGGGGAGGTTGTTGATAGATCTACCCTGTCAAATGTGACCTGCGGCCCGTTCTCGAGAAGCGATCTCCTGAAGATCTGGATAGTTTCAGGAGCCTTGATCTCATGGTAAAGGAAGGAGTGAGCAGCCCGTGGAGACATGTTAAGGACAATTCGCTCCATTTGATGCATCGGGGGGCCTCTTCCTTCACCTTGTCTATCTTTTCCGAACAAATTCCAAATGATCTATCCGATAGTCCAAAGTGGACATGGTTTTGTTGAGAGCCCTTGGATGGCCGAAAAGGGGTTGCTACTTCGATGTGGGACCCGCTAATACTTGGAGTTCCTTGTTCACCTTTTTGATGTTTAGATATGAATTGACATATTCGCGATCACTCTTTCTTGTGATGGGAGGATCATGGCTCCTGAAGCGAGGGGGCCATGACCACCCTCTTTCGCCGCATCTTTGAATATTGATTGATTTTCTCTAGCCGAGAAGCTTAGAAGTCTCGGTGGTAGTCGTGGGAGGTGCACTACCCATCTTCTGTAAGGCTTGAAGCAGATATTTGTTCTTCTCCTTCAGTAGCCTTTTCTCTTCTTTTGTTTCCTGAAGCTTTTGACAAAGGGCGTCGACCGCGGAAAGAGCTTCCCCCTAGAGACTTTCAGAAGATGTCCCCATTGTGACTTGGGTCACAGTAAAATCTGCCGGAGACAGATCCTTTTTCTCTTTGAGGGGATCGAGGTATGCAATTTCCATGATCCTCTGACCGAGGCCAAAGACTTTTAGCAGAAGCGTGCAACAGCTTTAGCTTCTTTGCCCCTTTGGTGGAATTATCGAAAAGTCCATCGGAGTGATGAGAACTTTCCTCTTTTCTTTGGCTTGTTGTCAGCCTTGAGAGATCCATGCTGATTATTATTTCTCCCCGTAAAAAAAGCGCTGCTCAGGCACATTTTTATTCATTGTCTCCAAGTACCTCAGCATCCATTTATGGAAGTAGTGGGCGTCAGAGAGCCCGAAGACTCTGCTCAGGAAAGTAATAGTATCACTAAGCTCTTCTGAGAAATCACTGCGGTGGATAATCTGGGGCCACCGGGTTATCACCTTCTTGTTCTTCAAGTAGACTTCATTCATCAGTTGCATGCATTGGTCTTCATTGTCTTCCCAGGCCTTGATGCACTCTTCTTGGCTGATGGCCACAAAGTGCCGGTGGTGAGGGATGCCAAGTATCATCTCAAAATGACGGGCAGTGAGGTTTATGACTACCTCGCCTTTGCTTTTTTCGACACACCTTGTGTCCTTGTTGTAAGATTGTGCAATCACCATCATGAATTCATTGTTGACAGCGCTGACGGGGATTCCTCCGGTGAAATGCAGGGCACTGCCTATTAACTTGTCCATCCATGGACTTTCAGAATTGTTTCTCGAGTTCTAACCTGAATTCTTCCATGTCAATGTGACCCAATTCTGAGTCTCTGACATCTATGCTGCATTCAGCCTATGATTTGGGCATCCTGACCCTTTGATATTTGTACTTCATCTCCTCTTCAGTAAGCTTAGCCTTTCCTCTTGGTTTGGTGGGTCTCTTCTTTGGATGTAGACATGTGTTCTTTCGAACTCAGTTGCTGATCTGCATGAAGAAGAAGCGAGACCCAATCCAAAAAGGTTGAATTAGCCATTTGATCTTCCATTGGAAAGCTAGCAGAAGAAAGAGTTAGAGATTTGAAGGCTCGAGTGCGTGGCGCATGAAAATTGCAACTTACAAAGCTAAATAGATAAGGCACACGGGAAGAGGGTGTTGCGAAAGGTTAAAGCGGCGCCAAAGCGCATGGCGCATGGATGTTGCAGATTGCATTTTAAAGAAGGGTGCATGAAAATTGTGTTTTACATTGGGATTCGGTGCGCCCTTTGGCTCGTGGATGGATCGTGTAACATTGAATTTTCGTGCGCCAAAGGGATATGGTGCGGCGCATGAAGGGTTTACACAACATGATGTTGTTGTAATCGGGATGCGCAAATGGCTTTATAGCTTCAGATTTGCGCGCAGATAAAGCTTGTGTAACATGGAAGCTGGGTGTGCCATTGGCGCGGGTTTTGCTCACGTTACATGGCGGTCGGATGCGCCAAAGGGGCACACATGTTCTTAGTGTTGCGGGAGCGTGCCGATGCGCCAAGGGGAAAAGACAGTGAACAAACCTTCTTTACAAAGGGGGTTTCTCTATGATGTAGGTTCTTTTATCCCTGACTTCTTATTTGAAAGGCTCAGCTGGGTAAACGAAACGGTTTAGATCAGGAGGGCTACAACCACTGTTTCAAGAAAACGTCCTTCTCCAGCAGATCTGGAAAGAGGGAGGATAGCATAGGGGGAGGGCAGCCAACTTAAAACATATATTTTAAAGACCAGACCAGCAAGCATAAAAACCAGACCACAAAAATACCAAGAACCGAAAACACCAAACGCACAAGGGGGAGAAGAACCTCTTACCTGATAAATAGCAAAAGTGTGCAATGGGTCCACAAGGTGAAGAAAACGATGGGCGGGGTGATAAGTGAAGCTCGAAACGATCACGTGCTCGACAAAAGTGAAAATGACATTTGGGAGCGCACTCACATATATATATAGAAAAACTGGTCATAAATGCGCCAACCACTTTTTCAAAGGCGCATGAGATTTTTTGTCGACAGGAGAAAGCGTGCGCCCTTTGGCGCATGAGAGTATTTGACAACAGGAGACGAAGTGCGTCTTTGCGCGCCAAAAGCATTGTCGACATGAAGTTATGTGCGCCCTTTGGCGCACCAAAAAGTGGAGCAACAAAAGTTGTGTCAATAATAAGGCGCATGCGCCTTGGCGCACGCAAAAGAGACTCAACATCCTTTGGCACACCGAAAGATGTGTTAACATGGAAAACCATGCGCCAAAGGCTTTTAAGGGGGCGCATCAAAAGCTAGTGTTACAAGGATATTTCATGCGCCCACCCAAAAAGGCTCAAAATGACTAAGTTCGAAAACTAGATTTCCCGGGAAGGGATTTTACAATGTTTCGAATGCGAGGGATCCCTAACGAGGGATCGAAACAAAATTTTCCGTATGGTTATCGGTAAAATTTCCCTTGTCAATTTTACGAGATAACAGGGTGTTAGTGTTGAAACATTATAAAAAAACCAAAGACATGTAGATATTATTATTCAAAAAATGGAAAACATGTTTGAGAGTATTGGTGGGGTGGTATCATACAAATTATATAGATAAAAATCCAAAAAATCATAAATAATTATAGGCATAAGTGCAGAAACATGATTCTTGAAGTAAAGGAAGAAAATTCAGACTTGGATGCAAATATTTAGAATGCATTAAAAGGGGGTATGTGTTATATGGATTTTTTGGATATAATTAGTAGGGGACAAAAAGAAAGAAACTACCTGACATCTTGATGTGATTTTGGAAGAGAAGGGGTGAGAGTAAGAAGATAAATATTTGTAATTTTTTAAAATCTATAATTATTGTTTACCTTCTTCTAGCTAATGACTGATCGTGGTTTGAGTTTAACTAGTGCTAAAATGACATAATTATTGATCAACATGATATAACACCTATAATTGATGAGATATGTCTATTGAAAAAATAAGATGCTATGAAGACTCAAATGATGCAAGACAGGAGAAAAGTTCTTCCTCCAACAATTTCATCAATCAAAATCCATGAAGTAATGTTGTTATGTTAGAGTCTCTAAATATACTTTTTTCTATTGATTTGTTAATTAGTTTTGAAGAAACTTTTATAAAACCATTATGAAATCATTCAACAAATCTAATACACCCCTTGGGAATTGAAATATATCACAGAGTTAATATTTTACTCTTATTTCATCGTAAATACCCAAAACAAACATTTACGCCATGATTGTATAATACGGGATAGTGAATAGTCCACTTAGGAAACATTTTGTATGTTCTTATTTTGGATCATTAACGAACCTTGAGACTATTAGATTATCATACATAATTTGTTTTCTAGAAGCAAAAACAAATATATCACCTACAACTTATGTGTTAGACCATCTAACAATCTCCATCTTCAACAAATTCATATGCTAAAATCCAAGAACTACATTCACATGTTGCAATATCTAGTAATTTTGATCAGACGAGGGTTATGGAAACATTTTTTTAAAATGGAGGTATTCTCACTCAAGATGAATAAAAAATGGACGCAATTTCCTCCTTAGTTGCACCAATTATTAGTGCATGGAATCAAAAAGATAAAGATCCTAATCCTTTAGAGGTAAAATTGAATAGTTTTCACCATTATACATATATTTTTATATATAGGAACTATATTATATATGACTCTTCTCATTTGACTCATTTTATCTCATTTGTGATATAAGGAAATAATGAAAATATCTGAAGATATAGGTGGAAGAAAAGGTAATGCTCATGATGAGACCTATATCGGCCATGTTAATGGTGAGAATTTTTTTGCAAAAAAATATGACATGGTAAGTATATTGGACTTAATCTCATATATATGAATTTTTTTCACTTATTATTTACTTCAAATATACTAATATTACTTTTTTGTGCTAGTGTTTGAAGAAAACTCAATTTCTAGTGGGTGATAAAGTGGAAATGATAGATTCAATCACATAAAAATTTACAGGACATGAAAGGATACATTCACTTGAGACATGTCATGGAGAGAGGATTGTTCGAAATGATGTCAATGTTCATGTACTAAAAGTGTTAATAGATGTTCCTCTTCCTTATGAGGACAAGCTAGATGATTGCACCAATTTATCTAAAAAATAATGTTCCTTTTTGAAATGGCCAATAGAGTTATTGTGCAAGTATTTTATACAATAATTCTAAAAATAGCTCATGACATTGAGATGGGGACTGAAAAATTTCTCTTGTTTAACTTCTTTGTATGTAATAAACTGAAAATGTTCTGTTTCTTAGAAAAAATGATTTACATCTTGTGGTTTTGAAACTTTCTAGTGGAAGTAATTTTGGACATATATTAATTTCTTTTTGATATTATGCAAAGAATATATGTCATTCTTTTTATTGTTTGTGTTATGCATTCTCTTTGTTTATGTTTATTTGATGGTATAAATTTCTCCAATTATTGTACCTATAAATTTTTTTTTTTTTTTTGGAGGATGGTGAAAATTATGAACCTATTAAAGGAACCAATTATGTATTCACATAAGTTGCATTTCAAATAATTGAGAGTAAAATGATTAGACTTGGACAAAAATTATTTTCTCATTCTACAAATTTAGTTTTATTTTGGTAAATTTATTGTGACAAATCCCAACAAAATTGAGTTTTAGTACTATAACCCTACACACTATAGAAATATTTATTGGATTTTGTTTTAGATCATTTTTATTTCTTACCATTTTATTACTGAATTGACATTAATTAGTATATTGATATGATGATTGATTAGAGATATTTATATTTGGATAATGCGGGGTGAAGATGAAGGTAATGGAGAGGGAAGTGTAGTTATAGGTACATCTTGAAACTAGTTGAAGAAGATATTGGAAATAAAATCCAGATTAGAAGGTGATAATAGGGACATAGATGCATGCTTTTCAATTCTTCCTATAAGTCTATTTTGATCATTCCTCTCAATATTTAAAACTTAACATTATGCATTTACCATTTTTCTGAATTTCTTATATAGGAGCATGAACAAGAATATAATTAATGGACTTCAGGAAGTGTCAACAAGGATGGACAAGCACTTGCAAGTCATCAAGGAGGTCAAAACCCAATCAAAGTTTCCCAAACATGGTTTTTCGATTTTCTTCCAAAATGGATCATTTGAATTATATTGTAAACAAGCCTTATGAAGGCCATAGGTATGAAATAGGAAGGTACCAGAAGTTTGTGATGACCCTAATGGTCTTATGTAGCTTATGTATATCTTACTATGATGTAAAATCACTTTGACATGTTTTCAAAAGTGATTGAGTGAAGTGAGGGGTCACAAGATAGGCTTGACAAAGTCTATGTATGAGTAAAATAAGGCTATGAGAGCCATGTATTCATCATCATGAAAGATAAAGGTACGAATTTAGGGAGTTGTTATAATGTTATCTATGACTATCCTCTATTTAAAAGTGGTTGATCCTTCATATGGATATTGGACAACATCTAGGAGCTCATATATGAGTGCTCTAAATAGGAAATTTTAGTATTAATAATGATATTTTCGAGCTTAGTAAGCTCAAGAAGCATGTATTCAATGTATCTAAACGTGTGGAAAGGTTGAATATAATGATATACTTTTAGTTGCATGATTCTAGCATATATATCACTTATTTAAGGACTGTTCTAAGAGTTTTGTGACAAGGAAGAGATCAAGAAACCCCATACTATAGAAACCATTGAAAATTCACTCCACTTTCACCTTGATTAATTATAGGGAGGAATCCTAAACCCCATTTTTTTGTTATGCCATGAAAGTAGATGTATAGATTTTTATAGCTAATTGTTCAAGTTCGGGCTCTAGCTAGGGAATTCTCTAAATTGCATTCCACCCAACCAAAATTTCCTAAAATTACAGGAAATATTTCCCTGATGTCACCAACAAGACTACCAATTTTAAGATTAAAATGACAAGTGTGTAAGTAGATCTTCGTGACATAAATTTATAGAGGCGAGAGGATTATGCACAATGACAATCGGGAAGGAATTTTGATAATGAAAAATTTAAATTTCGATTTATTAGTTCTTAAGAATTGGTTGAATCATTCATTGAAGAATTATTAAACTATTCATGAGATCTAAAGGTTTTAGAAATGCATTTTAGGTTCAATTGTCTTAAGAAACACACTACACAATCCCAGTTATTCCATAAGGGACAATTATGGAGTTTTGAATATAAGATGAAAGGAAAATTGAGAATTAGTTTATATAAGCTATAATAAAAATTTAGAGGTGATGAGATTATTATGAGATCCTATGAATCTAGTTAAAAGGAAAATCTTAAGAGTGAAGGGTGGTTCTTAGATCCATAAGGCCTAAAACGAGACTTATTAGTCTTGAGTTACAAGAAAGAATAAAATATCTCAAACAGAGATGTTAGGAGACTTTGATTTCAAGTAATAGTAAATGATACTAGTCATAAATGCTATATGATAACTATTCCTATAATATTAGAGCTTAAGAACCATTAAAGTTAAAAAGAACTATAACCCAATAAAGAATGAGAACATGTAATGAGTTTAGACCTATGATCTAAAGCTTGTTAAAATTTGGAGAAAAACGGAGTTTTCCTCTAAATGAATGAGATCAAAGATGATGGATCAATACTAATCACTTCCTAAGTAGGCCATATATATCTCTATGAAAATATTAAAAGAAGTATAAGGAAAAATAATGCACCTTGTTTTCTCGTTATGTTAAAGAAGTTATGTTGTTCAAGCTAGTAATATCTATGAAGACTTGAGTACCTTATGATATTGCACTATAAAGAGAGAAGAGTTAAGATAAAAGTCTAAAAAAAATAGAATGTGAAAATTCCATTAGAACAAGTTAATTTAAGATTTGATTAGAGCTGATATTGGCATTAATTTTGGTATCAAAAATGGTTAGCTCATATAACACGATATATTATAGAGTTTGAAGCTTTTAAATGTGGTTGAAGAGTTTGTGAAAGTGATATTTGACAACATGGTGAAAGAGAAGGAACCATCCCTACAAGGGATTATGGATTTGATCAAGGGAGAAGTGATTAAAAAAATGAATGACTTGATGAATGGTCATAGGGATACGAAGAATAAAATCAAAACCTAGGGTGAAGAATAAAAATTAGAGGTAGTATGTTCAGCCATGGAAAGGAAAACAAATTCTGATTATAATTAGAAGCATGGAGATTCATTCTTGGTAAGAAGATTCCTTCTGCAATAATAAGCCAAATTTCAAGATCTAGTCTATAGAGGAATCCTAGTCGAGAACTAGATGCAAAATAAAAGGCAAGTGTCATGAATGTCACTATTGATAATTATAACATATATAACATTGTTTTAGAGGAAATGATTAGTAAATTGGGTTTAAGAAGGTTAGTTCACCCTACACCTTATAAAATGGCATGGGTTTAGAAATATCATTAGAGTCATGTTAATCAACAATGCATGGTTGCATTTCAAATTGGTAGTCTAAAAGATGAAGTCTTGTGTGATGTGATGCCTATGAATGTGTGTCATATATTATTGGGAAGATTGTGACAATATGATAGGATAGTGTTTAATGGTAGAATGAATAATTTTTTTCTAATGAAGGATGGAAAAGAACATGTTTTGTTTCCTTTGATGGATCAAATGTGAGTATTGAAAAGAGGAGCATGGTGTTTGGATTCAAGGAATTTGTTGAGAAGACCAAGAACTAGGTCTTAACATTCATGAAGGATGAGTGAATTAAAATTTGGAAAAAAATGTGAGACAAAGGTTTTAAAGCCAAAGGAGTAGTCAATATCCATTGAAAGAGATCATCAAGTTCAGATGAAAGGAAGAGAACAAGTGCAAGCAAGGATGAAAGAGAACATGAAGTTCTCAAAGAAAGAGAAAGATGACCAAGAAGGTCAATTGAGTCACCTAGGTAAGAGTGATAGCAGTAAGTTCTCTCAGAGAAGAGAAGAAGAAGAAAGGACATGGGAGATAGTCCTTGAAGATCTTATGCAAGATCATGAAGACAAATAAAGTAAGATGACACAAAAAGGTGTCATGAGAAGAATAGAAGAAGACAGGTCAGTTGAAGACCAAGAAAAAGAAGATGGAGGACAGTTAGACCTTGTGAAAATACTAAAACAAGAATAAAGCATATCGGCAAGAGGAAATGAGGAAGAATTCAGAGAGATGGGAGATGATTCTCAATAATAACAACATTGTATTGATAAAAATCATGAGTAGAGAAGAAAAAAAGAGGAATTTTAATAAACAAGGCTTACAAACAAGCCTAGAAGAGAATAAAATTGGTAAACAAGTGAAGAACATACATGAAGTATATAAGGAGGTCAAGAATCCTTTTATTTTTAATATAATCTTATTTTAGCATGTGTTAATATAGGTTGTAAAGATCATTTGTCTATAATGGTAATGAATGGACAAAGAACACGTGAATTTTGTGATATATGGAATAATGAAATTTTCCTAGAGACCTCAAAAGGTATGAAGATATCCATTCAAGAGGATGAACTATACAAGATGGATACCAAAAGAATTCAAGGCAGGATGGAGTCAACTAAAGGAGGAGATTCAATTCAAACAATCATATGGATCATGGCACAGAACCAAAAAGCAATGAGAATAATTGAAGTGATTTTGAAGTCCACATGGTTGATAGCAAATCAAAACATGTTATCAAGAAGGATGGAGCTGAATATAGGGCCATGGAGTGGAAACCAAAGATTAGCACAAGCAAAAGGATTAATGGAGAACCCAATCGACATCTAAACCCATAGAGAGCTATGAATGATATTTATTTTGAGCATGTATTCAAATTTCAAGAAGATTGCAGGAGTTTGGTCATAGGTGATACCTTGAGAAGATTACTAATTCCTCCAAGAACAGTCATAAGAGCTTATATGATGATAAAAATGATCGTGTAATTTTTTTGCACTATGTAATGAGTCTTCTAGACCAATGTGAGTTGCAAAAGAGAAAATATGTGAAGTGAGAGGTAAATTTATAAGGGAAGGGTATAGGAGAACATTTTGTTTCTTAGAGATCATATACTATGTTGGTATGAATACATTAAACATGAAGGATGATCATTTGGAAAGTAAGGCATGTGACAATGCTAGTATAGTGAAACATACTAGATAGTTGAGGAAATTCATGTTCTCAAGTGCATACTATAAGTCTAAGAAAGATGTGATGATGAAAAATTAAGAATTCTAAATGGAGAAGACTATAAACCCTTTGAATGATGATGAAATGCAAGGAAGGAGACCAAAAGTCAGAAGTTTTGGACTGATGCAGTTTTGAAACAAGAAAAACTATGGGGAAGACAATATAATGAATAATAATAACTACTTTTCAAACTTCCAAAGATGAAGGATCTAAAGATTTTTTTGACTTAGGTTAAGAAGAGGCTTAAACATAATGGTATAATTAGAAACCAAAGGGAAATTTAGGTCAAGGACATTAAGAAGAATGAGGTAAAATTTGACAAACAAAAATAATGAAGAAGAAAATACTTGAATCCATCAAAGACATGAAGAAGATGGTACAAAAAAGTCGGAAAACTTTTCAAGAGGTCAAGAGATTGAAATAGTGCCTATCTATAGTCAAGAAGTATCGAATAGGTCAATACAAGAACAAGAAAGTTAAATGCAAAGGAAGAGAAAGGTTACTAAGGGGCTAGAAGTGATAGTGAACTACAGAGCATAGGAATTTATATAAACAAATATTTTCTATACAATGATGAAGAAGAGGACAAATAACTACAAAGTGGTAAAAATGGCAACTCAAAATTCAAATGGGTCCTTTAGAAGTGTAATATATTTAAACTTCAACATTGAAGACTTCTACTTCATCTACAAAGTGAAACAAGCCTATCAAGAAGCCAAATGTGAACCTAAGAAGAAATTGTTGATAGAACAAGTTAAGAAGGAACTTAAGACTTATGATTTGATACCTAATATTGTTCTATATGCTATGATTGAAAGTAAACATGAAGAATGCATGGAAGAGTTAAGATGCATGATCAAGAAGATTGAAGAAGATCAAGAAAAAAACATGAAGACTAAAACTATGAAGGGGGAAATACAAATATGATTTCGAGTAGTGATAGGGAGGCAAAAGCACAAGAAATTCAAGGCATACAATAAAATGAGACAAGAAGAAATTGGAAAGCAAGGAGAAAGAATGTTTCTCACTCGAATACTGTGGAAAATAAAGAAAATTTCTATCATTCTAAGTTGGAAGCTTACACCAACATTGAGATCAATAATTTTTCAGTTTATGAGTGACAGAGGTGAATAAATCGGGAGTAGTAGAAACAACAAGTTCAAGGAGCAAGAAATGATGAAGACCCATGAGCAAGAGCTCATGGAAAATTTCAAGTTGGGTAATCTGATGCAGGAGCATGAACAAGAATGGAGTGAATGGACATCGGGAAGTGTCAACAAGGATGGACAAGCACTTGTAAGTGATAAAGGAGGTAAAAAAACCAATCAAAGTTTCCAAAATAGGGTTTTTACATTTGCTTCCAAAATGGATCATTTGAATTATATCATAAACAAGCCTTGTGAAGGCCATAGTTATGAAATAGGAAGGTACCGAAGTTTGTGATGACCCTAATGGTCTTATGTAGCTTATGTCTATCTTACTATGATGTAAAATTAGTTTGACATGTTTTCAAAAGTTATTATGTGAAGTGAGGGGTCACAAGACCAGCGTGACCAAGTCTAAGTACAAGTAAAATAAGGCTATGAGATCCATGTATTCATCATTAAAGATAAAGGTAAAAATTTAGGGAGTTTTTTATCATGTTATCTATGACTATCCTATGTTTAGTAGTGGTTGAGCCTTCATAGGGATGTTGTAGAGAATCTATGAGCTCATGTTAGGTTGTGGATCCTATTTTCATGTGAGAAAGTGTTGAAGACTATACACTAAGAGTAGTATACACTTTCCACAATTGTCTTGCGAAGGTTCGGGGGCGCAGCCCCCGAATTTTTTTTTAGGCCTTAAAACGTGCCCGATATATCGGGAAATGTGATTTTCTCATATGGGTGGATTTTTTGACCCATAGGTTTATGGGATGGTTTTGGCCCATGGTTTTGATACCCATGGTTTTGTAAAACTACTTAAGCAGTTGTCTATTTATATGGTTTTGTGCATATGGTAGACATCATAATGTAAACATTGTAGATGTGCTTTGAATTTGGGTGTGAATTCGTAGAGTTTGTTGAGCATAGCTCCAAACAGATTTGGGTATTGTATTGAGAGAGCGATGGCTTATAATAAAATATGAGCAAGTGATTCTTGATGGATGTAGCCCAAATTGGGTGAACCACGTTAAATACTGTCTCTTTGTGTTGTGTTATTTTATTTTTCACTTTTATTTGAGATCTATAACATTTTCGCATATTAGTTACTACTTGTTGCGATTATGTGAGGATTATCCCGCATATTTTATCCCTTATTTCCTAACAATTGGTATCAGATCTTGGTTTGGTTTGCTGAAGTATTGAGTCACAAGGAAAGTTTTATCTTGAGTGGGAGCTATGAGATGATGGAAGATCTAGCATTGATAAATTCAATGGGTAGAATTTCAGTCTTTGGAAGATGTAGATGGAAGATTACCTTTATCAGAAGGATCTTTATATTCTGATGTCTGAGAAGGTGAACAAAGCCTCAAGCATGATGGATGCGGAATGGGATTTGCTAGATTGGAATGCACTTGGGACAATCCGGTTGTGTCTTGCATCTTCATAATTATTTAATGTTTCAAAGGAAAATACTACAAAAGAACTGATGGATGCATTAGGAAGTTGTATGAAAAACCCTCTACCTCCAATAAGATATTTTTAATGAAAAATTTGTTTCATATGAAGATGTCGAGAATGGTTGAGTAGTAGATCATTTAAATGATTTTAATATGGTTGTAAATATGCTAGCTTTAGTTACAATAGAATTTTATGAAGAAGTAAGGGATTTATCAGTTCGTGCTCTTTACCTAAGAGTTGGAATATCTTGGTAATGGCAGTAAGCAACTTAGTTCCAGATAATTCAAAGTTGAAGTTTGAGGATGTTGTAGGGGTGATTCTAAGTGAGGAAATGCAAAGAAAAATATTTGGTGAATCTTCTACTTCAGGGAATGTGTTGAAATTTGAAACTAGAGGGAGACAAAAGAATAGAGGAAGCCGTGGAAAATCAAAGGATTGGGTAAGGTCAAACTCCAAAAGTAAGATAGTATGTTGGCACTTGTGGAAAGTCTGGGCATGCAAAGAAGGATTTTTGGGAGCTTTGGGACAATAAGAAACAACATGAAGAAAACAAGGAGGAAAATGTGGCAATGGGTAATGTATGTCATGATGCTTTGATTCTTTCTTTGCACAATATTACCGAATCTTGGGTTTTAGATTCGGGGGCTTCTTTTCATGCTTCTCCACATAGGCATTATTTTTTTGATTATGTTCAAGGAGATTTTGGGCATGTTTTTCTTGATGATGATGAGCCTTGCAACATAGTTGGAAAAGTTTCTGTTTAGGTTAAGATGCAAAATGTGAATACTTGGCTATTAAAGGATGTCGGACATGTACCTACATTAAGACACAATTTGATATCGGCGGGGTATTTGGGAAGTGATGGTTGTACTTATGATATTTACAATGAGACTCTTGGAAGGTTACCAAGGGTGATCTTGTGGTGGCAATAGGTAAGAAAGTTGGAACCTTGTATTTTACCAATTATTGCACTAATGTTTGTAATCTTGTGGCTTCATAAGTAGATATGACATTTTGGCATTATAGGCTTGGTCATATGAGCCATAAGGGTATGGAGATCATAAAGAAGGATTTTCCCAGATATACATAAATAAGTTTGGAGTTATTTGAGGATTGCATATGTGGGAAACAAAAGAGAGTAAGGTTTCTCAAGGTTGGACCTACACAGAAAGAGAGTAAGTTAGAGCTGGTGCATTCGATGTGTGGGGGCAGCTCTGGGGTATCATCTCTTGGGGGTTCAAGTTATTATGTCACTTTTATTGATGATGCAATAAGGAAATTTTGGGTTTATTGTATTAGAAACAAATCTGATGTATTTGACACTTTTGTTAAATGGAAAGCCTTGGTAGAGAATGAAACAGGTCTTAAGCTAAAATGTCTCAGTCGAGATAATGGGGGATTATTGCAGCAATGAATTTAATTATTTTGTTCTAAGAATGGAATACATAGGAAAAATATGGTTCTAGGAAATCCACAACATAATGGGGTGTCGAAGGGATGAACAGAACAATAATGGAGCGTCTTAGGAGCATGAGGTTACATGCATGACTACCTCTTTATTTTTAGGCGAAGTGGTGAGCATAGTTGTGTACTTGATAAAGAGAGGACCTTCAAGTGCCTTGAATGGAGGCATACTGAGGAGGCTTGGTATGGTAAGAAAGTTGATTATTCATTTCTTAGAGTCTTTAGATGTGAGGTGTTTTTCCATATAGAAAAGGATGATAGGACTAAGCTAGAGGCTAAATCATAAAAATGTGCTTTCATCGGTTATGGTGGTGATGAATTTGGATATAAATGTTGGAGTATTAAGGAAAAGAAAATAATTTGATCTAGGGATGTGGGCTTTAATGAGAAAGTCATGTATAAGTAGCAATTGCAAGAAAACAGGAAGAATCAAGAAATAATAAGTAGCGGTATAGGATCTTCTGGATGGGAAAGTGACACATGAATCAATTCAGGAACCTCCTCAATAGGAACCCCAAACTCCTATATTGAGAAGGTCTTCTAGGGTAAGAAGAGAACCTGAACATTTTTTTCCTTCTCTTTATTATTTATTACTTACTGATAGTGGAGATCCATATAGCTTTGATGAAGCAATACAGGTAGATGCCAAGAAGAAGTGGGAGCAAGCCATGAATGAGGAGCATTAGGATCTCATGGAGAACCGGACATGGGATTTCTGAAGTTACTTGAAGGAAAAAGAGCATTATAGAACAAGTGGGTGTTCGAGTCAAAGAAGGAGGAAATAAAAGATAAAAGGCCGGTTGGTGGTCAAGGGGTTTGCAAAAAAAAAAGGTATAGATTTTAATGAGATTTTTTCTCCTGTAGTAAAAATGACTTCTATTAGAATTATTCTAGGAATAGTTACAACATAATACTTGTACTTAGAACAACTTGATGTAAAGACTACATTTCTCCATGGTGATTTGGAGGAGGAACTATATATGCAGCAACCATAGGGCTATGAGGTCAAAGGTAAAGAGGAGATGGTGTGTAAACTGAAGAAGAGTTTGTATGGCTTGAAACAAGCTCCACGTCAATGGTATAAGAAAATTGATAACTTCATGATGGAGCAAGGTTATATTAGATGTCATTCGACCATTGCGTGTATACAAAGAAATTTGAGGATGGAAGTTATATTATCCTTTGTCTATATGTGGATGACATGGTTGGTTGCAGGTAAAAACATGCAAGAAATACAAGTACTCAAGAAGTAGCTAAGTGAATCCTTTGCTATGAAGGATTTGGGCGTAGTCAAAAAAATCCTTGGTATGAGGATATCTCAGGATAAGAAGGAATGAAAGCTGACTTTATCTCAGGAAGAGTACATTAAGAAAGTCTAAAGAGGTTTAATATACGAGGATGTTAAACCGGTTGGGACTCCTTTGTGAGCCATTTCAAGTTGTCAAAGGAGTGTAGTGTCCCAAGACAGAGTAGGAGAGAAACCAGATGTCCAAGGTACCTTAGTCATCAATGTTTGGCAGTTTGATGTATGCCATGGTGTGCACCAGGCCTGATATTGCCCATGCAATGGGAGCGGTGAGTAGATTTATGAGTGATCTAGGTAGAGATCACTCAAAAGTAGTAAAGTGGATCCTTCGGTATTTGAGAGGGACCATGGGGATAGTTTTTTGCTATATGGGATCAAACACCACTTTTTGTTGTTATGTAGATTCGAGATATGGCTAGAGATGAAGACAGTAGGAGGAGCATAACAGGTATGATTACACTCTAGATAGGATAATAGTAAGCTGGATTTCATGACTACGAAGAAATTGGTGGCTTTGTCAACCACAGAGGCTAAGTATGTTGCTTACCATAGAGGAAAGAAAGGAAATGATTTGGTTATAGTAATTTCTTGAGGAGTCGGGGCATAAGCAGGAGGAAGGAAAGTAGCATAGTGATAGTCAGAATGCTATACACCTAGCTAAGAACTCTACTTTCCACTTTAGGATGAAGCATATACAGTTAAGGTACCATTTCATCTGGAAAAATTTGGAGGAAGAGAAGTTGAAGATGGATAAGATTCATACCAATCAAAATCCTATAGACATGATGACTAAGGTGGTCACAAAGGAAAAACTGAAGCTGTGTTCAACTTTGGTTGGTCTTCACAAAAACTAGTGAAGGGTTGAGAAGTTTGCTTAGAGGAAAACTAGTCTTGAAGTGGGAGATTGTTAGGTTGTGGATCCTATTTTCATGTGAGAAAGTGTTGAAGACTATACAATAAGAGTACTATACACTTTCCAAAGTTGTCTCACTAGAGTTGAGGCGCAGCCCCGAAATTTTTCTTTTGGGCCTTAAAACGTGTTTGATATATCGGGAAACGTGATTTTCTCATATGGGCGGGTTTTTGACCCATAGGTTTATGGGATAGTTTTGGCCCATGGTTTTGATACCCACAGTTTTGTAAAACTACTTAAGTAGTTGTCTATTTATATGGTTTTGTGCATATGGTAGACATCATGTAAACTTTGCAGATGTGCTTTGAATTCAGGTGTGAATTCTGTAGAGTTTGTTGAGCATAGCTCCAAACAGATCTGGGTATTGTATTGAGAGAGCGGTGTCTTGTAATAAAGTATATGCAAGTGATTCTTGGTGGATGTATCCAAAATTGGGTGAACCACATTAAATACTATCTCTTTGTGTTGTGTTATTTTATTATGCACTTTTATTTGAGATCTGTAATATTTTATGCATATTAGTTTCTACTGTTGCAATTCTGTGAGAGATTATCCCGCATATTTTATCCCTTATTTCCTAACAGATCATATAAGAGTGCTCTAAATAGGCAATTTTTTTCTTCATAATGACATTTTCAAGCTCAATAAGCTCGGGAAGCATGTATCAAATGTATTTGGACGTTTGGGAAGGTTGAATAGTAATGATATACTTTTGGTTGAATTTTTATAGCATACGTCTCACTTGTTTAAGGACTTTACTAAGAATTTTGTGACAAGGTAGAGATTAAGAAACCCCATAGTCTAGAAACCATGGCCAATTCAATCCATTATCACCTTGATTAATTAGAGGAGGAATCCTAAAAGATAAAAAAATCATTATTCTATGAAAGTTGATGTATATTTTTTTAGCTAGTTGTTCAAGTTTGGGCTCTCGCATTAGGCATTGTCTAAATTCCATTCCACTTGACCAAACTTTCCTAAAATTACAAGAAATCTCTACCCGACGTGACCAACAAGACTACAAATTTTTAGATTAAAAGGACAAGTGTTTAAGTAGATCTTCGTGTGTGAAATTTCTAGAGGCGAGAGGATTACGCACAGTGATAGTAAGGGAAGGAATTTTGATATCGAAAAGGTAAATTTTGATGTATCAGTTCTTAAAAATTGCTTGAATCATTCATTGAAGCATAGTTAAGCTATTCATGAGATCTAAAGGTTTGATAAATGTATTTTAGCTTCAATTGTCTTAAGAATCACACTACACAGTCATAGTTAATCGATAAGGGACAATCATGGAGTTTTGAATCTAAGATAAAAGGAAAATTGAAAACTATTTTATACAAACTCTAAGAAAAATTTAAAGGTGTTGAGATTATTATGAGATCCTATGAATCTAGTTAAAAGGAAAATATTAAGAGTGAAGGGTGGTTCCTAGATCAATAAGTCCTAAAACGAGACTGTTTAGTCTTGAGTTACAAGAAATAATAAAAAATCTCTAACAAAGATGTTAGGTGACTCGATTTCAAGTAAAATTAATTGATACTAGTCATAAATGTTATATGATGAGTGTTCCTAGACTATTATATCTTAACAACCATTAAAGTTAAAAATAAGAACTATAACCCAATAAAGGATGAGAACATGTAATGAGCTTAGACCCATGATCTAAAAATTTCTAAACCCGGGGACAAAAACAAAGATGTCCTCTAAACTAATGAGATCAAATATGATGGATCAATATCAATCACTACCTAAGAAATCCATACATATCTATATGAAACTATGAAAAATAATTATAAAGACAATTAATACAACCTTTTTTTTGTTAGGTTAAAGGAGTTATTTAGCTCAAGTCAGTCATATCTATTGAATACTTGAGTTTCTTATGATATTTCATTATAAAGAGAGAAGAGTTATGATACAAGCCTCAAACAAAAGAGAATGTGAAAATTCCATTAGAACAAGCCAATTCAAGATTTTATAAGAGATAAGATTGGCATCAATTGCTCAAATGTTGGTGATGTAGAGGTGTTCTATCGGATGAAAAATTTGGTTAGAAACACATAAAATTTAAGTTGACTGCAATTTGTCTCTAAAACAAGATACTAATGGTTTGAATCCTTCTTAGTTCTTAAAAAGAGTAAATAAGAAAATATTAGGTCTCAATGAGCTAGATAAAGATTTAAAATATAATCTTTCAAATGACAAAAATTATCTAAACAATTCTTAGTCTAGAAAATATTGTTTTTTGTTAGATTATTACTTAGTGACAATATCAATACAATATGCATATGTTAAAATATAGATTCTACAAGGTTTCAATACAATTTTTCATATTACATGATACATCATCAAAAAATAGACATGTTGATAGACTTTGAAACTCCCAGATGAACTCTACATCTCGGTTGATAGACTCTGGTGCTCCTCATATTAACTCTGTCGCTCGAGATGATATACTCCAATGGTCCCGAGATTAACTTTGAAATTCGGATGATAGACTCGACACTCCCATATGATACACAATATTGGTAACATAATGTAGGTTAAAATGAGTACACAATAGGATAATTTTGGGACTCATCATCTCTCCCACACCCAAACTCTTACAATTACCTTTGCAAGCTATTCATGTTCTCTTTCTTTATCATGGAGATTCATCAAATCATAATTAGAAATGTATAATGGCCAAATAGTTTTTCGATTTCTATTACCTTTATGTTTTCTAATGTTATACTCCCATAGATTGAAGTGAACTAAATCTTCATCTCTTCATTTTTTCAAATTTGGTGTTGGATATAAGAGTAAGGGAGGCCTATATCTCATTCTGTGCAAAAGTATTTCCTAAATTCTCTCATGAATTGCATGATGGATATTTCTCTTCTAGATATCCATGTTATATCAGTAGGGAAATACATTTTCTTATCATCATGAAAAAATCAAGGTAATCCCATCTAACTATACATTATGAGTATGTAATAGTTAATTTCTCTATATAAAAATGTTGAAATTTAGAAATTACACTTTCCATGTCAAGAGAATATTGCTCTGCTACGCTAGCACTATAGATTAATAGATGGAATGTTCTAATAAAATATATGGGATATGGGTACTCGGACCTCATGAGTAAGCCAATTCCTCTCTCTAAACTGGTGAAATATTGTTGTTCCTTCCTCCATAGGATTTGGTTTTGACAAAGAGATATAAAAAATATTATATGTTTAAGAATTTTACTTGATTTCTAGCTCATGAGATAATTTTTGGAATTTTTTTAACATTTTACACCGACAAAATTTTTATTTTAGAAACAAATGATAGACTATATATGGTTTTCTATAGGATGTCAATGCTTCTCCATACTGACAAGCAAGAGATAATCCTTCTACTAATTCTTGATTTTCCTATTGGGCCTTTTTCAGTTCTCTTCTTAGACTTTTCAATTGTGATTTAGTTTCTTCCCAAATATTCATAATTTTCTCAAGATTCAAGATGTTTTTCTCATCATTTTCTATTAGAATGACTGGAGGAGGGATTTTCACTTTAATAGATTCCACAATCTGATTTAAATCATAAATTTGAGTGTCTTTTATTGACAATTGACTTTTTACTTCCTGAAGTTCTTTCGTAGATTGGAAATGTTGTCTTCATTTTCATTATTATTTTTCTCTAATATTTGGCATTTTGAGTTAGTTCTAAAATAATATTGTCTTTTTCACTATTCTCTTTATTCTCAAGATAAAAATATTATTTTATACTAAATAACTTTGTATACATGTTCTATAGTTCATATTTTGAGTCTTGAACTTGCTTTTGTAGTTCAATAATTTTCATTTGTTTCTCAGCTAGATATTGTCTCAAAAATTGGATTTCTTCTTCTTGTTTCTTGATCAATAGATATGTTCTTGACATGGTTAAGGATTGGTACATCTATTGGTCCTCTATTATATCTTATTGTAATTAAATCCCTTCTTCTTCCATTATTATTGACTTTCCTTTGTCTACTGTGTGGAAGAAGAAGGTTGAAAGGAAACTATTTCTGATTCCATATCTGTATATCTTTGAATATCAATGGATTTTATTATCTTTTGAACATTTGTAGTACCTACCATTTCTTGTTCACTAGTGGGCTCTACTCTTTCTTACATGTTTGTAGGCCTAGGTGATTCTTGATTGATTGGAGGATGTTGATTAAATGATTTTAATATTTGTGCAATATCTCAATCTTTGAGTTCTTATTCCAATTCATTTATAGGGAGAATTAGTTTTCTAATCCTTTTATGTTTTTCTTTAGGGGCACATTCTTATGGGTGTTCCTATCATTGTCACTTTTTTATTTTGAATTTTTCTTGAGACAAGTTCTTGTGTAAGATGTTTACTACTTACCCTCTTACCATTCAATCCTAAATGAGGAATAGGTTCTAGTGGGAAAGTTTCTCTGTTATCCTTATATTTTATTAATGAAGGTTTTAAGATAGTTTTTGTGTAAGAAATTTTTGTAACATATTATCATATGGGAGGAATGAGTGATAACTAATTCCTACCCATCTTCTGAAAAGCATAATAAATTCATTGTGTTCCTCACTTTCCTCTATATTTTTTATTATTAGTAAATAGTTTTAAAGGGACTATACCCTGTTACAAAAAGGGCTCAATAACCTGATATAACTATGTAGATGCAAACAAAAAAGGATCAAAATATAGATAGAACACTATTTCCATAAGTAACCAAGAGATAGTTACAAACAAGAAATAAAAAATGACAGATTGCAAATGAACAAAAAAATACAACAAAGTCACAACAAAAAGACCACAAAAGATCAACATCTAAAATGACTCCCACCAGCCCAAGTGAGTTTACTTCTTGGATTCTCTTTCAATTATGGATTGGATCATTTAAAACGAGGTGAACAATGCTAATGTGGTGATGTGTGTTTTTTCCAAAGCATTCAATTGCGAGTCGGTCAGACTCCTCTCTTTATCATTCCCCCAAATAGTTACAGGGATCCCACTGAGCATGGCAATGCTCTAAACTTGCTGCTCTAAAAATTCACTTATGGATTTGAAGATAGCCATGTTGTGATCATGTCTATCTTTATCTCTCCCTAGTATCTTTGTCAGAGAGTTCAGCTTCTTATAAATATCAGCAATCTGATCCTTGCCATTATACTTATCTTCATCAATTTTTCTTTTTTCTTTTTCCTTTTCCATGCGATGAAGGTCATTCTTCAGTTGCTTCATCTATTTCTCCAGAGAATCCAATCTATGAGGCACGTGATTCCCCTCCTGATGTAGGGCCATATCAATACAAGCATTGCTTATATGCAGCAAGTTTTGAGTAACCTCTAACTCTTTAGTGCTTTTGAGAATCCTAGCAGTGTGAGGGGTGTCCGTTTTGAAAGCTTGGGGTTCTTGGTTTTGGATTTGGAAGGGGTTTCAAGAATGGGAGTGGGAGCAGAGGAGGTGGTAGCGTGTGGATCACTGGGAGTAGTCGGGAAGCCAAGGAACTTGGAAACACAAAGCTTGTGCAACATGAAGATAAGGCCTTGATGCAAAGGAATAGCACAGGAGTGCTTTTGAAAGTCCAGAACATAGTGCTGAACAAAATTGAGAAGGTAGGTAGTGTGGGAAGCAGACCGTAAAATGTCTTCTAAAATGGTTTAAAAAGACAAGGTGTTTAACAGGGACCATTTTATAATGCCCTTCCAAAGAAATATATCTAACCATCATATTCATCACTTCATCATACAACTTGGGAATAGAACTTACCCTTATGCCCGTAAAAACAAAATCAAGCTCCTCACCCTTGTTAGATAATTTCTTGGCCTCGGTGACCTTATCAATCCTTTTACTGAAAAAATGATAGCCCTCCAGTTCTAGGCTTGTAGCCTCAACAATCAGCTCTTCGTTGATAGTAACATGGTGGCCACCATAGTTGACCCTTATATCCTTCTAATACATAGCAAAATGAAACAAAATGTTCTGATCATGACCTTGAATGCACTCAATGAAATTGGAGATGCCTCCCTTGTACAAGAGGTTCCAAAGTACCTCATTATTCTTCTAGGCCGGATCACAACATGGCTCCAATTGACATGGTGCCCCTCCCATTTTCTTCTTCTTCCTGCTAATCCTACGAATTTTCTGCTCAAAACCCTTGTAAGAGTCTATTTCTTCCTTATGTTTGTCCCATTTTTGAAATTCCTCCCACTGTGTGAGGTTCAATGGCTTTAATGTGGCCATAATAAGGATGATAATTCACATATGTGTGAGCTTTCACCTCCATTATGACCCGTTCCTCCATAATTGAAGGTGTTTTAAGAATGGTTTTCTTATGAAGAGTCCTTTCTCTTATAGGTTTTTCAATCTTCCTCAATATTTTCTTGGAGATTTCTCCCTCAATAAAGTTTGAAGGAAATGTATCAAGAGAAGTACTAGTTTAATCCTGACCCTTAGTGACCTTTTTATTTTACTTATCTATACTAGGGGAAGGGATTATTTTCCATTATGTTTTAATTTCTTCTTCCCTATTTTCTTGTTTAAAAAATTCTTCCATAATTCTTCCCCCAAGATTTTTTAAGAAAATGGTGTTGGAAAATAAGGTACATTAGGCCATGGTGTTTTAATGATCTGATTCCTTAAACAAACCTATTGGCCATTAAGTGGGATAAATAAGATAAATACTTAGTTAAATTGGTTTTTCACCTAGGTTTACTAGTTGAGTGTCTCAAATGGTTTACCATTCTCATTTCCCCCTAGAACAAGACTATATTTCCCCTCACAAGTGATATAATTCATTATCTAATAGGCTATAATATTCCATGGCTTAGGTAGGGTATTTATAATTATGCCCTTGATTTCATTTTTAGTATTTATAGACAAAGAAGGAATTTGCTCACCCTCTACATGAAATATTTGTAAAATATCACCATAATTATCTCTAGCTTAAATTCTTATATAGGTTTTATTTGGGATTCTAGTTAGTTAACTTATTATTGTAGGAGTCACTGAAATCTTTGCATTTGTGACCTTGGTGTGGAATTATTCAAGATTAACCATAAACTCTTCTACAATATCTTTGTCAAATCCTTGCATTTCTAAAATAAGTTCATCCATCTAACTTCGGGCTAAATATGACCACAACATATACACCATTCAATATTTCATCAACTCCTTTAGGTTCAGACTTACATTTTACCATTTATTCTATCAATTTCAACTCTATTTCATTAATTTTAGCTTTCAAACCCCAAAAAATTATAGATTATGGAGGGACTTACAGAGATATGGAGTGGATTTGATGGAACAAGAGCATTCAATAGGTAAGGGAAGTAGTTATTTTAGTGAGTAAGGGTTCCCTGAAAGGAAATACAAGTTGGCAATGGATGAACTCAGGCACCAAAAACTAGGTGAAATGATAGAAAAATGGGGGATTTTATGGTTTCCACTAATTCTAATGATGCAATAGGAATAAATTATACAATTAATTAATATCAAATGGGTGAAATTCATAGAAATTATGACCAAATCCAATAGGTTATCAAATCAAGTAAATGTGACAAACAAATATGAAAACGGTTTTATATGACTTGTCACCTTATAATTACTAGATAGAAATATGAAGTTGAAGTGCAAAGAATAATGGGTTCAATGCCTAATATTTGGTGATGATGGTATATAAGAATAGTGCACGCTTTCCATGTGGAAAGAAAAGGGAATATATTTTCTTAAATATTCGGTGAGTGTAACATCTATAGCTATTTGAGTGAAGAATATGAATCAATGTGTCTAAAAGAATTGACTATGCAAAGGAAATGAAAAATGAAGTCTTTCAAATATAAGTGCATCTTTTAAAGAACACTATAAATTTTGAAACATCCATTAGATTATGTGAGATCATTTACCATAAAGACACAACAAATGAACCATATAATGGGATGCTCAAGTTAATATTAATTGGAAATGGAATAACTAAGGCACCAAGGTCTAGGTGAAATGAAATAAAAATGGGGGGATTTAATGGTTTATTCTAAGTTTAATGATGCAAAATTATGAACAAATGAGATAATTAAGTCATCTTACATGGGTAAAAATCATGGATATTATGACCAAATCTACTTGGTTATCAAATCAAGTGAGTGTGACAAATAAATATGAAAATGGTTTTATATGGCTTGTCACCTTATAATTATTGGATAGAAATATAAAGTTGATATTGTATTTCAAAGTAACTTAATATTAAAAATAAAATTAATACTTAAAAATTGTTTAAAATTGTTAAAGATGCCTTTGATGTTTAAAATGGTTTGGTAGTATTTTTTTTAAAATGCACCTATGAACTATTATGTTCCATTCGGGTAGTTTTTTTTACATATCATGAAGCTGAGATAATGTTCTCTTTTTACATATCATGAAGCTAAGATAATCTTCTAATTCTTGATATAAATGAAGTTGTATTAGGTGATGATATTTTAGTTCAATAAAATATGTTGGTTACCAATCACGTAAATGCTTTAGATGTATACAAGAATGATTATAATGCAATTAATTAGTAGTTGGATTTGTATTGAGTCTAGTAATTAAATCATGTTTTTGGCCATCTATTGTACAATTTTATGGAAAGGGTTAATGAAATTTAGGCACCTTATAAATTTATTTTCTTATTTTTTATATTGATAAAATGTTTGTGGGCACAAGATTAAGGACAAATTATTTTATGCTAATTAGAAGCTTATTTTGGTTCCACTGGTGATAGATTAAAATAATGAGGCTATGAAGATATATTGTCTCTAATAATACAATCAAACACTAAAATAAAAAACTAAAAGCAATTACATATCAGTAGATAACAATAAATGTGAATAACACTACATAATTCAGTAAAAAACAATTCAGGTATAAAAAACCAATTTTTGATTAAAAACAATGGTGTTAGTTGCATAGGCAGTTGTGTAACACTAAAATATAACACCAAAATTGGCTATGGCATATAAAAATCAAAATATAACAATATATATATGTATGTATATATATAACACCAAATTTGGTATTAAATGTAACACAAAATTTGGTGTTAAAAACAGTTTTATATTTTTGGTGTTATATGACAACCAATTTTTGTGTTGTTAGAATTTAGTGTTATACACCATCTACCACACAACTAACAATAGTTTTGTTGAATCAAAAATTGATGTTTTATGCTTGAATTTTAGTGTTATAATAGCTAAAATTATTTTAATGATTTTGAAGGATGCACAAGAGGAGATGACATGAAAATGAGAAGGTTGTGAAATGGGTGTGTAGATGTTTAAAGATGGCCAAGAACACTAGTATGAAAGAAAAGAGGCACCGATGTATCCCGTGACCATGGATGTGTATGATGATTTGTGAAGTGAATTGGCTAAGAAAAGGAAAGATAGAAATGCACGACATAGTAGGTGATTCTAAGAAAGTCATAAAATTGCTTAGAACTATATAATCAAGGAAATGGCGTTGAATTAATGGTCAAGAGGATTCCAGTGAACATTTTGATGTGGTATAAAAACTATGTATGGATAGCACAAAAGTAATTTAGATAATTTCGAAGATCAAAGACCAACTATGAGTTTGAGTAAAGAATATAGGAGGGTCTAGAAAAATCCAATTAGTGACTTTAGACTATGTGGTGTTTCTCTAAGTAACTAACCTTGACTTATTACTTTGTTCCTTTCATTCACTATCAAAACTCATCGAGAGAGAGAGAGAGAGAGAGAGAGAGAGAGAGAGAGAGAGAGAGAGAGGCAATGAGCAAAAAGATGAGTTTTAAATAATGAGCGAAAGGAACAAAGTAATCAGTCAAGGTTAGGTCCTTAGAGAAACATCACATAGTTTAAAGTCACAAAATGAGAGAGAGTTTTAAGATTATTAATAAAAGGTGCTTGTAGATACCATAAAGGATTTTGAAAAAATAAGAAATTTATAACTTATTGTGTAGTATTATATGTGAATTTGAAATGGGGAAGTTCTTTATGCCAAGTGGTATTAGAGATGGTTCTTTTCATATGCGAAAAGAGAACAGGATCTTTGGAAAAATTCCAAATGAAATGTAGATGACATGTAACATTTTGTTCTTCACTATGTGAAAGGGTGGTGAGATAACACAAAAGAGAGGTACGATAGTGTTATAGATGAAGAGTAAATATATTGTGCATAAATGAAATATGTCATCAATAATAAGGGACTACTCGGATGTAGTGGTTACGTAAAACTAGAGGATCTCAAGGATGTAATGAATAGACTAAGGGATATAACCGACCATTGGAGAAGAAATAATATTGTAATGTGAAGCATCAAAAATATGGAGAAGGACTAAGTGGAGAGTTAGTAGCACAAATATGACTACAAAAAGAGATTTCAAAGGAGCACCGAGAGAGAAAAAAGGCATATATAGAGGCACACCTAAAGCTTACATAAGAGGAACACAAAAGTAAAGAGAAATTATATGTTGGATTACTTTGTTGAGAAATTCATGGAAGATAACACATGAAGAAGAATCATGAGTTGGGAGAAAGGTGATAAAATAAGTCACCTAGAGGTACATACAAGTGTGCAAGAGTATTTTCCTACGAAAAATTTATCGAGAGAGGAAAATATGGTCATTGATAGCATGAAGGATTTTGAAAACCTACGAGATAGAATTATAAGGATAGGAACAAAGAAAGAGTGAGGATATTGAACAATCAATACTTGAAGAGCATGAAAATGGAGTCCTAATGAGAAGGAATGGAGGGAACAAATGATTATGTAGAAGAAAATGTCTCGGAGGGAGGACATACGAGGTGTACCAAAAAGTATACAAGAGAATAAATCCTGTGAAAATGTGAGAGAGAACAATGGAATGCGTGAAAGAATAAAATACAAGAGGATATGAGGATTTCATAGAAAAGATGCATGTGGAAATGGGACCACCATTATAGAGGAAATAAAGTAAGGGAAGGAAGAGGTTTCCTTAAAGAAAATTGAAGTAGATCACCTAAAGGAGAGACTATGCGAGTCCACATAAAAGCAGGTGCACCAAATATCTCAAGGGAGAGTATGCAAATTATTTTCACAAAGGAGAATAACACACATGGAAAGAGGAACTATGAAAATAAGAAAATTTTTCTCCGAACGAAACCTAGGAAGAGAGGTTTGAGGAAGAGGCTATGGAAGTGCATAGTGTGAAAAGAATATAAAATAAATAACATGTAAACATAGGAGAGTGGAAAATAAATTCAATGAAACAAAAGGAGATATAAAGGTTACCTCAGAGGAAAAAGAGGAGAGAAGGGGACATTACAAAGAAGGGAGAAGATTTTTCATATAACTATCACAACCCAACATCCATAGAGACAATAAGAATGATCTTAAGAGGAAATGCACCATAGAGAAATATGTGAGAAAATAAATGATTTCCTACCAATGTACATGCATCTGGAGTGTATTATAATAGATACCAAGAAATAAGAAAGTAGAGAAGCCCATTAGAATACATCAAGAAAAGAGATGAATATTAGATAGAATAATGCACAAAGGAGAATGGTTCGTGATAGACAAGGAAAAGGAAGAGAAAGAGACCAAGGAAATGATCCATGAAAGTTTCAAACCCACTAAAGTAAGAGTAGCCAAACACATTGAGAAAAATAAGGAAATATAAGTAAATATAGAAGATGAAATAAAAAATAAGGGGAGCATGAAAAAAGTGCAACCAAGAACTACATAAAGGAAAAATGTGTGAGGGGAGGATGTCACAATAGAAAGGTGAAAAGAAGAGGAGATAGATGAAATAAGTGCATAAGGACTAAGTTATTAGTAAAATCCTTTGAAATTAAGAAGGGATTAAAGGAGAATTCATAGGAAGAGAGGTGCAAGAGGAATATGAGTGCATGAGACAGGATTTGTGAAATAAAATCAACTAGATGACAAAAGGAGAAGGGATAAAAGAAGTGTGTGGGATGAACACGTAGAGAGAGAAAATAGCGCATAAATAAAATTGACAAGATAGATAGAAATACCTAAAGGTTTTAGGTGAAGGAGGACATATATGGATAAGAAAAAACTCATAAAATAAGGAGATATGATTGAGTGAAAACTCGTAAAAGAAGGAGATATGGATGAGCATAGAATCATGAAGAAAATGGATAAAATGAAAAGCCTTAGGAGTAGAAGGACAATTCAAGGAAAGTAAAAAATCATGAAGGATAAGAGTGGGTTTATATTTTCTCCAGAGAAGAAGGATTGTGATAAGGTGAAGTGTTTCCTAAATAACAACCATGATTTTTAGAAAACTTCATTTAAGTTGTACAATTAAGTTGTTTAACAAAAGAGATCCATAGAACAATGGAAATTAAATTTCTACGGAAACTAGAAGTCAAAGTGCATCGTGAATTTTGTAAAGTTTGTGCAATAGGGAAACAATTGTGTGGTTATTTTCCATGAAAGTAGACTATGGAAAAAATGAAATAAAAATTCCACGGAACAAAGAGAATTTCTAGTATAAATAAAATTCTATGGAACAAAGAGAATCCATGATATAAATAAAAGTCCATGGGTCATAGATAATTCACGTATCAAAGGAAACATTTAAAACAAAGGAGCAATTGTTTATGAAACAATGAAAGTTGAAAGCCACACAGCAAGAGGTTATGAAATATTTTCAAATGCTGCAAAAAGATAGAAGAGGGTGAAGTTAGTAGAAAAGTCATGGTACAACAAGAATCCGTGTAAAGAAAAAGTTGGGTTATGGATCATGAGAAGAAAGGGAAAAACATGTGGATCTTTCGAAATTTGGAAAAAGATATGTATCACATTAGAAACATAAAAAGGAAACACATTGAACGAATTCCCAATCTTCTCAAAGGTTTCAATATGAGGGAATTTGAAATCCGCACTACAAAGGATTTTCACGATTTTGATGGGATTCTTCAAGATGCCATACCTTTTGATGGGGACCATGAAATTGAGTAAAATTGGTACTGTAGGAAAGGTATTGAAATAAAATACACATTGGAGGTGGTTTTAGATCATGTTAAGGCAATTTTGTGATCAAATAACCTAATTTTTATCCCACTTATATTTTTAGATCTCTGTTTGTGACTCAAGCATGGGACTTAATTTTTGCTTTTATCTTTTGATGTAGAGCTCCATTTGACATAAATCATATCTCATTAGATGCATTTTCAAAGGGATTCACTAAAATATAAATTTTGAGAAGAATTTTGGAGATGCTTTAGATATTTTAGTGATAGAATGTTGGATGGTTTGGAGTTATTTTGTTTATTGATTGATGCCCAAATCAGTTAAAGATGATTTTGTTTGATTCCTTTTATCTCATGATGCCTCCGGTATAGTGGATTCTTCTCATGCACCCACAAAAATGAAAAAAATGTGTTAAATGGTCTATGTATTAAGAAATGAGTTGTTATTCGTGGTAAAAAAATGTTTTTGACTAAAAGTGGACATCGACAACTCATTCTTTATCTATTTCCCTGATTTAATGGATATTCATTTATCTAAGTTAGAGCTTATCCATATAGAGAATATCTGAAAGTTTTCTTAGAATCCAAGGAACCCTCATGGGTATGAATCATCATAAGTTTTGGGAATTACCTTCTGGGATATTTCTAAGGTAGTTTGTAAGGGTTTAATAAGTTATGAATCTCCCATGGCATCTTTGGACCCCTTCTCCTTTCTTCTCTTTCTTTAAATGTAATGAGTGTCATAAGTGAAACTATCCTTTCTTGAATGCAAGGAAACTTTACACAATTTGTTTCTAAGTATTCAGAGTCTATGTAGATCCTTGTGCTAAATTGTGTAATACATTAACTACCTTCACAATGACCCTAAGATATTGTGTATTTATTAAGCAATAAGATCTAGTTTATTATGATTATTATCTATCTTTTGGATTTTTTCATTGCATTTTACCTCTCTCTTGTTATTATATGATTTTTATGAGTTATGGTTACATAATTTTACTCCATTGTGTCATTTATACAAAGGATTAAAGGATAATAGAATGTAGTGTGGATTATGGCTCATATTTTCCCCTCTGTCATTGTGTTTTTACATTTTACCTTTATCTCAAGGAGAGTGATCCCTTCGTACTCGGTGTATTAACATTATTTTCAAATTTCAACACTCTTCCTCCCAACTTTGTAAAGTTTCTATTTAGATTAGATGGGTGGTTAATATAGTGTTTTTAAGGAAAGGATCAAATTTTATTGTGGAGTTTTATCTCAAGGGTTAAGGTAAAAATCTTAGAGATATTCCCATTATTGTTGCAGATACCTTCAAACACTTGAATAGTTATATAAATCATAAGGGTGAACAAAAATTTATAAAATAATTTTTGGCATGCCTGATAGGACATCATTTACATTTTTTTGTACATATCGGAAGGATTATTGGTATTATAATGGATGTTCTTGTAAAGTGTATCCAAGTTTTGATGTTTTCTTATCTCTTTTAGGTTTATGTACATGTTTTTTTAAACACCTGACAACTCTGATGTCTTTAATTTGAAATTTCAGTTCCTTAAATATAATGAGAAGGATAAAAACAAGAATTTATGTTGTTAAATAGCCTATTGAACCCTTACATCTCTCCCAAATAACGTAAGAGTAGGTCTTTATAAATATCTAAGAAAACCCCTATGTCTAAGAGATTCCTTTCTACTCCTAACCAAGTTTCCATTCACAAATCGTACAAATTAACCTTCGGCCCTTAATACCATGGCTCATCCACAGAATCATGATTTTCTAGCCTTCAATGCTAGTATCCCACTCACTATAAATGTGTGGAATGACCTTTAGGTGCTGCTCTCAAAATCATGATCTATTTTATAACTTAAAAACATGTTAATCCTAATGATCATATTAAGGACATCATCCACTTGTGATCAATATAACCCAAGTATATTTTGCAATGATACTCTTGGAAGGTTCCTTAAAAGGAAAATCCCTAACTTGGTATGGGATTCATCCTCCCAATTATATTCACACGTGGGATGAATATAGAGAATGTGTAGCTAGAAAATTTTAAGAAAATAGTGATCACTGTCACTTATGGATAAAATAAAAACATTAAAGAGGTATTGTCTTGAAGATATATTTTATTTTAAATATAGATTCTAGAATTCATGGGATAGAATCCCACCTTTGGTAAGGAATTATTCACATTCATCTTTCTTATACAATCTTAGGGCTCCAATTTTTGATATTGTTGTTATGATCCAATCTATGGGAGGTTTAAACATTCCTAATGAATTTGATATTACAATCGCAGATGAGAAAAATTTGATCTAAGTTGGTAAACTAGTTTCAAGGCCACCCATGTCATAAACCATAGAGTTGAGCTACACTCCTATAATCTAGCCCCAAATGTTGTTACACAACCATTGAAACCATTCCAAGTACTATAGCTAATGTGTTGGATGAGTTTAAGGTTATGCTAAGGAATATGGAAAATGAAGCAACTAATTTGAAAAGGTAACAAGCCCCACCCACTAAAAGACCTTAACATCCATATAACCTAACCTACCAGCCTACAAGAGCACAACCTAAAAACTAGTTCAGTCCTACAAGGCCCATGAATTAGGAATATTAAACTCCTACTAATCCTAATAGAATAATTTCCTCTATGTAAAACAACATTCTTGAAGATATGAGGTGGTGTTATCCTTTCTCCCAACCCCATGATTCTAACATTTTCCCTCATGGAGTAGTGACACATGCCTTGGAAATTTAGAATTCTTTTGTGCAACCCAATCAAATGAATGATCCATTACCAACATCTACTTTAGTAGTTATTGAGAGTTTGGTTTACCAAAAGAAGGAATATTTTTGTGCGAACAATCATTTTTAGGGAACTTGAAAACCACAAGCAAGGCCTGATTATAATACATGCTCAAAGAGTAAACCCTTAGAGATAATATTTCATGCAGTGAAATGAAATGTGACAACAATTTTAAGAGGAGAAATCTCAAAACCAACAGAGGTTTCACCTCACCCTAATCTACAAACAAGGTTTCTAAATTTCCACATCATCCTATGATTGAGAAAAAAGAAGGTTATGGATACTCATTATCTACAAATACTTAAGAATATTTTTTCTATCATTAACAATAAATAAGTGGAAGTCATGGATTGTGAACAATTTATCATCAAGAAATGGAACTGTTGTCAAAATTTCACCCCCCAGGGTAAATTTCGATAACATGCATCAGAGTTTTGTAGTTCCAGGCAAGTAGATTGAAACAGGAAAAATCACGAAAAATGGCTAAGTCCTAGTCCTAGGAGTAGTCGGGACATTTGGAACATCTAGGTGCAGATCAATTTGAAAAGCCTCTAGGTGGCCCGTTAAGCAAAGGGACATCTCGGGCCCGCAGTACGCGTGGGACGTGAAATGCCTAAATCGGCCGAAAGAAGGAAAAATTTGCCCAAGTCTTCATCCGGGACAAACGGGACACAAGTACGCAAAGTACGTGAACCGGCTGGATCGGCCGAAATGAGAACAAACAGTCCGGAAGCAAAAGGGACATCTGGGCCAGAAGTACGCGAATCGGCCGGATCGGGCGAACCGGAAGAATTTGTCCCATGAAGCACTGGGACATTTGGGACAAATGGACGTGAACCGGCCGGTTCGGCTGAAACAGAGAAAGTTCGTACTGGGACATCTGGGCCGCAGGGACGTGAGGGACGCGGATAGCTGAAAAAGCCGAGAGCCAATCAGATTGCGCCACGTGTCATCGGCAAATGAGGGACGAGGAAGCCCATTTCAGGTGGATCGGAGGTTTTTGTCCCAAAAATTTTGGGACATCTGGGACATAAAGATGCGAAGGGTGAAAAGCCGGCAAACCCGCGGACCAATCAAATCACGACACGTGTCACAAGGGAGATAGTCCAAAAGTCAAAGGGCGAGGTTTCGAGCACTGACCCGAACCAATGAAATAGCGCCACGTGTCCAAGTTTAAGGGGCCCACAAGGAAATTTCAAAAGGAAAGCCCGCGAAAGGTAGAGGAGATAGAATTGCTCATCCAATCAGCACGTGCCACGTGTCATCCAGTGGTGAGCGCAGGAAAGATTTCAAAACACGTTTTGGCCGTTTTTGCCCTAAATATTCAGATCGCCATAACTTTCAATCGAGCTCGGATGGCACGCGTTCTTTATATCAATGGAAAGCTGGTAAAATTCTCTACACGATTCTGGGGTCAATCTTGCATTTTGGTTCAGTTTGTAGAGAGAAAATCAAGAAACACCTCTGGCTTGAAATAACAAGCAGAAGTAATGCTTCAACAAACAACTTTAATGCAACAGACAGTTCACCGCTTCTCTTAGACAGCCCACCGTTTTGCCAGGATCCGCCGCTTCTGCCATAATGAGATGAATGGAATGCAACCTGGAGGTGGTTGGGGTAGATTTGGCTTTCCTCTCTCTCTTCCCTCTCTCATTCTTTCTATATATTGTAAAGAGGAGCTTCTTTTCAAAGGTCAAACATTTTTCTGTTTTGCCTCTCCCTTCTTCTCCTCAGGTGAATTTGTGGAGTTCGAACCTCTCATTTGAACTGTAATACTATTCTGCCTCATGGCATTCTGTAGTGTATTGTATCAATCTTTGGAGCAAGTAATGCATGTCTGTGGATGATTCTCAGCCCTCTCTGTGTTCATTTTGCATCCTCCTGGTCTTTCACTGCAGGTTTTGTCATCTGTGCATGATCTTATATCACATTCAAATGGTCTGTGTTCACTTTGGAAAAATAGGTGTTATTCATTGCTCGGTGCATCACCTCTATTAGCTTAGATTTATTTTATGCATCTTCTTACCTTGTCTCCTTGGCAGATTAGATTAGGTTTTGAGAAAACCCTCTGCATATTTCGTGTGCATCTGAACAGAGGAATAGGAACCAGCCTTCTCTGGAGAATCCTTTCTCATTTTTCAAGTCCCACACTTGGAGAAAGGATTCAATGTTATGCAATCACACTAGATGCCAAAGTGATCGACCTAGAAACCGACTCTGCATCCAGGGGTGCTGTGATTTTGCACTAACATTTTTGGCACGCCGGGTGGGACCTAGAGGTCTCATTTTTATTACAGCAAAGTTGATATGCATCTGCTGCAATTTTCTTGCTTGAAAAGAGCTATTATTCGCATATCTGGCGACTCCAAAAGGAAGATCAAATGGTTTCAGCAGTGCAGGCCGTAGAGCTTATGAGAAGAATCACAAGGTCAAGAGTTGGAGAAGAAGAAGTGTTGTTTGAATACCTGCAATTATCTCCAAGAAGAAGGCAAAGAGGAAGAAGGATTCAAAGGTCTCCATCTCCACCAAACAGAACTCTCTCAACTCCTCCACCGATCAGCCTTTCATTCAGTATTCAAGAGTCCTTCGACCAATTAGAATGGCGCAACCACTAAATCCCTTTGTCAATTTCACTGGCAGCAGCCCACTCGCCCTCAATGCACAGAATCCAGTTCTAATTGCAGCATTGAAGAACATTCCATTTTTCATTGGAGAAAATCATACCACTTCTCGGTGATCATGTCAAAGACATTGCTAACATCCGTGCAATCCATGAGATAAATGAAATGGATGTGGTCACAAATCTTTGGCATCATCATTCAAAGGAAGGCATTGCAATGGTTCAGGAGCCTTACAGCTGGTTCTATCACAAATTGGAATCAATTATGCATAGTTCTCCATGAGTAGTTTGGGGAAAAGGGAGACAATTTGTCTCTACTAGAACAATTGACAACTATCAAGAGAGCCCCCAACGAGTAGCTGACTGATTTCAACTTCAGATTTCAAAGGTCTTGGGATAGGATTCCAGTGGCAGTCAGGCCAACAGCAGAAGGTGCTTTTCTATACTATCTTAAAGCTTTGAATTCTGATATTTCTATGTTAATTCAATCTATGGGAGGCACAACCTTACCTGCTGCTTATAGCATTGCCATTAGAGCCGAAAACTATCTTATCCAAGCTGGTAAATTGGCTCCTAGGCCTCCAATGCCATTATATCCAAGTTTAGAGAGCCCAAGTGCTAGTCAAGCACCTGTCTTAGCTCCTATTCCCACTCCTAGAAATCAGAGTTCAAATGAAGCTTCCACTTCATCTCCAAGTGCCCCAAATGAACTTCAAGAGGTCATGAAGCAATTGCAAAATCTAGGCAATGAGCTGGTCACTCTCAAAAGACAGCAAGCTCAAGGTTTTAGACCTTCATATCAGCCTCAAAGGCCACCTAATCCAGCTACAAATATGAATCAAACAAGGCCTCCTGCCAATAGACCATTCCAGCCCTATAATCCAAATGCCATATCTGCCTCTAGGGCATTAGTACCAGCACAAAACAACATTTCCCAGGAGTATGATTGGTGTTTTCCATGTAATGAGCCTCATAATCAATCCATGTGCTTCAATGGTGCTTTGACTCAAGCTTTAATGGTAACAACTACTGGTGTGGAGGGTGAGAACAGTCAAGAAAACAGCCAACAACAAGAAACATTCAAACAACAATCAGCCCCAAACGACACCACATTGGTAAATTGGCAAGTAGAGGATTTTGTGGCATGAACGTGCAGTTTCTCAAGGTGTTGCAGCAAACACAAGGTCAAAAAGGAGAAATTTGGGTGAAGAACAACCATTAGCCCCAGCCAATCCACAACCTTCCACAGCTCCACAAATGATTGGCAAGCAAAGTCCCATTTCAAATGCACAAGGGCAGCCAAGAACAGCCCCTAGGCCAACTCAAATGCCAGCTGTTGCTGCCCACATACAAGGAGTAAATGTGCAAACCAAGGGACAATAGAGAGATCCTTCATCACCATTCAGTATCATTGATCAGATGAAGAAGACAAACGTCAATATATCTATGTGGGAATCCCTATCTATCCCAGGCCAAAGAGATCTGCTGCAAGCTGCCATGAAGGACTGGCCAGCTTCGAATCAGCAGATGCAAGACAAAGTGCTTACAAATGCTGCCCAATCTGAAGGAAATCATGGAGGACAACAAGGTAAGATGTTGAAACCCCCTCCTTTCTATGTTTCATTAATCATTGGAAATCAGCTAGTGCATAATTGCATGATTGATTCTGGAGCAAGTAGCTCTGTCATGCCCAAACAAATAGCTGATCAGCTAGGGCTTCAGTATGAAACAACATCCAAAGGGGTAGTGCAGTTGGATGGGACAGCAATAGCAACAGTTGGAGTGATTATAAATTTGAGTCTTACCTTGCACGCATGTCCAAATGTTGTTGTTTTACAAGATGTGTCAGTCATAGACCTTCCACCACTCTTTGCCCTATGTTTGTCAAGGGACTTCACTGCCAAGATTGGGGGATATTTGTCCGCTGATTGGTCTCACATGCTATTCAGGACAAGATATGGAACTAAGACCACAATCAGTCTGAACCTATTGCAAACTTCCATATTGAGCCCTACACTCTAAGTCAGATTAATGCCAATTGCTCAGCATTTGATCAAGAAGATCACCCAAGCACTGATGAAACTGACACTAAAGTTGGAAACATCCCAGATCTAACTCTTGATGAATGGGAAAACAAGGTACATGCTTTTGATCCTTATCAAGGAATAGAAGAATCTGAGCTAGGAGTCTATTGTATACACGAAGAAAGTCAACCTATTCCTAGCATCACCAAGCCAAACCACAAGGATGACAATGAGGTATGCCGGCTATTTTTGATGGATCAAGGAGTAGACAAGGTGCGGAGGTGGAGCCGTGCTTGTTTCACCTCAAGGAGTAAAGTACTATTCAGCTTTTAGATTTCAATTTGCATGCTCCAATAACTTGCTGAATATGAAGCCTTGGTGTAAGGGATGCATTGGACAATCAAGAAAAAAATAAAGAACTTGCAAGTTTTTGGGGACAGTGAACTGATTGTAAATCAGGTGAAGGGATAGCATGCTGCCAAAAATGATCTACTCAGGTGCTACAAGAATAGGGTGTGGGACCTCATGGAAGATTTTGAGGGTTTCGGCATCAAAGCCATTCCTAGGAAAGAGAATCAAGTCTTGGCGAGGCTTGAGAAGTAGGGCAGCCTTTGACATTGTAGAAAACATTCAACAAGACAAGGTACAGCCAAACATCCACGTGATTGTGAGGCCTTCAGTGCCGGATAACGATGTCAGTTGGTAGGTATTTGAGAATGACCAGAAAATCATCCACTTCTTAGAAGAAGAAGTGAGTTCTCGGCCTAAGAATCAAGAAAAGTTGGAACAGCAATATGGTGACCAAGTGATACAGCTGAGAACTGACAAGCTGCCCAAGGGACTTATCACTTTGGAGTCCATTTTTAACCCCAATGATCAGTTTAGAAAGGAGAAAGCAAACATTCAGGTCAAGAGAGAAGATTCGGTATCCATCTTGGTAGAAGAGAACAACCCATTGCAAATTGGAAAGATGACAACTGAGCAAGAAATATGTGAGTTCATACAGCTATGTCAAGAGTTCCCTGACATGTTTGCTTGGAGCTATGAAGACTTGAAAGGTTTCAATCCCAACTTAGCTCAGCATACCATCAAATTGGATCCAAATACTAAGCCTGTCAGGTAGAAACAGAGACCAGTCAATCCACACATAGAGCCTCTCATGAGGAAAGAATTGGGACGAGCTGATTGAGTCAAGAATCATATTCCCAATCAAGCATTCTAGTTGGGTTGCCAACTTAGTTCCAGTCAGAAAGAAGAGTGGAGAGATCAGGCTGTGTGTTGACTTCAGAGATTTGAATAGAGCCTCTCTCAAGGACCATTATCCACTCCCTTCCATGGAGCAAATATTGCAGGTCGTAGCTGGTTCAGAAAGGTTTTCACTACTTGATGGTTACTCAGGCTTTAATCAGATTATGGTGAAGGAGGAAGACCAGTTCAAGACAGCCTTCACAACCAAATGGGGCACATATGCTTACAAGAAGATGCCATTTGGACTATCGAACACCGGAGCAACATTCCAGTGAGCTATGGATATGGCATTCAAAGGCTTGATCAACAAGATAGTGCTGGTATACCTAGATGATATTATTGTCTTCTCAAAGAATGCAGCAGACCATTTCTTTCACCTCAGGCAAGTGTTTCAGAGGTGTAGAAAGTTTGGAGTGTCCTTAAATCCTAAGAAGTGCATCTTTCTTGCACATGAAGGGAAGCTCCTTGGCCATATTGTCTCCAAGGAAGGATTAGCAATTGATCCAGAGAGGGTTGAAGCCATAAGAGCACTACCATTGCCAAGCCACAAGAAATCCCTTCAGAGTTTCCTGGGAAGGATAAACTTTGTTTGGAGGTTTGTCCCAGATTTTGTAGCCCTTGTCAAGCCCATCACCAAAATGTTAAGGAAAAGCATGGCTTTCAAGTGGACGGCAGAAGGCAAGGAGAGTTTTGAAGCAATCAAAGAAGCCATCTCCCAAGCACCCACTCTCATCAACCCAGACTTTTCCAAGGATTTCATCCTCTATGCATTTGGAGGTGATGACACTATTTCTGCCATTCTGGTACAGCAGAACAAAGATAATGATGAACAGCCGATTGCCTTCTTTAGCCAGAGCCTAGATGACTGCGAAGTGAGGTACTCTTTTATTGAAAAGCATGTGCTTGTAGTAATCAGAAGCTTGAAAAAATTCAAGCATTTAGTCTCAAACAACAAGGTCCAATTGCTGGTCTCACATGCTGGGGTTAAGGACTTCCTCCTCAACAAGGATTTGAATGAGAAAAGGGCAGGTTGGATCACCCGTGTCATGGAGTATGACATTGAGATCAAGATCACCAAGCTAGTAAGAGGGAAAGGATTGTGTGAGCAGCTGGTTTTGGGGAAGCAAAAGGAAGTATGCAACGAAGAAGAGGCTGTTTTGACAGTTCAAGACAGCCATGAGCCGAGTGGCAGACAAGAAGAAGACAATGCTGCCCGACTCCTTGCTGGACCCAAGGCATTATGCACTTCCTACAAACAGGCCTATGCCCTCCAGAAATGAGCAAAGTGAAGAGGAGATACTTCAGGTTGCAGGTTGTTCCATATACCATCATTGATGGAGTTTTGTTCAAGAAGGATGTGAATGGAGTGCTGCTGAGATGCATTAACACAGGTCAGATCCAAAGGGTATTAAAAGAGTTTCATGATGGACCAGCTGGTGGCCATTTTGCACCAAGAGTGACAGCTCTAAAAATCATGAAGGCTGGTTATTATTGGCCTAAAATATTTAGTGATTGCTATGCATGGATCAAGAGATGTAAGAATTGTGCATTCTTCACAGGAAAAGAGAGACTCGCTGCCCTTCCATTACAACCAATCTCAGTTGACTAGCCATTCATGCAATGGGGTTTAGACTTCATTGGAGCCATCAATCCCAATTCAAGCCAAGGGCACAAATGGATTTTGACAGCCACAGACTACTTCACCAGATGGACAGAAGCAATAGCACTCAAAGAGGCGAATGAGTCTAGCATCTTAGACTTTTACGAGGGGATAACTACCAGATTTGGTGTACCTGCTACAATAATCTCTGATAACGCATTGGCATTCATTGGATCTAAGGTGACTGAGTGGGCTGTCAAGAACGGGATCTACCTAAGCACTTCATCAAACTATTACCCTCAAGGTAATGGCCAGGCCGAGTCTACAAACAAGAACTTGCTGAGGATCATTAGGAGGACTCTTGATGAGAACCAGAGGGCTTGGCATACCAAACTGAAATCAGCCTTATGGGCTGATAGGATCACTCCCAAAAGATCCACAGGTAATTCTCCATTTAAGCTTGTCTATGGAAGAGAGGAAATCTTGCCCATGTCACTTGAGTTGCCAACATTGGAACTCATGAAGCAGCTGGAGTTGCTTGAATTTGAGCCTATGGAGGTGAGATATGCAGAATTGATGGAGCTGCAAGAGATCAGAAATCAGGCATCCCAAGCAATGGAAAAGGATCAAGCTTTGATCAAGAAGACCTTTGATAGGAAGGCCAAAGATAGATCTTTTCAAGTTGGAGATCTAGTGTTGAAATGGGATATGGATAGAGCTAAACCAGGAAGGCATTCAAAATTTGATGCCATTTGGAGTGGCCCGTACATGGTCACGAAGCGCAAGAGCAGCAATGCTTTCCAATTGGCCTCATTGGATGGTGAAGAACTGCAGATTCCAGTCAATGGAATCTATCTCAAGCGTTGCCTCTAGAGGGAAGTTCACTACCTTGTAAATATTAATTAGATTTTCATTCCTCCAAGTGCTTGTGCACATTGTCCTGTGGTAGTTAGGTTTCTATTTCCCTAAGTGCTTTGGCACAGGTTTTGCTGCTCTCAGGTTGTTTTCTACAGTTCAGAGTGTTGCTGGAGAAGAAGTTGCAGTATCAGGCTCGTTTCAGGTTATTGCTTATAACTCCATGCCCAATGGATCACTAAAAGGCCACTGATCTTCTACCTAGTAGGCAGGTGACCCCGCCCAGTCGAGTCGTCAAAACTGTTGTCAAAATTTCACCCCAGGTAAATTTCGATAACATGCATCAGAGTTTTGCAGTTCCAGGCAAGTAGATTGAAATAGGAAAAATCATGAAAAATGGCTAAGTCCTAGTCCTAGGAGCAGTCGGGACATTTGGGACATCTAGGCGCGGATCGGCCGAAAAGCCTCCAGGCGGCCCGTGAAGCAAAGGGACATCTGGGCCACAGGTACGCATGCGGGACACGAAATGCCCGAATCGGCCGAAAGAAGGAAAAATTTGCCCAAGTCTTCATCCGGGACAAACAGGACACAAGTACGCGAAGTACGTGAACCGGCCGGATCGGCCGAAATGAGAACAAGCACCAGGAAGCAAAAGGGACATCGGGCCGGAAAGCACGCGAACCACCGGATCGGGCGAACCGAAAGAATTTGTCCCATGAATCACTGGGACATTTGGGACAAAGCGAGCGTAAACCGCCGGTTCGGCCGAAAAAAGAAGAAAGTTTAAATCTTGGGACATCTAGGCCGCAGGGACGAGAGGGATGCGGATAGCCGAAAAAGCCGAGAGCCAATCAGATTGTGCCATGTGTCATCGGCAAATGAGGGATGAGGAAGCCCATTTCGGGCGGATCGGAGGTTTTTGTCCCAAATAGTTTGGGACATCTGGGACATAAAGACGCGAAGGGCGCGAAAAGCCGGCAAACCCGCAGACCAATCAAATCATGACACGTGTCACAAGGGAGATAGTCCAAAAGTCAAAGGGTGAGGTTTCGAGCACTGACCCAAACCAATGAAATAGCACCACGTGTCCAAGTTTAAGGGGCCCACAAGGAAATTTCAAAAGGAAAGCCCACGAAAGGCAGAGGAGAGATAATTTCTTGTCCAATCAGCACGTGCCACGTGTCATCCAGGTGGCAGAGTGCGGGAAAGATTTCAAAACATGTTTTGGCTTGTTTTTTCCCTAAATCTTTAGATCGCCATAACTTTTGATCCGAGCTCGGATTGCACGTTATTTATATCAATGGAAAGCTGGTAAAATTCTCTACACGATTCCGGGGTCAATCTTGCATTTTGGTTTAGTTTAGAGAGAGAAAATAAAGAAATGCCTCTGGCATGAAATAACAAGCGAAGTAATGCTTCAACAAAAACTTTAATGCAGAGCAGGTTCGCCGCTTCTATTAGACAACTGCCGTTTTGCAGATCCGCCACTTCTGCCATAATGAGATGAATGGAATGCAACCTGGAGGTGGTTGGGGTAGATTTGGCTTTCCTCTCTCTCTTCCCTCTCTCATTCTTTTTATATATTGTAAAGAGGAGCTTATTTTCACAGGTCGAACATTTTTCTGTTTTGCCTCTCCCTTCTTCTCCTCAAGCGAATTTGTGGAGTTCAAACCTCTCATTTGAACTGTAATACTATTCTGCCTCATGGCATTCTGTAGTGTATTGTATCAATCTTTGGAGCAAGTAATGCATGTCTGTGGATGATTCTCAGCCCTCTCTGTGTTCATTTTTACATCCTCCTGGTCTTTCACTACAGGTTTTGTCATCTGTGCATGATCTTATATCACATTCAAATGGTCTGTGTTCACTAGCAAAATAGGTGTTCTTCATTCCTCGGTGCATCACCTCTATTAGCTTAGATTTATTTTATGCATCTTCTTACCTTGTCTCCTTGGCAGATTAGATTAGGTTTTGAGAAAACCCTCTACATATTTCGTGTGCATCTGAACAGAGGAATAGGAACCAGCCTTCTCTGGAGAATCCTTTCTCATTTTTTCAAGTCCCACACTTGGAGAAAGGATTCAATGTTATGCAATCACACTGGATGCCAAAGTGATCGACCTAGAAACCTGACCTGCATCCAGGGGTGCTGTGATTTTGCACTAATAGGAACTTAACCTACGCTACTCTACAGGAAGAGAAAACTTAGAGATGAGGTTAATTAGATACCTAATAGGGAAGGCGTTATCAAACTAAACTTCGATGGTGCCACTAAAGGGAATATGAGAAAGGAAGGAGGAGGAGGAGTTTTTCATGATCACAATGGTAGGTTTCTCCTTACTTTTTTTTTTTTTTTTTTACGGGAGTTTAATCTAACCATGTCTTTGAGACCTGCAATGATGTTTTTGGGGGTGAAGATAGCTAAAGAGAAAGGGTTCAAAAACCTTCTTGTGGAAGGTGACTCCTTGAATATAATTTCATGTATGAGAGGGGGTAAAATTTATATCTCTATCTCTATTGAAGACTTCATTAACAATGCTAAGAATAAACTATCCTCCTTTGTTGATATCTCTTTCTATCATGTTTTCCAGGAAGGAAACAAATTGGCTGATGTTTTGGAAAATAAGGGGGTGGAAGCTAAGGATTTTAAGGTGGTCGAGGAACTAACTTTTTGGAAGCCAAATTCATAGATATCTTGGATTGGGAAAGTGCCCCTAACAACATTTCTTCCAATGAGGATGGAAATAGGTAATAATGCCCTCTAGGTGACGCACTTTGATTTTCTAAATCTTGAACTCATGCAATCCTTTATCTGCTATCATTTCAAAGTCTAGGTGGTTCTCCTTGTTATTTTGAATCATCCCTCCAAGTGTGTTAAAGGGAGTGATTTAAAGCAAAAATTTCTCTACAGGAAGAAGAATTAATCAAGAAAAATGGCCGATGTGACCTCATGAGGACCGAACCGAGTAAGGTTCAGTAATGTCCAAAGAGGCTAAGGATTTTCTTGACAAGGTCAGGCTTGTTAAATTTTTTCAACATTTTCAATTGGTTTGATGAAACTTTGAGTGAAGCTGTTATGAAAACCTGGAAGGATGGCCATGTTCGGGTTTGAAATTTTTCCTTCACTATCTCTCCAAAGTTCATTGCTAAAATCATGAGTCTACCTCAGGAGGGAAAAATTTCTTTCAAGCCCAAGTCGGACTACAACCAAGAGATAGATTGTTTCATGCTAGGTAAGGGGATCCCTAAAACTCTCCACAATGGTTATGTAAGAGAAGATCTGCCCCATCCTTACAATGAAATTTCTCATCTTCTTATGGCTTATATTACCCTTGAAGGGCATTATAAAGTTATTTATGGGTATCATTTTCCCATGTTAAATCACATTCGGAATGACAGACCCTATAATTTCCCAAATTTTCTATTCCTATCTCTAGCTAAGTTGGTCGCTCAAGTCAAGAAAGGAACTTTCTCCTTCCCTTACATCAAGGCCTTATCAAAGCCATGATAAATTTGGGTACCCCCCTCATTGGAAAAAATGAAAGAATTAGGGCTTCTGCTAAATGGACTTTTTCTAGTTTTGGGGGAAGACTGTGATTTTGGACATTGAGGAGGATGGTGATAACAAGGAGGATGTGAGGAAGTCTGTGGAAAAAAGAACTAGATCACATTTGGCTAAGGATAGCTTTAAAAAGAAGTGACGGGAGAAAGGAGCTTCTGAACAATGTGATAAATTGGAGGTTAGCTCTAACTTAGGGGAGCAATAAATTGAGGACTTGGGTCAGGTAGAGACAAAGGATAATTAAGAAGTGGAATCTGTCCATGTAGATACTAGTGAGGAGAAGAATATCGAGCATGATCATGATTCCTTCGAGGGTAAAAGATCAAAAAATAATGAGGAATCCATTGAAAGTCTGCATGCACTTAAAACAACCCAGAAGATTTTTTTAATGCTCAGGATAATGCGAGTTAAATCCAATGTTTTCATGAGGGAGTTTGAGAACTACAGGCTTGACACTCGATATCAATAGACACAAGATAAGCATGGTGACAATTGATTTGAGGGAGTTGCAGGAAAAAGTGGAGAAGCTCACCTCTATTGTTCTTAGTGAACTACTGAAAAATGCAAATGAAAGATGCATGTCTATGGAGAATGATATGCGAAGATGAAGGGTATTATCCTTTAGATCAGGGATGTTCACATCCTAAATGTCAAAATTACAATCCACCATCTCAAACTCCTTGCTGAGATGATCCAATCCATGGAAATAGTGAAGAACAAGGAAAAAGAGGGGTCTGGTCCTAAAGTGGAGATAGTGGAACTAGACTATAAATATTGGAAATCCACTATAGCTAGCTTGGTTAAGGAATGGAATGGATGCATGCACATGGTGGGTGAACTGATCAATGAATGAAGGTGGCTTCCTCTTTGGTGGTTGTTTCTTTTGTTTTTTGGCTGCTGTTAGTTTCTATGTCTTCTGCTGTTAGTTATTATGTTATTGGCCTTTTTGGCTTCGGTTTCTAGTGGTGGCTCTTTGTATGGATCTATTTCTTTGAGAGGGTTTCAATGGCCATCCCCTTGACCCTTCTCTACTGTTATGTATTACTTTGTATGGGGTAGGGTCCCCTCAACCCTTTTTACCTATAATAAAAAAGATTTACAACTACTTGTAGCAACACCCCATAATATCTTGAGAAAATGAAGAGAAAAAATATTCATGTCTCCTTGTAGGATGATTTAGAAATTCTAGGGTAGGTTGAAATGTTACAAGAAGGATTACGACCATTCAAGACTCTTCCCAAAACTTAAAAGAAGGAAATCCCCATCTTGTTCAATTTGTATTAGTTTAATGTGATTGATGCAAGTTTTTTTCTTAATCCCCCACTTTTACATATACTTAATTAATGAGAAATATCTCATCCATAACTATATGATTGACTTTGGGGCTAGTAGCATAGTCTTTCCCAAGTAAGTTGTTGATACAATTGATTAAAATTATACCCCTATTAAAATAGTTATTTTCCAGCTATATGGTGTTGTTGTGAAAATTTTGGGAATCATGAAAAACATTAATATAACCATATATGCTTTCCCTAGTATCATTATTCCTCAAGATATTTTAGTTATAAACCTTTCCACGTCTTTTCTTTGTGTTTGTCTAAAGATTTTACTACTAAATTATAGAGATATATATCATTTGATTTGTCTCACATGTACCTTAAGATAAGGTATGGTACTTTAATCACAAAAAGGTTGAACCAATTAGCCAATTCCATATGAAATCATATGATCCAAAACCCACTAAGCCGAATTGTGACATAACCTCTAAAATTCAAGGAGTTAAAGTCGATCCTAAACCTTTAAAACTAAGAGATAAAGTGCATGATGAAAAATGGAGGAATGAGCCAAAGAAATATGGATTTATGATCCTTATGAGATATTTGAAGAGATGGACTTGGTACATATTGCGTAATGGATTAAGACAGTTTCATCCCTAACCTATTAAAATCAGAGAGTGACTCAGATGGAATATAGAAAATGTTTTTTGATGGTTCAAAATGGAAGGTTAGAGTTAGTGCAGGTGTTGTCTTATCTTCCCCAAAGGAAGAGAAGTTATTCTTTTCTCATAGGTTGCAGTTCAATTGTACCAATAATGTTGTTGAATATGAATCCTTGATTCAAGGGATAATAATTACTAAAAGTAAAGGGCTCAAGAAGTTAATGATCTTTGGGGATGTTCAACTAATTTTTCAACAAGTAAGGTCATAATGCCTAGCTAATAACCCTCTCTTCAAATATTGTAAACATATAGTTTGATTATTTTTGAATATTTTAACATAATCAATTTTCAAGTTGCCCCAAGAGAACAACATGTTATTCTATATGGATAGTATACATTATGTATTATATGTGTATAGTTATGTATGATGAAAACTCTAGATCTATCCAAATAATATATATATTCTATAATATAATATGATATTATACAAACTATAGTTATAGATGTTATATGAACTATAGATCTCAACAGATCTCAACTAACCATTTCCTTGCTCCTTGATCTATTACCATATAATATAGATTCTATATAGAAAAATTGTAGATAGAGAAAAAATATCTATATATGGGGGCCCTTATCTATATATGGTTGGCACATATGATGAATTTTATTATTGCTTAATTTTATCCTCCTAAATATATTATGAATGTTGTAAAACAACATGTTAAACTTGTATTCACATTAGTAATTCCTAACAATGACTACCATTGACATATTTTTGATAATGATGAGAAGATCGCTCTCTTCATTCAGAGAAAAATATGAGTTTTCTCAAGTTTTGTAGCCAAGGTTAGAACAAATTTATGGTGATCTGTTTTCTAAAATAACACCCATGCTATTTGCAAAACTACATTTAAGGACTTAAGCAATTCTTTTTTGAAAAGAGGCGGAATAAAGGAGATTAGTGTTATGCGGAAATATGGAACTTAGTGTTTTTTTGTGTTTAAATATGCTACGGAAAAAGGATAAGTAATTTTTGATATTACGGGGATAGGTTAGTGTTCACACGGAGTTTGAGAAAATGTAATGTTTCACGAAATTTGTAAACTCAATGTTTTGCAAAGTTGAAAGGAACATAGTCATAGGAAATATGCCATGGATAAAGGAAAAATGATATATAGAATTTTAGAGCGTAAATAGAGCATGAAGGTGATAAACATTAAAGTATATGTTACAAGCTACACATGGTTTAAAAGTTGCGCAACAAATAAAACACGTGAAACAAAGGAGTAGTTAGCCATGGAACAAGTAAATTCAAAATCTCTCAATAGAAAGAAAAATTCATGAAACAAAGAGTCCATGATAAATGGAAAAATAACACAAAACAAAAATACTATAGAAAATACAACATAATCTGCGAGAGGAGGAAGGATCGGGAAGAATGTGGTATGCAGAATTGGAGTTAGTAATTGATCACATATTACAAAAGAAGTTAAAAATGAATATGTGGTTCATAAAACATTTTCCATATAGGATAAAAATCCATAGAGGATAGCATAAAGGTGGAGGAATATTAGATTTTGGGAAGTAAAACACAACTATTCCAAGGTCAAATCGGTGCTCAACCACTCTGCAACTAGAATTTAATTTTTGAATGATCTCTTCCTCTTGTAATGACAATTTGATGGCATGTGATTGAATAAATACAAGGTTCCCATACCTAGTCTACAAAATCAAAAGTGAATGGTCCTTGGTACAAGTAAGGTTGTTGAATTCATTAATCGATGGATTTGATCATTTTCAACTTCTTTCTCTAAATTTTTCTATATATGTAAGTGAAAAACCACATACTATGGGATTGCATTTCTGATAAGTCTAAGAGCTCTACCATTTTAAGCTTGAAGATTTTTTTGTAGACCTCATGAGATGCTTTGGAATATTTCACACACCTCGACTCCACTAGAATATAAATGGATAATTTATTTATATTGAATACAAGTGTGATTTCTTTCCATTTAATGCTCCAGTGTTTAATGTAAATATATCTATCCTCTTGTTGGTCTTTAGACTTATTCTATTTATTTATGCCAAAGTTACGCGTGCATTGTCTTAGGTATTTGCATATGTTTTCATATATATGTCTTTGGAAAAAGAATTAAACCCTATTCTACTTTGGTGCATCACCTCTCTTTATTTTAACATTTCCTCTTTCAACCCTAGTCCCTTGGAATACTTATGATAGGATTAGATACTTATAGTGTAGTGCTATTTATTTTGTTGAAGTGAGATAAGATATAAATAAGATGGACTTCTATGGAAATTCATCTCCAAAATAACCATTTTACCATACTTTGTAGGTCTTTTAATGTTTTAGTGAGGTGTTGATCTTGGTATTAGGAAATGGTGTAATCTTAGGTGATAAGAGTTTTTGGAAGGTTTAGTGGGGGATTTTGAGTCACTTATAGCTCACTTTTTGTCTTCTTTTCCTAAGAATTGTGTGTCTTAGTGAATTTTATCTTTAGGAAGCATCTTTCTACACATATAACCACTCCCAATATTAGATGTAATATTTTCAAGTATTCCAATACCAAGTTCATGAGAAGGATACAAAAAGATAGAGAGTAGAAAGAAGTGAATATTTTGAATACCTACAGCTCTCACCTAGAAGAAGAGAATGATTAGTTCAGAGATCTACTTCACCTTTAAACATAATTATTTCCACTTATCCTCCTAATATATCCTTCCCTTTCTCCATCAACAATATAAGACCTATTCCTTTCATGGATCATCAAAGAATTTTTCTTTTGTAGCCTTTAATGGAGGTAGTTTGTAAACAATAGAAAAACTAATGATGGAAGAAACAATACACATAAGTGCAAACCTAATCCCTTCCTTCGTGTCTTCTTACAACCTCAGATGAGATGGATAAAGTGTGGAATGAAGTACCAAATAGGGTAAATTTTAAGACCCTTCTAAAAATAATCATAGATATTACTTGTGGAATTTATATAAATGCATTTTTAAATATTGGTGAATGCCACGAATTGAAAGCAAATGCTACCACCTAATAACAACTGTTAGCTAGTAGCATTAGGCTCTGACTAGTAGAAAATATGGATGTAGTAAAGGTGATTTGAATATTAAAATTTGGCTATTACTGTAAATGCTAGGTGAACCAACCCAAAAAATTAACTTATACCTAGAAAATTTAGGCGAAATAGCAAGTGACCTAACCCCTCAAAATTAGACAAATCCAAATTTCAAAAACCCAAATATTTTTGAATTAACAAAGATTAACCACTAAAATTTACACTGATACCAAGCTTATTGAATCTCTTTAATGGTTTGAATATGGATGCTCGAAATATGTCTTCGAATGGAAGTGTATTCATGCTACGATTATTGAGGATGAATTATGTATTTATTATGAGATCCTTGATCAAATGGACAACATAATGGTGCATGTAATTAAGTGTAAATTCAATAGAGTAACACTTTAAATGCCTTAATCTTCCAAAGAGGGAATTGTTAGGATATGATCATCTTATTTATAGCTGAAGGAGAGGCCATGGATTGGAGATCAATTTTTAACTGAGTTGCAAGTTAATGAATTCATTTTCATGATTTAGCGTGTTGATTTGGTCTATGCAATTGGATTATTTGAATAACAATTTAAGAGGATTTCATTTAAATAGATTTTTGGAACTCTTCAATTGTATGTGTAATTTAACTTCCTCTTTTGCATCTTTATAGAACTTGAGTGAGTGAGATAGTAATGTGGAGATGATTGGATGTTTATATTTTAATTTGTTTAAATATCTAATTAAATTATAGGAGTGCATAGTGTATTCTTTATAGGTTGTATAATTAATCAATTAATTCTAATGGGATGTGGATGAATAATGATCCAAATAGTAATGTGTAAAGAGTAGTGTGTATTTTTAGGGTTCATACATTTTCCCCTCTTTAAAGTTTTATTATGGAGTAACCAAATTTTAAAGATAATAGACATGTGTAGATTAATGAGTGGATGATAGGGAAGTGTGACATACTTCCTAATTTGTCCTAGTGAATAATTTGGATGCCCCATAGAGTATATATTATGATAGGGGAGTGCCCCCTCAAGAGGATTGCTGAAATGATAAAGTGGTGGGAAACCACTTGAAAATATGAGAAACAAAGGTTCCAAGGAAAAAAATAGGGTTTGATGAGGTTAAGTAGGGTTAGAAGAAGGGGTTAAATATAAGGGTGGGAGTTTAGAAAAACTTATTGGCCATTTTTCCTATTAGATCTGTTTTTCCCCTAAGAGATTTTTGAGCTCTAAGATTGCAATAAATATGGATTACTTTCTAGTACATATGCATCTCACAGAGACAAAGTACGATTGTTTGGTCGGGGCCTCATGATTGTATTGCAGTATGTGAACTTGAATTTTAAAATTTTAAGTTCATTTAATGTTTTTTAGGATAGAAGAAAAAGGAAAATAAACACTAGTGCAGGAAATTACATGTGCTAGCATGACTCATGATTTGGGCTAGCGTTAAAGTGCTTGCACTAGTGTGAAAGTGAATGCATGAGTTATTGTTAAGAGTGATAGCATGAAAAGTGTGCTAACATGTATTTATGTGTGCATGTATTAAAGTAAGCGTGCTATAAGGAATGTAGATGCACTAGCATGCAAGTAAAAGTGCTAACGTTAATGTAGATGTGCTAGCGTGTAAATAGGTTCTCTAGCGTGAACTTTTGTATGGAAATTTAGAACAAGTTTTAAAATTTGAGAAAATGAGTTAGGAATGGATTTTTAGTGAGATTAACAAGAGTTTAGAATATTTGAAGGATATGTTAGGCACTCTAGATGTGTATGTGTGTGTGTGAGAGAGATAGATATATAGTCACATTTGAGATCATATGAAATGTGGATGACACATGATGAGAGGAGGGTGTTCAGGTAGTGTTAAAGGTTATAGGGTTAACATATGTAGCATAGATTCTTGACACATGGATAAATCATCTTTTAATGACAACTCTAGCATAGAGGTGGCACAACGAGTCTCAAACATTCAAACTGCGATTGAAGGGATGTTGATTACTCTAGATGATGTCTATTGGATTCTCATAGTTTTGATGGGAGGGAGGTTAATAGAGTGGGATGGTAGTTGGGCACACATTCAAGTTCAAATATATAATTTTTTAGAGTAGAGGAGATTTACTGAGAGGGGATGGTGATACGCTTAGTAGAGTGTACATGGAGGATGCGAAGATTGAGCATGTACCAATATATTTGATGTATCTTATCGGTGCCATTTTTATACGATAATCTTGGTAGGAAATTTTATTTGGGGTTGATTTGATTAATTGTTGAGTTGATGGAGGAAGATATAATGTTTTCTTGTGGAACTTGCATACTAACACACTTATATAGAGACTTACACATGGTTGTGTATATGAGCCAACATATTTTGGGCCCGATGACACTATTGTATATTTGGGCATGGGAACACATAGAAGTGGGTTGGCGGTAGTTGTTTTGAGCGATAGACATCCGAGAGGAGTTGTCTCTATTTTGATGGCATGTAGTCAAAGGTGGGAATAGAGGAAATAATGGTTAATTAGTCTACTACTAGCTCACCCTATATGATTTCTGATTATCACAAATGATATAAAGGCCATATAGGGAATACATATGGGATATAGATGTAGTGAAGTTAGAGATAGTGGAGAAAATATTGGATGATAAGAAGTCACTCATATATTTAAGCACTACATACTAGATAAGGTCATGAAGTAGTTAGGGGTGAGAAAAAATATACCAGATGTTGAGAAGTGGTATCTTTAGGGCATCATGGGAGAATTTGGAATTTAGAGCATGAATGAGGTTGAGCATATCCAAGGCTAGTTTTGAAAAAGTGATACCATAGCTATGGGATGAGCGATTGGGTATCACAGATATTAGAGAGTCATTGGGGTATAAAGGTTGGTATGAAATGATAGTACCTATCCTCTTAACCATTTTGAGATTAGTGATGATGGAAGGTATGGGCAACAACACTGCGGATAACATAGATATGGGTACAAAGGAGAGGGAGAGTACGTTAGGGCCAAAGAAGGAGATCTGATGGATAGGTTATGCAGGTGCCGGTATAGAGATAAAAGATAAAGGTGTAGGGATAGAAGGTACAGGAAATGTAAATATTATACAAGTCCAAGGTGTATAGGGACATATACCTACATAGGCTATACATGTATAGGGATCACCAAAGAGGTCACCTAGTCCAAGAGAAAAGGAGGAGACAAACATGGAGATGGGGATGGTGATGATGTGTGGGGAGATAGGGGATAGGATTATATATTGGGTCCAAGAGAACATGTACCACATGTAGGACCATCACGAGGATAGCTATAGAGGATACAAGGGTAGATAGATAATACTACCCGGTTGAGAGGTGTTTATGATCCTTTCATGGATATTGCGAGATAGATATAGAGTCTACTTGCAACCAACTATAACAGGTCATAGTGGGGAGAGATATGACATGGTGTGTATCCAAGGCCATCGATATGTGATACCTATTAGAGGAGATACTAGAATCCACACGTGATGTGGGAAACAACTAAGGTTTATATGAGGTTGTTGTTCTAAGAGTCGAGAGAGCACAATGATATATTCACAAGGTAGGCACTAGATCAAGGAGATCATTTCCATCTCATGGACCATATAGATCCGCTAAATCATTTCAGATGCCACCACCGAGGCAAGGAGGAGATGGATTAAGTAGTATAGGAGTAGAAGAGATTCATGGATGACTCTTTTATATATATATATATATATACGCCTCATGATGAAGGAAATTTGATGTGTATTCATGTATATGAAACTCTTTTGGAAATTATACATGGACATTTTATTTTATTGATGTATATAGATGATGATTGTTTTATTGATTTGCACATTGTAGCTTGTTTCATGGATGAATAGTTAGTTGATTTCACTATTGTGAAATATTTGATATTGATGATGATGTTAGTGATTTTGGTTGTAGAATGAGATTCCATTAAGATATTTTACTTTAGATAAACCTAGTTTGCTATTGCATAACATAATTTACATCACGATTATTAAAAAAATAGGAAGAGTAATGCATTATGTGTGTAAACAAACAAAAACACAACAAATAAAGGATAAAAATTAAAACAAACCCAATAGACATTGTAAATATATGCACTATGGCTATAAATAAATGAATATGATAAACACAATGCTTTTACTTGGTCAAGATTTAACTAAAAAAACAATATAACATAATTTAACATAAAGAAAACTAACTATGCCCCTAATTTGTTCCATAATAATGATTGAGTTGATTTGGATTTCCCATGAGAAAGGATATAAGAAAGGGGTAATATTGTATTGGAATGAAGAGTAGGGTCAAGTAACACTCTTTTTGGATCCACATTGAAGATTGAGTTGATATCAATCAAGTAATTTCCCCTATGAAAAGATACATGTAAGGGAGAAAAAAGAGAGCGAGATTGCCCCAAATGATGATACATGTAAGAGATGTGATTGATTTTTTAATATTCATAGGATAGTTCGAATAAGCACTAAAATAGGAGTTCAAAAATTATTTTTTAAAGTGTGTTGATGTTTGAGTATTTTTTTTTGTTTTTATAAATTTTTAGGAGTTTTTATTTTTTTGAAGAGTTTTTATAGTTTTGGAATATGTGGTTTTTTGGGATTTTGGAAAATATATTGAAGTGTTTATTTCATTGTTTTATTTTTTACTGTTTTGATATATTTTAAAATATTTTTGAATGTTTTTGATAGTTTTGATTATTTGAATGTTTTTTTTATAGTATTGATCATTTAAGCTGTTATGGATTTTTGTATTTGACTTTTTGATCTAACTATTATAGCTAGTGAGATTTATTTTGATGATCAAGGACTCATGCAAGCATACACAAGTACATAAAATATTATGAAGATCAAGGGATGGATATGAGAAAAAATGTATAGTGAGAAAGATGGCAAATGTCCTACATACAAGGAAAAAGATATAGAAACTGGTTTGGAATGATTTAATAATATGGATAGGATGAAGGAGCTATATAAGTGGATGTGCCAAAATTCCCCTAGCACAAGAGGTATGTATAGATGAATTAGGAATATAATATTTTCAAATGAACTACATTCATGGGTTCTTTATGCTCTTGGCCATCTTGAGTAGATAACTTTTACACACCTAATCCAAATTTTTCAATGATGAGATAAGGAACTAACCAATTTGGCTCAAATTTTCCTTTCTTGTCCTAATATTTGGTTGTATTTTTTTAATTTTTTTAACACAAGGTTTCCAATATCAAATTTTCTTGGTTTGATATTCTTGTTGTAGCTATGACAAAGTAAAATTTTATACACTTTTAAATGATCTAAATATTTGAGATACTTTTCATCTAGGATTTCAAGATAAATAAGACAAGCCTCTCTATAGTCTTCTTCATTAATAAGATTTTGAAGGGATATATGGATTGATGGGAGTTTTACCTCTAAAGGTAATATAACTTTAGAGCCGTATATGAGTGAAAATAGATTGGTTCCTATTGGAATATGAAAATATGTGCGATAGGCCCAAAGGGAAGGATATATTTGTATATGCCAACTTAATCCATTCTTATTGACAATTTTTTCCATGATGGATTTCAATGTTTTATTGGATGTTTCAGATTAGCCATTACATTGTGGATAATAAGGTGTGGAACAGTGAAGGTGGATGTGGAAGTATTTAACTAACTCTTTAATGGTTTTATTTTTAAACGACTTACCATTGTCATTAGTAACAATGGAAGAAGGAATTCCAAAGAAAAATGAGGTGGTTGAATATGAATTTGGAGATATTAGTACCAGTGACATATGTGAGAGGCATTTCCTCTACCCATTTGGTAAAATATTTTGTGGGGGTGATAATGAATTTATGGAATTTAGACGAGGTGGGATTTATCTTTGCTATAAGGTCAAGCCCATATTGGGAGAAAGGAAAAGGTATAGTGATCACTTATAAATCTTGTGAGGGTTCTCAAATGAGGTTTCCATGTGTTTGGAATTCCATACACTTCTGAAAAATTACATGCATTAGATTACATAGTAGGCCAATATTAACCTATGCATAATATTTTCTTTGCGAAGACCATACCACTTGTGTGTGCACCAAAAATACAAACATATACCTCTTCTAGAGTTTAGAGTACTTCATCTTTGTTGAGAAATATTAATAGAGTCCCATCATAGCCTCTTCAATAATGGTTATTTATGATAAGGGTATAACGTGAAGCACATTGTACTAAGGCTTCCTTCTTTTGAGAGGTCATATTTTCAGGATAAGTTTTGTCATAGATGAAAGTATAAATATCATGATACCAAGGATTGTTAGGACCAACTATTTCATAGACCATGGTTGACTCAGGTAAATTGTAGGCTAGAACTAGAATATGTTCAACAAGAAACTTGGTATGTGTTTTATGGGAATTGAACTCAAGAAGATATTTGATAGTCGCCATTACATTTGTTGATTTATTTTGGAGGCAAGGAACTTGTTCAAAAGTGATTAACTGAAAATAACCTTTAAGGCTATCCACCATGAGTTTATAAGGAATTAGTTTTTCATATTTTACTTGATATTCATTTGTGACTTTTTTAATGATTAGAAGTGAATCACCAAAAACTGTCAACTCCTTGAGATTCCATGATATAGCTAATTTCAATCCAGATATGAGTGCTTTATACTCTGCAATATTGTTTGTGTAGGGGAAGGCCAAGTGAAAATATTTCCGAGTGTGTTAAGTAGAAAACCAGCTCCTAATACACGTACATTATAAGATCCATTGTAAAAAGGAGTCCATGAAGGTATTATATCAATATACAAGAGTTCTTCATCTGGAAATTTAAAGTGAAGAGGTTCTAATCCTGGTAGAGGTGCCACCGTAAGTTGAGTTGTAAGTGCTTGTCATTTTATATAATTTTTAAGCTGTTGAAATCTTTATCAAACTCACTAAGTAAAACAACCTAACTTGACATTCTACCTATGAGAATAGGTATATATAGTAGATAATCGAGTGTATCTAATTTTGCAATGAGATTTTTGTATGGTTGAGAAAGTAATGACGTAACTTATGGAATGTGAATTCCACTTCTAAACATACTTTCTCAACTTTATATGTAAACACCTAAATTCAAAGATATCTATACTCTTGATTTCTGCATACACATATTTATTTAATTCATCCCCTTTATCCAATTAAATGCCCATCCTATTCCCATTAATTAATTAATTAATTAATCATTTAATATCTTACATGCCCATTTATCCCATCCATATTAATATTTATTAAAATTAATTAATTAATTCCTATTAATTAATTAATACCCATTATCTTTCCCTAACCAACCTTATATTTAGGATGCTTTTATCCTAAATCCATCCCCTTGCTTTTCTAAGATTTTCTCCCATCTATAGTCCCGCCTACATCCTTTAAAGCATTCGACCAACTCTTAAAAAAGCCAAAATCACAAAATCTAGTCCCATTGGGGAAACTTTCCCCCATGATCGGTAGTGACCAAAGACAGTTGTCATTGACCCTATAAAGCTAGTATTTTCTTCCAAAAATCATCAGATGCATGTAAAACATCCAAACTCTCTTGTGACATGTGAACTTTCTCTCTCACCTAAACATTCTTTCAACAATCACAGATCTCCCGGACATCATTTTGGCATTCTTTCATCTCTCACAATAATATTTTGTGAAACTTATCGATATCTCTGTGTCGTTTATTAATATTTTTATCAAATTATCTAATTATTATTTTGTCTAATCTTTTGTAGGATCAATTCAACTTCAAAAACACTCACAACTTCTCTAGTGACCTTATCTTGTATCCTATTTTCTTATAGGTTTCCTTTCTCATCCACTCATTCTCAACCTTATCTAATTTTGCTATAGTCACCTCAAAACCTATCACATTGACGTCAAACTAGGCCCATTTTGTTAATCCAACCTCTCTTGCCACTTTTTTTTGCCACTTTCTAGAGATCCCTACCTTTTCTACATCCTATTTTGCATTCATACTCTTATAGGTGCGTGTATTGACTTACAATCCAAACCCACCCTCCTAGGTAGCCTTCAACCTTCACGTACGGATTTGGGTAACCATCAACCTAGACCAGTAACCTTTATTTTACTATTATTTCAATCAAATCAGCTTTTAAATCAATCTCGATCATTTTCAGATTCAAAGTGATAATTCTATTTCTGCATGTTATATTCTATTTCATTATTTACTAAACAAACATGGGTTGACATCGTGAAAGGAAGCTAATCACTTCTTGGAACCACATTGTCGGGAAACCCCCACATATATCTATCTAATCCATCTTCATTCTATTTTTAAAAGTCTATCAAGTTGCAACGAGAATCAACCAATTTTTTTCATGTATCCATTATATCACATTCGAGGTAACATAAACCCTCCAAAACTTCTTAGTTGCTAGTTGTTATTATCACTAGTTCATTCATTTATTGGTGAGGAATCTTGTTTTCCATCATTTTTGGCATGCCTAGTGGGACAATTGTTTTGGTGGTTTCTTTATTTTTGGGATTTTTTTTTTATATCTTCCACTAACACCACAGTGTGAGGATCGATTTATTGCTTTCTCGTGTTGGGTTCGTGGCTTACATCGCTCACCTCTCAAGAGTGTAGACAAATAGGAAAATCACTATCTAGGTATTCCTCAATTTTTCCCTATTTTCCCTTTTTGCATCGTAATTTTCCATTCTTGTTTGTGTCCTCATCAAATATCACACTTCATTTGGGGTTAAAAATGAACATTCTTTTTGCATCCTGCTTGCTCATATAGTTTAAGTAGGGATTCAACCTTTTGCAATACACATTCTATCACACAAAACCAAACCTCATGCATATAAATCACACATCAAAACATCTCCTTACCTAGTTAACTGATTGGGATTTCATCACCCAATAGGAAGCCACCGAGGCTTCCTCGCCATAAAAACCTAAAACCAAACATGGATTTTCTCTTCCTAGGAACCTTACTATCCATCTCCTTTTTTCACACATTCATAATCTAAAAACATAAAAAGAATTATTTTCTTGGCTTGTCTAATTTAAAATGGAACAAAACTTTTCCTCGAACAGTTCTACACAAAAATCCACCATGACCCATATCTCATCCAATTTTGTTGGTTTTAGATCTGCTTCTAGCCTTATTTATGACTTATTACGACATAAACCTACCACCTCCGATCATGCCGACTAGTGGATCTTGTTCCACTTCCATTATCCTTTCTTTGTCTAAGATCATCGTGCCTATTCGACCTATTGATCCCACCATATAATCCCAATCTCCTCATCATATTCCTACTTCCCAATAACAAATCCAATCCTCACCACCTGATATCTTTAGAAAACTATTCCCTAATCCACCACCAGAAAACTCATCTTCACCTCCTACATAAAATCAATTCAACCCATTTTCAATCAACACTCTACACTAGAAATCTCCCTGCACATCCATATTATCTACCTCATCATCCACTATCATCCTAGATATTGTGCCCACACCTCGTTCAAGACTATCCTCACATCATAAATACCTAAAATCACATTATTTACCACTTTAACTTCCACTTATTCTCTTTCATCCATAGCTAGTCCTACTCTTACCACATCCGCATTATCATTATCTGCACCTTCCTCTTTTTCCACACTTATCCTTGATACACCCATTACTACACTTATATTTGATACATCCAAAAATCCACCCATGTATACCTTAACATCCTTATCAAACATTTCGTTTCCTACGCCTACATCATTCATTTCATCCCAATCTTCTACATCTATCATCCCCACATCTACATCCCCATTACATCTTCTCAATCCAAATCCACATCCATAACGCATCTTGAGAAAAACAAAAAAGGAATTCATACTTCTCCCACATAACCCTCATTTATAAACTCATCAATCAAATCATCCAAACACCCATTTCTATTTCTATAGCCACACCGAATCCCATTTTTGATTGAACACCCACATCGACCCATCTACTTCATTAAACTATATTCTCTTATCCACATATATTTCATCATCACTGTCATACTATCCTTAGAATCCATATCGGTTCCTCTTTTTATGCTCTTTCTTACACCTACCACATTGACCATCGTGACCACATCCCCATTATCTCTCTCTTCATTCACACCACCTTCATCATTTGAGAAATATTGGAGAGCAATTCAACTTTCATGGCTGTATGTGACCCTCCTATCTCATCCACACAACAAGACATTCCCACATCAAGCCAATCCCCATCTTCCTAGGAAAAAATCATGAAAAAAATTATTCCCCCATTAGCCACAACCCCACCTTCAAATCCGTCGATCAAAATCATTTTCATCCCTTTGAAGGGCACTCCTCAACAATTAAAATCCAAAAACCTTGGCATGCTTCCACAAAAATCTCTTTTACATCCCCATAGAAATATCGGCATTCCTCTAAACAAGACCAAATCTACATCATCCATTCTAGGGCCACATCCCTCTATCTTAGGACCACCTCCACAATCACAATCAATCAAAATTTTTGAATCCAAACCATTTGATTCCCTCTTAAGACCAACTCCTTCAACAATAGTGATTCCACTTGACCAAATAGTCCAAGTCTAATCATCCACCATTGTGTCTTCCTCTAGACCACCTAGACCTTTGAGTAATTGACCTTCACCCTCTACATCTACACCATCTCACAAGACCTATCCTAGTGCATATATCAAATCATATGTGGAGGTCCTCCAACATATATTTTATACTTCTACCAACACACTCCCACCTATCAGGGCCTTTGAGTGAATCATCTAAAGCCCTCATGGTTTGATTCCCATCACATCCATGCCTATAATCACACACTAGGTCATGAAATTAAGCATTTTAAGGCCCTTCAGACTATTTTCCATGATCTTATTAAGCAATAGGACCTCCTTGATGAGTCTCCTTCTCCATCTACTACTTCATCCATGACCCATCTGAATCCTTTTACCTCATCTCCATCCATTCAGCCTCCCTTTTCTCTTCACCTGTCCACATCATCTTCTATTATCCCTCCTCAACACATCATTCCTCTCGATGAGGGTCTTTCTTTATTATCTAATTTGGTTTTCATTGCTACACCATCCCCTTGACATCCATTTTATATCTTTTGACATCCTCTATCTTATCCATATCCCTTTCACTGAGGGAACATTCCCCCATTTTTCTCATTGATCCTTCTACGTGTTTTCCTTAATCAACAAATCTTATTTCCATGGCTCTTTTCATGCTAGGGGGACTTCTTTCTAGGATAATTTCTCCCTTTGGGTTCATTCCTCTCCATACATAGTATTGTATTATCTCATCCAGTCTATCTTCATCCGATCTTATCTAGCTTATCCGTCTATTATCTTTTTCTCTTACGACCACCTACATTGCCATATATGTGCTTCCCTTAGAAGCACCATGGCTTTACTTAAAGACCACTACTATGGCCATATTTGTGTCTATCCTAAAGGCACCATCTCCTTACTCTAATATTGATCTTGTGGCCGTTATTCTCAACTCCTCACTTTTGAGGTGTTGTGCATATTTTACAATCTTTATCCAACTCATCTCATTAAATCCTATCTAAACTGGTCTTCTTCATACTTTTCCTTCCCTTGGGGACCATTTAATCTCATCCTAAGTCCACTTTTGTGGCCATATTTACATTCCCCTTGGGGAATCATACCTTCATTTTAAGTAACCATCTCTTTGTCTTGTTAGGGACACATATTTTCCTTGCTTCTTGAGTGGAACACATAGTTTTCGTCTCCACTCGTCTATAGATCTAATCACATCCTATCCTAACACAAATTTAATGTGGTGACCTCTTCCTTAGAATGCCACCACTATAGAAGGAGCCAACATATATTTTTTTCCCCTAACTGGATTGGGCCATATCTTATCATGTCTAAGTATGGGTCGGGAGCCTATCGATTGGCCTGTCTTGATGGTGAGGTGGAAGTGGAACCTCTTAACGCATTGCACTTACGGCCATTGTACTATTAACATGTCTACTAGTGCTCTTAGTCATATTTTTTTATCATTATTTTATATTAGCCTCTTCCATATCTCATTGTGATGATTTGGAATTATGTGGTCTTCTGTCACTTCCTATATGTGACCTTAAAAGTGGGCACCATGGCTCTACCTATAGCATATTACTTATGAATAAGTTCTCCTTCTTACGGAGAACCCCATGATCATCACATCCATCACCCTCTTATTCACCTATTGGAACCATGCAAAGGGTCTAGGGGTGTCTCTTGTACACTTATTTATCCCTTCTATGTGGTTTACTTAGCTAGTCCTAACTCTTCTCCATGTAAGAAAATCAAAAATCATGGATGCTTTTGTCAAAATAAAACTTATAAAAAACAGACTGATCTCTCGAAGGACAACTGTTCATGTAATTTTTTTAAAAAAAACATACAAATAAAAATCAAACTTAAAATGAAATAAAAATAAATAGACTGATCCCTCGAAGGATGACTATCATATATTACTCTTGTCATCTATATGATTTGTAAAGTAGACCATACGCTTGAAGGATGGCTAATCCTTATGGAATTTGAAGGCTAGCCATATTGATCAACCTTCCATTTTATTAGCATCCGAGAAAGATTTTTGCATTGATCAAATTTCTCTTTCCCCTTCCCAAAGTTAGGGAATAGTTTTAGGGAACACCACTTTTGGAGAACCCTCTTCCCTTATACAAGTACATCTCAAATCCCTTTTTTCATGTCAAAATTTGGTGTATGAGTTCATTTCATCCATGCTCCTCATGATATTTGGTATGACTAACTGTTGTTGGTGGCATACTAACATTTGTTTTGGTTGCATGTGCCTTGTATTACCTAGATCCCCTTTTTGTTTACCTCCAATGCAGTTGGAGGCATATTTTCCTTGTACGTTCCTTAATGAAATGCGTGTTATTCACACCTATAGGTCACCAAAGTTGCATTGCATTATATCCTAATCCTATCACATATGTCTTTCAACACATCTTTCTTTATCTCAATATCCTATATGTGATCTATCTTACTACACATTTACTCTTACTTATATCCATCATTAATCACATCTGTTCTCAATTTTTTTCACGACATATTATCCATATACATTATAATAATCATGATCAAATTAAAACACAAAACATATAGTCCTAATCCTCATTAACACATCACACATTTATATCACCATTCTATCCATATGTGTACGCATCGAAAATAACCATATAGTCATAGATTCATTTCACCATCATCATCAAATACAAAAGAAACATGTGTTCCGAGAAAACCATGATCATTGCATCTAATCTAAAATCCATCATCATGACATATAATCTAAAATCATCATCCTCACATCAAATTAAATTTATCACATCACATAATGAATACATAATAATCCACAACAAAACCATATATCATATATATATAAATATGTATCAATACATCATTTCCCTCTAATGGGGCTCTCTTAAAGCAGAGATGCTATCAAAATATGTGAAGTGTATATCTAAGGCTCTCAATTCCTCTCCTCCTAGGAAAGGTACAACACCTGATCCATGTACATCTCCACCACCCTCATGGCCTCCCTCAATGTGTTGTGGCTATGCCACAATCTCCGTGCTCTAGATGGCCCTACTCCTCCTTCCGCTCTCCTCTGTAGGTACTCCTAGTAGTGCAGTGTCTTCCAAAAATTCTCAAACAATACCCCCTTGTAATATCTATCCTCTCGGCTTGTGCTTTGTACTGTCCATGGAAATCATGCCAAGAGGCACTACATCCTAAGCGCTTTAGAACCGACTAGGCACCATTCATCGAATCTGTTTCCAAAATGGTAGAAAAATCTCTAAAATGGGCCATGTAGGCCTTCCTCTCATCCTTGGTAGCAGTGATCTCTCTATTGAATAACTTGGTCTCGGTTACGTGTCACTACATGTCACTATTTTGGAGCCGTGTCCCTCTCCACCCTCATTTTCTCTAACTAAGCATGTAAGCACTCCACCTCGTAGAACTCTCCCTGCTCCACCATCTCCACCTCCTCTAGGAGCCATATCTACATCAATATCTATCTCCTCTATCTCCTTGTCTCCTCCCTCCATAACCACCCTAGCTACCCAGATAGTAGCCCTCTAATCACCAAACCTAGCCCCAAATTCTACATAATTATCATCATCCCATGGTGTAGCCTCCTCCCTCAATGGATCTTCCATGATAGGGCTTGAAAATACCTTGTTTATCTCCTACCGTTTGCATACAAAATAGGATTCCAAGACATCGCATGGATGACCCCAAGCTGTCATCACATTTTATCAAATTGAAATACCTCGATCATCTCTAGCCATCTCCCATGCATCCAACTCATCCTTCTCATCCCGCCAATTCTAATTTTATACCGGGCCATGTGGGGAAATGTTAATATGGCCACCCCCTAATTTGATTGACATCCAACTCCGTAAGTTGATGCACATACCAGTCCACCCTCCTCTCTCTCTCCTATCGATGAAGGCCTGATCAACTCTCCATCTAAAAAAACCCCTCCTCGACTAAATATGGTCTCCTTTGACCCACGAAAGCCCTGGTGGCCAAATCAATTCTATATGCTCATACGCTTGGTAGTGCAATAATAAACCTAGATCCAATCCTGACCTCCACCTCGCTCTATACATGATAAGCTCACGGTAAAACCGAGCCAACAAGGTAGTCCTAAATGAGAACATGGTCTAGTGATCCACAATTTTTGTCACTACACTTGACTAATGTCCATTGAAGTTGAACCCCACAAGAGTCTAACAAAGCATAACACGATACATCCATCATCACCATGTAAATCAAATGGCTATGTGGTACCCAACCCTCATATCTCAACTCATATTCAAAAACCCTTTAAGATAATAATATGTGGGGTGCATTGGCTCCAAATAGCTGCGTCAAAACTACTATTATCTCCTCAGTGGTAATGGGAACTATCTTCTCTCCATGTGTTAGCAACCTAAGAATATGATATACATCCTTTAGGGTTATGGTAATATCCCATGTCTTAAACCAAAATTTCCCTGTCTACTGATCACATCTCTCCACCAAAGAAATCATAAGCCCCACATCCTGTGGGATCCTCTGATAATACCTAAATCTTCCCAACCCCATTTCTGCCAAGTGATCCCACTCAACATTTTTGACATATCCTCTGATCTTTTCATATAGAGTAGGAACTCTATCCCTCAAATATAAGGTCTCTCTCGGCTGTAATTACAAATAAAACATATATACATCGGATAAACTGTACAAAATCACATCATAATCCATTAAAATTCATCAAAATCCAATTTATTCCAAAACCTAATCCTAATCCATTAAATTTCATCCAAAATCCAATCTAATCCTAAATCAGCCAATCCACCTCTAGTCGATCGATGAGGCAATAAATTACCATTATTTTGTCCTTCCAAGTTATCTTTGAAATTGTATTTAAATGTAATCTAGGAACTTATAGTTTTCTTAAGATAGAATACGGGATATATATCTTGTTCATTCTTTAGAAATCTTCATTATCTATTTTTTTGACTAATCCTTTTGATTTTTGGGAAAAGATGATAAGTCTTGTGTATGTAGGCCATAAAGGAAAGATAATGCTAGTATTGGGAAAAATGGAATTGATCATGGATGGTATATATAAACTCAAAACTGATCTCATATTTAGATTCCTCAATAAAAATGATGTAAGTTCAAACAAAGAATCATCTCAATCCGAGATCGTATGCAAAAGTTATAGTTGTTTTAAGTTAGCTCCGAAACTCACTGATTTATTTCCAAAACTCACAAAGTTAGTTCAGGAACTTGCGGGTTTAGTTCCATAAATCACGAGTTAGTTCCGAAACTTGCAGGTTTAATTCGAAACTCGTAGATTTAGTTCTCATCAAATGGGGACTGTGAATAATCAGAGAGTCTAATGGAAAATATGAGAGAGGTTTCTCTTCATCGTAATGTTTTTAACATAAAACTCATTTAGATTTTCTACAGGATTTATCAATAAAGAGAAATCTAACCTTTAGTGAGTGTAGCCCTAGGAAAAATTGTATCAGACAAGGACTAAAAGTTCCATAAATAGAAACAGAAAAGTCGAATGAAAAATATAAGAGAGGTTTCTGTTCATATAAATGTTTTTAACAAAAACCTCATTCATATTTGTTACAAGTTTTACCAATGAAGATAGATCTAACTTTTAGTGAGCTGCGTTCGAGGAAAAGTGTATCAGACGAGTGCTAAAAGTTCCATAAACAGAAATAGAAAAGTCAAACAGAAAATATGAGAGAGGTTTTTATTCATAGAAATGTTTTTAAAAAAACCTCATTCCGATTTGCAACAGGTTTTACCAATGAAGATAAATCTAACTTTTAGTGAATTGTAGTCCGAGTAAAAAGTGTATCAGACAAGTGTCAAAATTTCCACAATAAAAAAAAAACAAAGTCAAATGGAAAATATGAGAAATGTATTTGGTTAAAATAATATTTTGAAGAAAATCCTCCTTCCAATAATGTAGGAGAATAAAATCATTGTGATTCTTGTTACCAAAAATCAAGGAGAAGATTTGGGAGTAAATCTTCCTAAAATAAGTAAGATAAGATTTGACTCTAATAATATATCTCTCTCCATATTTTGTGGAGATGGAGATCTTAGTTGTTAGGATTGGAATAAAGATAAGATCATATTTTATTTCCTAAAATAATGAGTTGGTTGGATGCATGAATTATAAATGCAACCTTCCACACTGAGATATGTAATTCTTTTCTCCCAAGAAATAAAGATTTGTTCTTTCTTTCCAATATTTTGAAGTAAAGTTATTCTACAAGTTCTGAATTAAAAATATGAATTAAGTCCTCTTCCAAGGAATGAGCTAGCCACTCATTCCAAGGAATATGGATCAATGTGTTAATGTTTGTTTCTTTATTTCTGTAGTTTTCCTTTTGTTGTAAACTTTTGATTTCATGTTATGTGATCCTTCTTCAGTACAATTTTTGTTGTGAACCTGTAGGTGTCTTTTTATCTTTCAGTTATTTTTAATTCAGCAATTTCATTTATGCAAGTTTCATTTCTTTCATGAAACCTTTATTTATGCAAGTGTGATTTCTTTTATGCAAGTGTGCCTTTATATTCCTGCAAGTGTGATTTCCTTTATGCAAGTGTGTTTACATTTTTGCAAGTGTGCCTTTAAATTTCTGCATGTGTGATTTATTTTATGTAAGTTTGGATTGTGTTTAAAAGAGCCAATTTTTGAGATCTTATTCTCTTAATGCATACAACCTTTAGACACCAACCTGGATTGACATTATTAATGATGAGGATTGACTACCCTCGTCATTGACACAAAAGCTGGATCGAGTTGGCATATCTAAGGGTTGATCAACATGCCTTAAGGATCAATCAACATTGACCCACATCGGACACCTCCAACCACCTCTGGGTTATCCTCTTTTTGCAAAAAAATGAAAAATAATAAATAAAACATTGAACTTAATTAAAACCATTGTGGGTTTTTATTACTCAACATGCTTCACACCCTATGGCGTTTCTTCGTAGCTCTGGAAAATTCCATCTCTCAGTTCTCTATTTAATCACTATGCTCTCTCTTGTCAAATTTGTGCATGAAAATGAGCATCTTTGGTCAACCCATAAGCTTATATAGCCACCAACTTCAGGTCGTCATCAACTCCTGGGTTTTCATTGATTGGACATTGTCACCGTTGACTCCCCATAATGATAATAATTTTGGGATTTTCCCCCTCTTTTTACATACTTCCTCTCGACATTTATGTCCACATTTATGGCCATCTTTATTTTCCCTCCAGGATATTTTAATCAATATTTAAATTATTCCTCATTCAGAATATATACTTTCTACATCAATTTTTGTCACCATATCTATTTTCCCTTTAGGAATTTCAATCTTTTCATACTCCCTAAGCCCACCTTTTGTGGCCTTACTCCTCCTTTGGGCATCTTGTTTCACAATCCTATCTAATCTAGGCATAAAGTCCTCCATTGACACCATATTCATTTTCCCCTTTGGGCATTACATTCATCATATCAAGTCCACTCTTGTGGCCATAATCAAGTCTTTCTTTGGAGCACCATATTTTCATTGAAAGTCTACTATTTTTGCCATATTCTCCCCACTGGGGATTTTTTTATTATTTTTGCCTTTATTGCCATATTTTCCCCTTTGGGGGTATTATTTCATCACTTGCTTTTCATTTTACCTTCTCGGCCTTTTTTTTTCCCCATTGGGCACCATACCTTTCATCCTCACCCTTATGGACACAAATGTTTCCTCAATTCCTTGTGTATGAAGGATTTTGCATACCTTTTGAATTTAGTGGCATATAATTTGATGTTTTCCTATGACTCGTTGGTCATTGTGGCTTACATCTATACTACACTAGTTTTCACCCACTCTTTGGTCCCTAGAACATTCTAGCCCATCTCCATTAAGACCGTAATTGTCCTCTACTGATGTGATATTGGAGTCACCACCATAGTTTTTATTAATATTGTGATTCCTTTTTGCTTGGGGCATCTTGCCTTGGTAATCATTTTACCCATTTTTTTTACCCACCCACCCTTTATCATCTACCTTTTTCAAACGTGTCATCGATTTCCCTTAACATCATCAATCCCCCATTTGAGGGGGAGCTCATCATCTACCTTTCGTCAATCCTCATCCAACTCTTATCATTTTTTTCTCATGGCTTTCCTAAAGCGTAAACCACTAAACAAAAAAGGGAAAATGTAGAGACATAAATTTAATATCTATACCCTTGATTGCTCATATGTGCATATTTATTTCATTTATCGACTTATCTAATTAAATGCCCATCCAATTCCCATTAATTAATTAAGCCACATTAATTAATTAATTAATCATTTAATATCTTACATGCCCAATTATCCCATCCATATTAATCTTTATTACAATTAATTAATTAATTCCTATTAATTAATTAATACCCATTATCTTTCCCTAACCAACCTTCTATTTAGGATGCTTTTATCCTAAATCCATCCCCTTTCTTTTCTAATATTTTCTCCCATCTATTTTTATGCCCTAACTACCTATAATTTATCCCCAAACAATCTAATCTTGCCTACATGCTTTAAAGCATATGTCCAACTCTCAAAAAAGCCAAAACCATGCCAAAATAAAAAATCTAGTCCCATTGGGAAACTTTCCCCACAATCGGTGATGACATAGACCAATCATCGTCCACCCTATAAAGCTAGTTTTTATTTCCAATAATCATCGAGATGCATACAAAACATCTCGAACTCTCTTGTGACCTATGAAATTTCTCTCTCACTCGAACATTCTTGTGAACATCATTTCAGTGTGCTTGCATCACATATGATCATATTTCGTGAGACTTATCATTATCTTTGTGTCATTTATTAAGATTTTTTTATTGAAATATTGTTATATTGCTTGTGTCTAATCTTTTACAAGTTCAAATTAGCTTCAGAAACACTCACAACTTCTCCAGTAACCTTCTCTTCTAGCCTATTTGCTTACAAGTTTCCTTTCTCATCCACTTATCCTTAGCCTTATATGATTCTACTACATTCGCCACTTTGAACCTATCATATAGCTGTTGACCTAGGCCCGATTTTCTAATCCAACCTCTCTTTCCACTATTTTCTACCACTTTTCGAGCTCCCTACTTTCTTTGCTACATCTTGTTTTGTATTCGAGACTCTTAAAGGTCTCGTATATTCATCTTATAATCCAAACCCAACCTCCCGGATCCTTGATGACCTTCCCGTATGCGTAGTTTGGGTTTCCTTCAAACTAGACTAGGTAACCTTTATTTTAAAATTATTTCAATCAAATCAGATTTTAAATCAATCCCGATCCAGATTTGGTAATACTTCTATTTCTACATGCTATCTTCTAGTTCACTATTTACTAAACAAATGGGGGTTGACATCCATGAAATAAATCTAATCACTTCTTGAAACTACATTTTCGGGAAACCCCCACATATATCTATCTAATCCATCTTCATTCTAGTTTTGTAGGTCTATCAAGTTGCAACAAGAATCAACCATTTTGCACCCATGTATCCATCATATCACATCCAAGGTAACATAAACCCTCCAACATTTCTTATTTGCTATTCACTTTTATCTCTAGTCCATTCGTTGATTAGTGAGGAAGCTTCTTGTCCAACATGATAATATTTAATTTAATGATCAATGATAGTTCTTTTGAGATAACATATTATATGTCTTTATTCTTGATCGTTGTGTTGTGATAAAAATTTCTAATTGCATACTTTATGGAAAATGTGTAAAGAAGCATTGGTTTTTCTAAAATTGGTGGCATGAGTACCAGTGGACTTGATAAATATTATTTTAGTTTTGAAAAATAATCTTGACATTCTTGGTTCCATCAAAATTGTACATCCTTTTTCAATAATTGATTGAAATGGTAACACTTGTCCACAAGTTGTGAAATGAACCATCTGATAGATTGGATATTTCCTTGAAGTCCTCTTAATTATCTGAGATTTTGTGGAGGAGGAATTTCCATGATATATTTGACCTTTATAGGATCAACTTCTATACCTCTTCATGAAACAATGAATCAGAAGAGATTTCCGATCTTACACTTGAACACACTTTTTTTTTTGGATTAAACCTGATATTGTACTCACACAATATTTCAAATATGTGCCTCAAAATTACCATATAATCTACTCATGTTTTTGATATTTATAAAATTTAATCCACATAATCTTCCATGATGTCATGTAGCATGTCATGAAAGATGATCATCATTGCTCTTTGATATGTAGCACCTAGATTTTTACGGTAAAAGGCATGACCTTATAAATAATGCACCCCATGCTATGATGAATGTTGTCTTATGTTTATGATATTCAAAGTTTATATCTAATTATATCCAAAAAATCCATTCATTAAAAAAATCTTTTCACGACCTTTTGTCGAGTCAACAATCGTATCTATGTTTGGTAGTGTAAAGTCCTCTTTAGGACAATTTTTTTGATTTGATGCAAATCGGTGCATATTATGATTGCTAGAGTTTTCTTTACAACAAGTAATATGTTTGATATCCATATTGAGTAGTAAATTGGTTGGATGAAGTACACTTCCAATAGTTTTTGAAGTTTAATTTTTACAAGTAATACAACTTTGGGATGCATTTTTCTCATTTTTTCTTGATAGGTGTTGCATCTGGATGTACCACAAGGTGGTGTACCAAAAGAGAAGGATCCAACCTAGGCATATCTTAATATGTCAATGCATAAATTTCTTGTAATTCTTCAAGAAGTATTGTGAATTCTACTTTTTATTTTTCTATAAGACTAGCACCAAGTTGTAGAATTTTTGGTTGCTCATGTGTGCCGATGTTGATGTCAATTATTTCCTCAACTAACATTTTGGATGTGTCTTTTTCTAGAAAATATGCCATAGGTTGATGTAAATCATCATTTTGATATGAATTAGATTCCCCTCTCTCTAGTGCATCAGAAAGGTTTTCATTAGGAGATACGTCCCTTTTCTTTTCATTATTTTTCATTTTTTTGATTTTTTGTTTCTTGAATAGTGCCTCAACGAGGTTTTCACTAAGAGAGATTAATTTTTATTTTTCCTATTTTATTGTTAATTTTTTAATGGATTTGGGTGCTCTAGTTCCTCACCAAAATAATAACTTTTTTCTAGGTCGATATCAAATCCCTTCATGTGATAAAAATGGGGAAGGAATCCCGAGTCCATAGAAATTCTTCAATGCACTCATCGTTTTGAAATAAATCCATGGAGACATGATGTATTTGATATTGAATTGTAAGGGTAGAATGGAAAAGGTTAAAGTCAATGATATTAATGGAAAGGTTTTTGAAAAAGAGGTTTATTTCTATGAGGTTATCAAAGAGGCTATGTGTGCAACCTGTCTCATTGTCAGAGTCAATTTGTTCACCACTAGTTGAGATATCTACTAGTAGATGTGAATTTTCAAATAAATGAAAACCAAGACCATGTTGATTAAGATTTTTGTGTAAGATACTGGATCAAGACATCCTTGATAGTTTTTCCCAACTCCTTTTCCTTTCATCTACATGTTTTTCATTAGTTTGTTTTATTTACTATATTTAGATGGTTCGTAACAAGAAACAAATATATCATCATATAGAAAAGAGCCTGAAGAAATATGAATGTGTTACTCTTCAAGATATTAAAAATGTTTCCAAACAGATTTATGTAGATTGTATATATGATTTCTTTTGATGTGGGTAGTGTTGGATTTACCATAAGCTGCAAGGGGATAGAGGTAGTTTTTCAATGTGGAGGGAATTTAGAGTTCATATCTTCTAATACCTTTGTTGATGATTTCCAACCTAGGTATAATAAAAGAAGTGGATGGTTAAAGTTTCATCAATACATCGATTGTCAATGCAATTTTCATCTGTAAATGGGATAAGGTGGGGAGCTAAGGATTTATCCATAGAATGAAAAGAAATTATGCATTTTCATATGTCTTCCTTCTAAAAGTTTATAGTATTTAAAAGGTTTAATATCCACACATAATGTGAATTCCTTTCTTGATAAGAGAATTTTATGAATTGATGGAAAGTAGAAGGGAAAAATTACATGGAATTAATCCATGGGTGACTAAGGAGAATGCTATTAGAGGCTTTCATGTCCAAAACATCACAAAATGTGTCTAAGGTTTGACATACAAATTTTAATGTCAAAGAGATGGTACCCACATATTGTCTTTCACTATTTTCATAACCATGAATAGTAATGACATTAGTTCCTACACATTCTTTAGTGTATCCAAGGCATCGTAATAATTTCAAAGAGAAAATATTCAATGTGGATCTGTTATCTATAATCACTTATTTTATCTTGTTATGATTTATGAATCCTTTTATGTATAAGAAAGTGTTGTTGATAATATCAGGATTAAAGAGGTCACAAGGACCAAATGATAAAATTAGCTTATTCAACAATAAATTTTCAATTAAATCCTAAAATTATTGGGTGTTAAGATCCTTAGGATCACATGCCTTATGGCGTGCACAAGAAAGGATACCTTAGAGTGTGGGTGACATTTTAAGTAATTCCATGAGGGAAATTTGTGTGTTTTTCTTCTCTAATTGTTTGATTATATCATATGAATCAGATGAAGACTTTACATTTGACTAATTTTATGCAAAAATTTGTTGAATTAGGATTAGAAGTTAGTTGTGGTATTATGGACATGGAGGGTTTCTTACCGGTGGGTATGTAAACCTATTTTTGTCTCATTGTTATAGTTCAAGTAGGATTATTTACTTTGATGATGGCCCTGAGAGTCACGTATATGATCTATAAATTAAATGATAGAATAAAACTCTACATTGTTTGATGTTTAGACTTTTTCTTTAGCGTTATTCCTCTTACCATATTTTGGGAATGGGTCATGGAAGACCTTTAACTTCTCATTTGGAATTTTATTGTTACATTGATTTTCAATTTTAATGTCTTCATTTTTTATTAAATATCAAATAAAATGATGTAGTCTTACACAACAATCCATAGGATGGCCATGTTTGTGATGGTAGTCATAATATTTGTTTTCCTTGTACCACGCAGGTTTGGTTTCCCTTCTTTAAAGGGTCATTTTAATGGATAGGTCACCATTTCAGCACTTTCTAATTAATGGAGTACACTTGAAATATTTTTTCGAGAGGTGTGAGTTGTCATCATTTGAACTCGTACAAAGTAATTTTTTTATTAGAGAGGATTAGGGGTTAGTTATTTGATTTTTCCTTTTTCTCAATTTTTGATTGAATTAGTTTTGTACGGTTTGAACGTGCAAGAATTAGTGATCCCATCATTCACAATGTTTCAATTATAGTTTATAAACTTAGATTTATCATGATTTTTATGACTGGTGCTTTTACTATTAGATTGGTCATTGGATGGAGTCCTGATTAAGCCCTTAGCAATGAGAGCCCTCTCAATTTTTTGTACTTTTTCTATGATTTATTCAAAGTTTTTAAAGCAATGCATTTGCATTTGAATTAATAATTTTGAATTAAGATTGGGAATGAAGATACTAACCAACTAATTCTTGGGTATTAAATAAGGGAATATAATTTCAATCCCTCACCATCATTGAAGAAACAATGGAAAAGTCTCATTGTTCCTTTGCCTTGTGCTGCAGAGGTCCATCACTGTGACTTAAGAATATAAGTTGAACAAGAAATATTTGACAAGTTCTTATGAAATGTTTGTAAAGGTTGTGATTGATCCCTTTGGAATGTGTAAAAACTAATCCAAATCTTGCCCTCCTAAACTTTTAGGAAAATACATAAGAGAAAGATGTCGTTATATGCCACTTCTTGGCATGCCATGAAAAATTATTTTACATGCTCTCTCAAATCACTTTTACCTTTGTATTTGAAAATTTTTGGTGTTTGAAAATATTTGGGAAAATGTACATGTAACATGTCCTTATCAAAAGGGTAAGGACATAGTTCATTAAAGTTAAATTATTTTGTACATTTTTGTAATCCCATTAAGGTTTCTTTCATACTCTTCCATTCTTGTGTAAATGGGGAGTTTGGTTGAGGGGTGTCCATGGTTACATAATTTTCATGAGTAGATTTGTTTTCTTCCTTGTTTTTTAGATTTTTGGTTTTGAAAGTTGGTGTGTTAGCTCTTTGATTTTTGCTAACAAGTCTTCCTTTGATGAGTTGGATGTAGTAGTTGATTTTCGATGTTTTTTTACTAGACTCAGTTTTTATAACAAATGTTCTAAATTTTCAGGCCCAAAATCATAAGGTAGTTTTGCTCCCATTTCTAGGAGGAAAAAAAGGTGTTGATTCTTGTTTTTCCTTATAAGGTCATTAATACTATCTCTTTTAGTTTATGCTATTTTGGTTTGTTTATCATTGGCTTCTTCTTCATAATAATGTTTCCCAAAGGGTTCCAATTTATCAGAATCCTCATAGATATTGGTGTTTTTACTACATGTAACCACTATTGTTCTAAAGTGAAATAACTAAAATGAAAAGGTGGTTTGAGGTTTTTGAGAGGTTTGAAAAATATTGAGTGAAATGTTAATATTAGTGATTTTTAAAGTCCGTTTGGTAAGAATCAATGTGACATGATAAAAATGTAAGTATCTAAAGGATTAGATTAGATTCTAATTGAGGTTTTTTTGATCATAGTGGATTGGGTTTATATTTAGAATAACATGAATATCCAAAGTTTAATATTTGATTTGGGTTGATTTGATATGCTTAAACTTGGTCAAAGTGAATATCCAATGTATAAGACTCAACGCAATTTGGTTTACTTAATATTTGGATAAATTAAATATCCAACACATAATATTTTAATTTGGTTTTGGCTTATGAATTACTTAACTTGGGTAAAGTGAATATCCAACGTATAAAAACTTTAATTTGTTAGGATTAGATGTGATTAAAATTTGATAAAGTGAATATCCAAGGTATAATATGTAGATTTTGATAGGATTTTGATTTTTGGATGTGAGTGTCTAAAGGGATTGGGTTTGATTTTGGTTTTGGTAGAACACAAGTTCTAATTCCAAGTGGATTTTGAAAAACTAGTTTTGATCTTTGATAGAATCTTCTTTTTTACAAACAACAAGAAAAAAGTATACAAAAATTTTTTAAAGAATGTTTTTTCTATAAGAGGGTAAAATCCATCGATTAATCCACATAAATTTTTATGAAAAAATCCACATTCAGAATGACATGAATTAGTGGATGCAAGGTTCTTATATCTCCAAAAATATGTTTCTTTTGATATATCCTAGACTTTATATACTAAATTTATCTTGGGGAAAATGTGGGCACGTCGAACCCTTGGAATACTAAAAGAGACTCACCTAATCATTATTAACCTACTTAGAGGAGTGAATCACCAATCCAATGCTAGGATTTATGAAAATGTGGTGGGTGATGGGGAATGATAGATCAATGATGTCCTTATTTCTTCCCAAAACATTTACAAGGACAATGCCATAGACTTCATTGTTATAGCTATCTCGGCCTAATATGCTCGCAAAGTAACCCCTATCATGACAACATTACCTGTAAGTAGGGGATATATGTAAGGAATTCATTGAACATTGTTTGAGACTAGGTCTCAAGTGCAATGTAATGTAAAATTAATTGTTTTGTTGTGGTGAAATCCATGTCACCGGTGTAGTTTAAGTGGTGATGAAATCCATGCCACTATGTCTAAGTATAAATGTATGAATGGTTACAAGAAAGGTTCTTTCCAACTTGAAATGCATAGATGAAGTGTGTAATTGACAAGAATAAATTAAATTATACATGATTTTTAACAATTCTTAGTTTTCTTTGACAAATGAAACTCGTATGTAAACCGAGTTAGAAGTTTGTTTTCTTGATTTGGAAAGATGAACGTCCTCTTAAATGAAGCGATCTTACACATAATATATTAGTAGTTTTCCTACAAAAATGAGTGATTTAGATACAAGATAAAAAAATTCTACCATTTTTTATTCTCATGTCCACCCAAAGGGTGCGAGAGAGAGCATACAGTGTAGTTGTGATGGATATTTAAACTATAAATAAATCACAATCACTATTGATTCTTAAGATCATCTACGAGGATGCAAGAGAAGAGCATACACAATGTTTATTGTGAAACTAAAGTGATATGATTAGTAAAAATAAATAATAATATAATCATAACTGATTTTGATTCTCAAGATCACCAAACGCCCAAGAGAAGAGAATACACAATTTTGATATTTAAAATGAAAAGTTCCTAAGTTATTAAAAATGGAAGCAAAAATAAGCGAAATAAAGTAAATAAGTTTTAAAAATTATTAAATAAAATTCTAGTGTATTTTATTTTGATATTAACATTCTTAAAATAGTGAGAAAAATAATATAAAAACAATGAAAAATTTCTTGAAATCTGCAAAAAAAAAAATTGACACGAGAGAGGAAATGCGTGTAAACGTCATAGAAATGCATTTAAAGTTTATCGAAATGTAATTGCATCTCACAAAATCATCATTTATACTCACATAGATGCAATGTAATGGAATATAGTGTACTCGAGAAGATATAAATGTTTTTGATGTAGTAGAAATAAAAGTATGAACCTATGTGTAGAAAACAAGCTAAACAACATATCGAATGTTAGTCCATCTAATAAAATTCTAGTGCACTGAATAACATTTAAACACAAATATGCAAAAATAATAAAATAAATAAATGAAATTTAAGGTTTAAATACACTAGCACATTTAGTTTTATAAAAATATAGGTGAGGTAATGTAGATGTATGTAGTGTAATGGAAATTCATGTAAAGACACAAAAACATAGGTTCTTAAAAGATACAAAGATTACATGCAACATGTTAGAAGCACAAGGGAATGAGAGGGGGAAGCGGTGAATCAGTCCTACAAAAACTTTTAATTCATTTACCATTCATCATGTGTTACCATTCATGCATCCATTCATTCAACCATGTATCATATATATGTCAACTTAAGCATATAAGAAACCATAAAAAAATCAACAACAAGAGAGTACATAAGACCAAAAATTAAGTGGGAAACCCTCATGGGGAAGAAAAAAATGAAACTATGATTATTTTAGACAAATTAAATCAATTTAGTGATGTAGCAACTTCACAAGTAGCACCGACCCTATTTTAGTAGAGCACTAACCCTACAAGGAACACCAACCCCTAATTTAGTGAAACACCCACTCCACAAGGAGACTACAACAACCTAAGGATGACCAAGCACTAACTCAGCAACCCGAATCTATCCGATCTCTGATATTTCTACTACCACAACTAATGGAGATCACAATTTAAGATGACAAACCCTAGCTTCACACACTAGGTCTTCAATCTCTTATATTCTTGATCTTTTTTGAATTTTCTTTTCTTTATCCTCTTGATATCATGATACCTGATATTCATTAACCTATAATTATATTCATCATCCTTAAAATCATGCTCGCATACCTATATAATGTCTTCATCTAGGTCGCACACCTTCCCTCCAAGAGCACTAGTTCAAAAATGAACCAAACAAGCACTTAAATATGCTCTTCTTCCTTTCAAAAAAAAATATGTCAGTACCTCATGATAATTTTGACAGATAAATCTCTATAACATTAATAAATTTGTATTACAATAGTCACAAATAACCCCAAATATGTCAGCCTAGATAAAATTTGCATTACAAGTGCCAAAATGGCTCAAAACCCCATAGGCACATTCTTAAAAAATACCTTACATTAAATGTATATGTTATCATGACCCAAAACAATTTAAATATGAATTAAATATCATAAAATATTCATACATGGCCACAATTAATATCAACCAATCATGTTACTTCATTTATTGGGCCCGGTTCCCTTTACAAATCTCAAAACAACCGTCTCCTGCACCCTTCAACTCCGTGGAAAATTCATCTGATCACAAAATCCCTTATACTCAACAAAAAATTCCAAGTGACATCAAAATATAAATTTATGAACCTGTAGAACACTTATAAGCAAGTTATAAGTCATGAAACATCCTTCAATTCAAACAACAAAAACATTTGCCTTTACCAAATAAACCTACCAAAAAACATGTTTCCAAATGTTAGCTCATAAAATCAGTTATACATTCATTAAATACATAAAAATGGATTCATTTGATTCAAAATTCATCCCTCTTCACATTCCAGGTGATAGGAAGAATCACCCAATCAATATCATGCTTCAAATAGCACCAAACTTTCACTGGAACACATCCTATATTGAACTGCCAAAAATATTCTTATTCAAAGAATTCCTTTGAAACCCTATCAAATTACCTCATCATGAGGAAATAAATTTATCACTCAAAATATCACTAAATATAATTTCCAATTTTTTTTTAATAATCTCAAAAATCTACATGTATATTAAGTTATGCTCATTTTACTAGACCTTGCTATTTGAGACCCCAAAACTACCCTTTGACCAATCAACCTGTTTGGACCTCAAAACATCATGAAAATACATTAAAATTTCTTGAAAACTCCATTTAAATCAATAAAAACTCCCATACATCATGCACCATCAATTTTACATGCTATTCCTTTTGACCATCTTGTCATAAAACCTTCTTCTTAAGAAACTTCTATTTATAGGTGGGGCCCACTTATCAAAATGAACTCAACCATAAATTTATGGAAATCATGAGGATTCCTCTTTAACATACAATCATCACTTTTGAACTAGCAATCAAAACTAGGTAATTATACTTCACTTTATACAAAACTACTCCTAGGTAGGGTTTAACTAGGGTTTTAGACCACTTTACCTTCTTAACTTTTGTTCATAACGACGTGAAGATAAAATGTCCTCATTATTTTAAAAATAAATATAAAATCACCTTATAATAATCCCTTAAATTCACAAGGTCTCATGAAAACTAAATTGTTCACAATAAGCATCTGAAGTTCAAATTCGAGCTGGATTTTCACTTATTCTTGACCATGTCTCACAAAATCAGTCATATCTTGCAAAATCACAACATGGGCACCTGAAAGTTTTCTTAGAGAATCATCACTCATCCCTATAACATATTTAATAACCATAATGTCTATACCATAGACTAATATCGATAGTCACTAAGACTTACCTTTGTTTGCATGCTAGATCATCATAGTAACAACTAGGGTCAACTGAAATAGTGCAATAACTAAACATATAACCTCTGAAAATGACCCAAAATTACTTAATTTTCCATGATACACCTTATTTCATGCTTCCATAAGCTCATATATCTCCAAAAAAATCTGTCACACCTTCAAGCTGATATACTTGCTCCCAATGAGCACCTGTAACTAAGTGATCCACCTGTACTTTTACCGACACTGCTATGAATGATCAATCACCCTAAAATAATTCTATAAAACATGCCAACATACTTTCCAATCATCCAAGAAGATCATACTACCAAGCTATGCCTCCTAGGCACCTGTATAGGCTTGCTAGAGCAAACACACATCACTGAATTCCATTGTAACAGCTGATATACATATGAACCAATATGTTAACATCATATACAACATCTTGATAAAACATTCACTTAGTAATTAATGTGGTTCTTCATCAATGACAACATCTATTAGGACCATGCCAATAATCTCCCCTTTGTCATTGATGGGAAACACCCTGAAGTTCTCCTGCTTTTACATTAATGAAAAAGACATACATGTAACTCACCTTATTCACCTTTTTCATATTCATAGAAACATGCTTTTGTTATAAAAATAAACCAAAGGTTTCAAAATGACCCCATTTCTTGATTTTAGCTCAAAACTGATTCTTGCCTTCATTTTAGGCATGCAAACACCAAGATCCCCTAGAAAACATCTCCAACATCCGAACATCATAAAAATGATGAAAGAAGCATGAAATAACTTTTTTAGGAGAAAAACATTAGTCTCCATCCTCTAGGCATGTTAAAGACACCTATTTTCTCATATGACCTTGTTTTTGCCTTTAAGGAAACATGTAACAACTTGTAATCTCGAGACTTATTCATCTTGAACATGCCAACAATGTCAGTTTCATCATGAGAAAGCTTCATACATTCATTATTGATCAATTTTCACCATCTCTAAGAATTAGACACACTTTACAAAGCACATTTTATCTCTTCATACAACATTTGAGGCTTCCTAACCTAAATAGTCATTTCAATGTAAAAAAGTCAACTTCTCCATAATATGAAACTAACTCATCCATATAGGACAACCTCCTAATGCTCACCCTAAGAAGATACACCCTTCTTCTAATGGAAAGCAAAAAAATTCAGTATCTTTCCTTTTTTTCACACCTTGAATGAGGATCAAACACTTCACATCAGTCCTAAAGCTTATATTCATTCCATAACAATCATGTTTGATTGAGATCATGCATATCATGAACATAATTACCCAAGTCATTACTTACACAAATATTTCATACCTTAAGTGGTCTAAGAAATACCATATCATTTTCTATGAGATTGAATTTGAGCTCCCTCGGCTTGACTAAGATTAATACATCTTCTTGCACTGTAGAAGCACTTTTACACTTTTGTAAACTAACCAACAAAAAAATCATCCTTACCTACAAAATTAGTTACAATATGTCAGAATTTCTCCTTTAAGCTCATGAAATTATCAAGAAGACCTTCAAACTCATGATACACCTGACTTGGAAAGCTCAAACAACTCATTCACCGCCACCTAAGTTCATGACACATGTACAAATTTATAGGCATCACTTTGCACTCAAATACTCTTATATACCTTCAACTCATATTCATACCTTCAAGATTCCTTATCTTCTTTAGGGAAAAGATCACATCTAGGGTTCTAATGGCTATAATGACCTTAAGAGTGATTCATGCACCTATACCTCGCTTGAAATATTCATAATACACCTTTTTCCACATGTAAACTTGTCACATTTATCATTTTCTTCTAGAAACACATCATGCTTACCTTGAATTAGATGACAACAATATCTCTTAGCCATACTAGGCAGTCACATACATCAAATTATTATACCAATTGAGTGCTTACCTTTTGGAGGGATTTATCATGATGAAATACATTTTCCCTTTCTTTTGAGATATACTAGACCTATAGAAACACTTGATACACCTGTAGAAGTAAACCTCAAGCCTTTGTAGCACTATCTTACTTCAAGCTACTAACATCCCATCACCACAATAAAATGGTAATTCTTCATTCAAGTACTTGTATAGAACAAACACATATGCTCTCCCTTCACATTAATAACTTTATCACACTTTGAGTAATAACTTACACACTTGTAGATTATTGTAGAGCCTTTTCCACATGTAAAATGTAGCATACAATATTTGGGAAAAATAATTGTGAAGAGCCACCAAATATTCTTCTCAACTTATAACCCAAATGAGCACAACACAAAGATCATCATTACTTTTCTCTCTTATAGCAAAACACTTGTATTCATAATCTTTCTGACTTTATCTTAGATTGTAGCCTATAGAATTCCATTGATTTGCATATATAACTCCTTTTCATGCCATTTTAGACCTTGAAGAGTGCATTCACATAGATCTGCCTCCATGCATACCTATATGTCCTTGTGTTTCGTGTACATTATCCTCTGAGACACTCAATTATCATACAACTTGTACCACTTCTCATACCATGAGAAACTAGTATTTTTCCTTTTATTTCACTTACCAACCTATGTGAAGGTACACACAGATTCTAAGATCATCCTAACACTCATCATGACAAGAATGGATACTATAACTTTGAATTCAACACCTTTTGTTGGGAAAGAGGAAAAACAATTCTATCTCTATCATCATTTAGAATCTTACTTGATATGTCTTGCTTTGATGCCTCAACAAACCACAACTCATAGAATATTTCCCTTGAATACATAGGACATTCATAGACTCAAAGATTTTCATAGAACTCTTACCACAAATTTACACGTCTTTAAGCATTTTACATCAGAATCGTAGCTTCTGATCATCTAAGTGCACTAACACAATAGTTTCAATTGAATATTATGGACATGTATCCTTATATGTTGCCTTTTAACCGAATTTACAAGCCTAGAGCCAACTATAGCTTACTATAGAAAACATGAAACATTATATTGAGGATTTCACCTTTAATTGGTAGCATTTTCTAAGTCTAGAATGGAATCATAAAATATTCTTCTACATATCATCCCATACCCCTTATCTTCATTATACAGCCTCATATTGAATAAGAAATCCTAGACACACTTCCTCTTGATCAATCATTTAATGATTTCACAGTCACGAAGTCTTCTACATCATCTTAGGGTTCCAAAGATCAAACCCTCACAACTTTTATCACATGATTTTGGCACTCACAAAGATTGGAAACTTTAATGCAATTGATCTCTAAACATATGAATATTACTAAAGATCCTTCACATGGTACCTTCAAACACTTTGCTTTGCTACGAGACAACAACTATAGGATTTTAACACTTCACGTGGAATAATCATTGTAAAGGACTATCAATATTTGTCTTCATGTTATGAAAATACTCCCCTAACTTAATAATCATCTACAAACCAACTCACTGTCATTTTAAGCTCTTTGTCTCTATCATATGATATCTAGCTTTAGTAAAAATATTTCCTTCTTAAATAATTTATAGAAAAAACTTCTTTCACTTGTTTTCAATCATTCATACTCTTGAAAGCATCAAGCTACTAGAATCAGTATTAGAGAAGCATATAGACTTACATGTAAATTTGATGCTTACTTTGAATATCAAATGATTGCAACTACATATACTGGGACATCAAAACTTATTGAATCTCATTCTAAGGGTTTATATCATCCATACTCAGATTTCAGTTTGTATATTAATACTTGAAACTTGATACCACCAACATGATCAAGATCAACATGATAATACACAAGTACATGGTACATACTTCTTATGACATTTACATTCTAGGGGAACATTACTGAAAACCTCATAGAGCCATTATTTAGGCTTCTCATTAAGTACACGACATAATACATTTTGTTTTCAACCAAGAGTTTAGACTTAATAACTCTTTGCACGCCTTTAAAAGGTTTCACATACTTTATAGTCCCTCTTGATGACTAAGGAAAACTAGAACACTTATTAGAATTTGAACAAAAACATGAACTTTACTCCTTGACAAGACTTTGCGCAGATAAACAATATACTCTTGGGCAGAGACAAGAACCAATTTTGAAAAATCATGACTTCAAAACACAGATCTAACCACTTTGCTTAAGCCCTTTCGACTCGACAACAATCTTCTTGATGGCACAAACCACACACTTTCTTAATACAAGAACTTAACCTTCACATTGATTATTTTAATATCACGGACTTCAAATAGCATAACAAGTGGTTTGATGTACTAGCATATCTTAAGATTTTGACACCTTATAAGCATGCTCATACCATTGAAAATTCAATATAGATTTTAATTAAACCAAGTCAACTAACTTTGTTTTGTTTTCTTGATGCAGGATCACACATTGATCATTTTGGATTTTTCAAAGCAAATTAAGGAAAATAGACAAGCTCAACCAAGAATACACATAATTATTGTGAGCTCGAGACCATATAGACAAGTGATAAAGAATACATAACTTAGACTAAAACACATTGAAGACACATACAAAGAATACATTTATGAAGGAAGACTACAAATTATACAAAGACTAGACGTTAACCATGACATATATATATATATATATATATATATATATATATATATATATATCTGTTATTACAACTTCATTTTGAGTACATATGTTCGCAGGACTAGAGCGTTGGTGTAGGTATATTTCGCATCCCCGCATATATGGTAAGTCCTCTTGTCATTTTAATTTAGAGTTTATTTTTTGATATTTTATCCATCTACACTTGAGTCTTATTTTTAATCTTGTAGGTAGCGGGAGTTTGGATGATGACATTCCAATGCACATGCATGTCAGGTATAGCTTCTAACTCCCCATTTTGGGAATGCCATACTCAGAATCTATGTTTTACACCTCTTCATGGCTAAGACGCTTCTCCGAGGGGGCAATATGTATGCACCCAAAATTAATTGTGTTAAATTGTTGGAAAATGGTTACAAAAGTCCCCAATGATGATTCAAGTCCTTTCAAGAAGGTTTTCAAGCTCCAAATCCCATTTGCATTGTATATTTTTTGCCTATACATCTTTACTTAGCCTTCCCACACTTTTTCTAGCTTTTACGCTTTTTTACGCATATTTTGGCCTTTAGTGCGGGACCACCGCCCCTACCACGTGAAGCGGTTCTAAAACTTCCACCCAAAATAGCGCTTGCAATCATGCCCACTTTTTCCAAATTCCACCATGCGTGTTTTAACATGATATGGTTCACTTAATTACATTTTTAGCATACATCTCGTGAGCTAAATTATCTAAAATTATATTTGATTTCTTGGTTGTTCTTCCTCCTATTTTTAAATATATTTAATTAGTTGGGACTATTTCTTATTACCTTGTACATGAGGGCACATCACATCCTCAATCCCTATATATTCCATGCTTGTATTTAAGAAAAATGCCTAAGAATTTTTGTGTATCTTGCATTGCATTTTTGCCATAATCTTGCTAGGAATTACATAGCCAAGCTTAGATCTCTTGTGTTATCTCTCTTCTACTTCCATTCCATCCAGATGCCTTCAAGTTGCCATTACTCAAGTGCCATCCTCCCGCCACTTGTTCTTGCATTCCTAATCCCTTGGACTCATATGAATGCTCAGAGAAAGAAAGAGACAAATTGAGGGGATAAATTACTACACATCTAGATTTACCTCTATTATAGGTTGGATTTGTTGTTTTATTTCCTTCATTCATGTAATTTTTCATTGTTATATCATATCGAATAGAGTAAAAATATATTTCCTTTCATTTGCAAGTAATTAGTTAATTTTGAAGAGGGTTTTATTTTTTCATAGTAATCCCCAGTGACAGATCCTCTTGTTCCCATCCCTATGGATTTTAAAGGAGAGAATATCTATAGGAGGTTGTCTAAACATAATACATCATTTGGAAAAGTTCTAATATTAAGTTATTTTAATTTCAATTACACTCAACATAGGTGAATAACCACACCGGGTTATATCACTTGTTTATTTTTAGTGTACAAGTAGATTTGATTATTTAGAATAGAAGCAAATTGTTGTTTGTGATTGTAATATTTCAGTATTTGTGATCTGTTTAGGTTAGTTTCCATTTTAGCAATAGCTTAGATTTTTAACTTTATTTAGTTTACATGGACACTTCAAACTAGATCAACACTTAGATCAAGTTAGGAAAACAACCCATAGGGAATGTATCCTACCCATCCATAGCCTCTAAATCTCCCTTTGTCCAACTCATCTATCAGAGATTACACTACCGGATCTTAGTCACTTTGATCCTCCTATAGTTAGCCACACACATTCAACATCGGCTTCTCTGGCATGACCTTGGGGGTCAAGTGCGGTTCAAGGTTGCATTTCATTTTCATCTGTACCAATTGGTCAACCCGACATAAAGGATTAATTCCTTCTTGTTTACTTTATTTCATTGATATTACCTCATCTTTCCATTTATTTCTTTATTTTGGTAGGTATTTTATAACTTTTAAAATATGTCTGGAAGAGAGTTTGGTGGGCCATTTGGCTCTGATAGATATTACACCAACGTGAAACCATAACAATCCCCTTCTCTTTCAAGGTGGGGTGACAATTACACAAGCAACGTCCAAACCTCCCCTAGTTACACTTCAAACCCCATTAGCTATGTAAGGATGGAGGAGGTTGATCAACCATTAGACATGCAATATAGTCAACCCAATGTAAACCACATTGTTATCAAAAATGGAACAGGTTCTTACCATAGGGTCTTGTCAAGACCTCACATTTCCATGCAATCAACTAGAGGATGATCTATTTACACGAATAGCTAATCATCTTCGTTAGATAGATGAGTCTTTGGATATAATGAAGGCTTCAGCCTCTAAGATTTCAAATACCTATTCTAAGATTTTTACTTCTGAGGAAGACAAGAGTTATAACACTAAAAATTCATGACAGGTATCATGAGCCTACTCAATCAAATCCTACGCCAAAGTAACCCCAACAAGGGACTCAATCCTCTTCCAATGATCTCATTTCTACTTTAGTGGGGAGGATTAGAGAAATAGAAACTTCCCTGAGACTTCACAACCAACACATGCAAGTAAGGAATAATATGGGGTATCCGGATGAAAAAAATATACATCCCTTCCAATGAGCAACCAACGCAATATCATGTATACCAAGGTTATCCAACTCATTCAAATCTAGGTGATCTTCTCACAAGGTTAAACACACTAGGGATGGGTCCTCATCCTTCTCAAGCTTATCATATGCAAGGGCTTGCTCGAAGTGTGTTCATGAATGCCACCACAACAGGTAATGCGATGTTCCCTGGTTTTATGCCCATTATTCAATATCCTGGAACTATCCCATGTTACATGTATATGTATTCAAAAACTCCCCAGATGGACCCATATACCATTCCTTCTCCCTACATGCCATATAAAGGGACCCCATATGTTCCCATCAACACTTATAATACATATTATCTAACTCATCCTCCTCCACCTCCTCATCAAGGATCTTCGATGGTGGAATCTTACCCAATGGGTATGCACGTTGAGTACTTAAAGGAGCCTTTGACTTCACCATACGTGGTGTCATGCTTCCACACCCATTTCCAGATCTTCCAAAATTTAAGGGAGAAGGAGACCCAAATGCTCATATCAAGGCCTACGCTACTACTATCAGGGAATTTCTTCCTTGGGATGTTGTAGTGTCTAAGATATTTCCAAAGACTCTTAAAGGAATCGTATTAGATTGTTATTACCATATTATAGAAGCTTCTATACATTCCTTTAAACAGTTTGTTTCGAGTTCATCAAAGCATTTGACATGAACAAGTTATTGCATATAGGGATTAGGGAGTTCCTACATATTAGATAGGAGAAAAATGAATCTTTCACCCATTTCATCCAGATATGGTGCCAAGTTCTCTATTCCTCTACAAGTGCACCCAACATGGACCAGATGGAAATTTATGATCTTTTCCTTCACTCGCTCAATCGAGAGACTAAGGAAGAGGTCCAAAAGTTTCCTTTCGTAGTTATGAGGAAGTATTAGAAGGAGCACTTTGGATTGACCAAGCCTCTATAGACATTGGGTGTAAGACCTATGGTCCCAATGGGAAATTGGTATCCCAAATCAAAATAATGCAAATTATCAAAACAATGGTGCCAACAACCAAGGACCTAAGGGTGTGAATCGCAATCATGGTGCTACCATGAATAGTGCTACTGATCAAGCCAAGAACGTTGGTTTTCCAAACAACGGAAATAATAACAATAACAATAACTTGGGCAGTCAAGAGCCCCTAACATTGTTTCCTCAGTCAATACAGTTGACTTAAATTGTCCCTCTCAAAAGAAAAATTAAACCCAAGGCCCAAACCAGTATCAAAACTTTGGCCAAGGGGCAACGAATCATGGTTATAATAATCAATTTCAAAATTACAACCAAGGTTATAATCAACAAAAACAAGATGCTTATGAAAGGCCAAGAGATTATGACCGTAACTGTCTTGTGGTTTCCATAAGGTTTGAGATCATGATGATAGGAATTTCCGTGATTGTAAAAAGTTTCTACAAAGACTTCTCGAAAACCAAAGGTAACTCTTTGTAGACATGTTCCTTGTAAATCCTGAAACAAACTCACAATCTGACTATACAGGACATGTAGCTCCTTAGAATGCTAATGTGAGAATATTTCAAGATACACTCTCTACACATCTGAAAATTTCAAGGTGAATCCAAAAACCACAAGTAAAGGAATTCCTATAGGAAACAATGACCATGAAGCCTCAACTTCTAATAACTCTTAGGTCGTTCCTAAACTTAGTTCAAATGATAACACAAAATTCTTGGGGTTAGCCGAAATGAGCTAGAGGTTGAGTGTGAAATTAATGCAAAACATTAGACGAAGGAGTATGTTTCATAACCCCTTCCCACTCTTTCCTACCCACAAGATGATGTTCCTACAATCACAAAACTAGTAGTAGCCTACGATTTAATATCATATTTGAACAAGACCTTTTCTCACATTTTGTTTCTAGATTTGCTGAAGAATTCACATGTGTGTCATTCTACATTTCTCAGTGCACTAGGTCTTGGTCATCTAATCCATGTTACACCACCTTCTAGTGCTCAAATAAATTATATTGACTTTGACATACATCCTTTAGGATAGAACGATAGGGATCTACTGGGTTTGTTTTCATAAAGACAAGATTCCATCTCAAAGCTGAAATCACTGAAGAGGTGATCATGCCTTATTTTTATAGGTCTAGGTTTAAAAAAATTACATTAAGAGAGCCATGATTTATGATGGGAATGTTGTAAATGTGGTTCCCTTCTATTTCTTGTAGAAGTTAGGATATGGGGAGGTAAATTGTTCCTCTACAAGAAACATGTTACGGGGTACAATAGTCTTAAAGTGACCTCGATTGGAACAATAGTTATTCTAGTCACACTTGGTCCTAATACCATCTTGATGGACTTTTAAATTATTGACAAGGAAACAAGTTATAACATGATCCTCAAGAGACCCTAGATTCATCGAATGAATGTTATCCCTTCTACTCTCTTCCAGGAGATTAGATTCCTCCATTTAAAGAAGGTCTTCATCGCTCAAGGGGATCCTAAACCCTTCAATATACATTTAGAAAACCTCAAGAAGAAGAAAGGAGTCCATACAGAGTATGAACTTCCCGTGAATCAATTGAACAAATCACCTTCATCAAAAGAGTTATCCTCAATCAAGCGGGTAAGTTGTTGACCCACAAACATTTGAGGTGGGAAAAATAGATAAGGGTAAATCAATATATGTGGAAACAATGTCCACTAAAATAACATCGGGAGTTATGAAACTCTTAGAGAGTGGTGATCCAATCTTCCTTCCATTTAAACAACAGGGAATGGGTAGTCTTATCAGTTTAGCATCTCTTCCCTCCGACGACCTAGGTATAGGTGTAAACATGATAGAATTAACAAATGAAGAAGGGAAATTTGAGATTGAAATGATGCCCATCAAAACCATCTCTTGGATTTTTTCTATTCTAAAACCTAGTTTCAACCGTGTCCATCTAAAACTAAGTTTTACATATCCATGGGGCAAGGTCTCATCATTCAACTAGAGTTACAAGTGAACACAACGCTCTACATAAGAGACGAGGCAAAGAAACATAGTCATTCTCACCCACACACCATGTCTCAATAATGTAACAAAGAGGTACATGAACTCATATTTTAGCAAAATGATTTTAATGATTCGACATATACACTTATGGGAAGGTGTTGTAAGTTTAAACCCATAATGGTAGGCCATTGTCAAGAGAATGGATATTTTGACGATAACGGTTCTCCGTTGTGTACTTTCGAGGGTGAAGAATTCTATATTCATTAACTTTCTTCACCTTAGGCATCATGACATATAGTTTCACCTATATTTTTATATGTACATTACTACATCCACATTGCATTTTCATCGCAATTTTTGGTGTTAGCACACCGATTATATAGATGATATATTAGATCTAAGCATACATGCAAGTAAAAGGGATATTATTTAGGAAGAAATATACAAAACAAGAGACATAAATCAACGCTGCATTTAACGTGGTTCACCCAATGTGGGCTACATCCACCAAGATACAAGCCAATCTATTATCAAAATCTTTGACAAGATATACAATGAAGATTTACAATCTTCCACACCTCTCAGATGTACAGTACTTTCTTTCTCTTAAGCTTTTTCTTCATCACTAAGAATTATCTCTCTAACCAAATTTTGCAAGTTATTCTTAATTATTGTTAATACTCTATTCTAAACCCTAGAATTCATGCTTATATAGTCATTTATAGACTTAGGGAACTCAGCCATGCAATTATAGTCAATAGATATACTTTAATGCTAAAAATATATCTAATTCCTGAGAGTTAATTAAAACATCCTCACATAGGTAACCGATGTCGGTTACCCCTAACCGATCTTTGGTTCCTCCTTTCCTAGTTGAAGCCGGTCCTGGGTGACTAATTCCAGTTCCCCTAATCAATGACGGTTACTATATTTTCCAAAAGTTTCACATTACATGCTAAACTAAAGTAATTGAGCTCCAAACATCAACAATCTTCTACTTGGAGATTAATTCTTTGCACCATACCTATACAACATCATTCTTGGATCCTTCCTTAGATATGTTTCTTCCTCTTCAAGTTTCGAATCATAGACCAATAGAAGTGAGCGTGTAGATCCAAATTATCCTTTGCTAATGGCTTCATTAGCATATCCGCATGATTCTTGCTTGTATGAATCTTTTACAGATTCAATGTCCATCCTCCACACAGCCGTATGAAGTGATACCTCAACTAAATCTGTTTCATTCTCAAATGAAACATTGAGTTCTTTGCCAAATGAATTACACTCTAAATTTCACTGAATAGTTTATAATTACCTTTCTCCTTTACCAACTCTTCCATGAACCTAATCATCCATATCATCTCCTTGCTATCCTCTCTAGTTATAACATACTCTACCTCTCTAGTAGACAAAGCCATAACCCTTCGCAATATTGAAATATAGCTAAGTACCATCTCACCTACTATGAAAATATATCTAGTAGTGCTCCTCCTACCATCCAAATCTCTAACCATATTTGAATCAACATAGCCACATAATGAAATATCCAAACCTCCATAGCATAACTGCATGCTAGATGTCCCTTTCAAATACTTGAGTATACATAATTCTTCACAAGATGTAGTCAAATTTACTCCCACTATAAGAGGAAGGAATCCCATGTGCACCGCCTATCACCCACCCAAGGTGGCGCTACTAAGGCACGTGTGGTCGAGTCTCTCTTTTATTTTAGTTTTAAGTGGGAAGCATTCATTAATGATTAGTATAGGAGTATTCAAGAAAGAAATTTAGACATACAAGGATTATAGGGCTCAGGGACAGCTTCCGGATGCTTGTATTTTCTTTGGACCATGTGTTTTAAAAGACTCCATAACATATAATATAAGAAAGAAACCTACAACCATTCATTCATAGCATGAAAGGAAAGAGAACTTTTTGAACGAAATATTGATGAAACCCACCGATATTCATATCTCATTTAAATAGGTAA